>CM060964.1:378110845-378550845 GCA_030765045.1 Tenodera sinensis | reverse complement strand
GCAAGATAAGAACGGAGAATTCCTCCACTGCCTACATAGTGGTGCATGCAGGTGACCATTAAACTATACAGGGTGTTAGGGGTATGAGTGCGCAGACTTCGCGTGCTGGGAAATCCAAATATGACTAATAATAAAGTCCAATAACAACTCCATCAGTGAATGGGTCAATGAGTGCGTGAGTGCGTGAGTGAGTGGGTCAATGAGTGAGTGAGTGGGTGAGTGAGTGAGTGAGTGGGTGAGTGAGTGAGTCGGTGAGCGAGTGTGTGAATGAGTGAGTGGGTGAGTGAGTGGGTGAGTGTGAGTGAGTGAATGAGTGAGTGGGTGAGTGAGTGGCTGAGTGGGTGAGTGAGTAGTGGGTGAGTGAATGAGTCAGTGGGTGAGTGAGTGCGAGTGAGTGAATGAGTGAGTGGGTGAGTGAGTGGCTGAGTGGGTGAGTGAGTGGCTGAGTGGGTGAGTGAGTGGCTGAGTGGGTGAGTGAGTAGTGGGTGAGTGAGTGAATGAGTGAGTGGCTGAGTGAGTGAGTGGGTGAGTGAGTGGGTGAGTGAGTGAATGAGTGAGTGGCTGAGTGGGTGAGTGAGTAGTGGGTGAGTGAATGAGTCAGTGGGTGAGTGAGTGAATGAGTGAGTGGCTGAGTGGGTGAGTGAGTAGTGGGTGAGTGAATGAGTCAGTGGGTGAGTGAGTGGCTGAGTGGGTGAGTGAGTGAATGAGTGAGTGGGTGAGTGAGTAGTGGGTGAGTGAATGAGTCAGTGGGTGAGTGAGTGGCTGAGTGGGTGAGTGAGTAGTGGGTGAGTGAGTAGTGGGTGAGTGAATGAGTCAGTGGGTGAGTGAATGGGTGAGTGAGTAGTGGGTGAGTGAATGAATCAGTGGGTGAATGAGTGAATGAGTGAGTGGGTGAGTGAGTAGTGGGTGAGTGAATGAGTCAGTGGGTGAGTGAGTGGCTGAGTGGGTGAGTGAGTAGTGGGTGAGTGAATGAGTCAGTGGGTGAGTGAGTGGCTGAGTGGGTGAGTGAGTGAATGAGTGAGTGGGTGAGTGTGAGTGAGTGAGTGAGTGGGTGAGTGAGTGGCTGAGTGGGTGAGTGAGTGGCTGAGTGGGTGAGTGAGTGGCTGAGTGGGTGAGTGAGTAGTGGGTGAGTGAGTGAATGAGTGAGTGGCCGAGTGAGTGAGTGGCTGAGTGGGTGAGTGAGTGAGTGGGTGAGTGAGTGAATGAGTGAGTGGCTGAGTGGGTGAGTGAGTAGTGGGTGAGTGAATGAGTCAGTGGGTGAGTGAGTGGCTGAGTGGGTGAGTGAGTGAATGAGTGAGTGGGTGAGTGAGTAGTGGGTGAGTGAATGAGTCAGTGGGTGAGTGAGTGGCTGAGTGGGTGAGTGAGTAGTGGGTGAGTGAATGAGTCAGTGGGTGAGTGAATGGGTGAGTGAGTAGTGGGTGAGTGAATGAATCAGTGGGTGAATGAGTGAATGAGTGAGTGGGTGAGTGAGTAGTGGGTGAGTGAATGAGTCAGTGGGTGAGTGAGTGGCTGAGTGGGTGAGTGAGTAGTGGGTGAGTGAATGAGTCAGTGGGTGAGTGAGTGGCTGAGTGGGTGAGTGAGTGAATGAGTGAGTGGGTGAGTGTGAGTGAGTGCGTGAGTGAGTGGCTGAGTGGGTGAGTGAGTAGTGGGTGAGTGAATGAGTCAGTGGGTGAGTGAGTGGCTGAGTGGGTGAGTGCGTGAATGAGTTAGTGGGTGAGTGTGAGTGAGTGAGTGGCTGAGTGGGTGAGTGAGTGGTTGAGTGGGTGAGTGTGAGTGAGTGGGTGAGTGAGTGGCTGAGTGGCTGAGTGAGTGAGTGAGTGAATGAGTGAGTAAAAGAGTGTCTCAAAGACTGACTGAATTGCGTTTTAGTGCCCGTCGACACGAGGGCATTTGGACCCTAACATACAGGAAAGACGAATTGTTTTTCTAAAAGTGCGCCTATTATTCACGGGCCTCGAAACGTGAATTTGTAGTGAAACCTTGGTAGGTATCGTATCTATGGTGGAATGCAGTGTCTGATATGAATCTGTGTGTTAATGCTAGCCGCTTGTTAATTGTTGAAAGATGTCGGTTGCTTGCACGGAACACATTCCAACATAATTACTGAGTGTGCTGTTTTCGTCCATTTCCGCTAGTTTCGCTCGCTTTCCCCACCCGAATACAAACAAATTAACCCAAATTCCTCGGTAGCCGATCACCTCGTGCTGTGTTGTGTGTGCACTTACTGGCAACACTACAAATATACGAACCACTTGTTCATCTATAGGAATTTTCACGTCATGAAGGCACAACGGGCTCTTATGGACCATGTTATTCTTATGGAAGATTCACGTGCGCTGTTGCCAAATGTGCGTGTTTTCAAATGCGACTAAGATAAAGTATGAACATGCATTTCGGTGTGAAATGTGTCGAAGAATAGTATGGTATGCACGATAAACCTTTTATATAATTGTATAGTTTTTAAAATGATAAAATCTAAAATTTTGTTGAAAGATTAATTAACATCTTTCTCGCTCCGAACGTCAAAACATGGTTTCAAATCGAAATAATTGCAATGAAAAAAAATCTGGATTATTCGCTTGCTTTTGTAGGCCACGTTGGTATTTAGATTATATCAATATGTCTAAACATATTTTTCTAAAAAAAATAGTGTAATGATTCTTCGTTTATATAGTGGAAAATGTAGTCGCTGACTAATTCTCGTTCTGTAAGTCCACGTAAAAACTTCCAGCGACAAAGTTGTCAAGTAAATAACGAAATTATTTTTTATATACATACAGAACGTCTCCAGTACCGAAGTATTCATGAATCACCATTTGAAGCAAATGTTTGCGGCGCGCCGGACTAAAGCCGGTCCTCGTGTCTTGGAGATGATGAAAACCAGATGTGGTATGACAGTTGAAGGGCCGATAACGCATCGTACTTCAGCACCGGTTTTCAATAGGTTTTGGGAATCTGAGGCGTGAGCGAGTTTTACAAGCTCTCTGGTAATTATGTGCATTGCAGTTAAGTGATCAATGCGGAATGGATCGCAGAAAAAAAGGCGAAATTATTCAAAGTGGCGAGCGAAAAACAATTCTTAGAGTGTATGATTATTGAAAGAAAAAGAACCCCGGACACAGTGACTCGTTTATTGTTAGTGAGCTTCATAAGGCTACTGGTGTGAGTAGGCCTACATTTTTTATATTAAGAAAAGAATGTAAAGAGGGTCCCATCACTACACCGCGGCTTACATGCAAAACCAGCAGAAGATAAAATATGATCGTTTTCAACGCAAATATGGCACAAATTTCCTGAATTTCTATTTCAAAGTACTCCCCCCTACAATCCTGGCCGTGTTGAAATAAGGCAATGAGGATGAGGACTTGCCAAATTTTAAATATTCAACCTTTTATAGCTTAGGGAGGAAATGGGATTTCATTTTGAAAAGAGAGGAAATAAATCGTTTATGATCGAGACAAATGATATAGTGTGGCGACATTCCTGTTTACGGAAAATAAAACAATTCAGCAAAGAGGTAAGGAAAATCGTGTACCTTGACGAAAGTTGGGTAAATGTAGGGCAAACTGTATCAAAAGTTTGGAAGGATAAGACTACAAAAACTCCTAAAGAAGCGCTTTTTGCCGGGTTATCCCTGGTCTTAAATCCCCTACTGCTCGCGGACCACGATTTGTAATATTGCATGAGGATGGTACGAGTGAGTGAGTGTGTTGGGTTTAAGGGCCCGTCGACAACTTGGTCATTAGGGCCCCGAGGATGGTACGATTTGTACAGGGTGCAAAACTTGTTTTCTTGACGAAAAAAGGTTCTGCTGATTATCGTGATGAAATGGATAGCGATAGATTTGAACAGTAATTCAGGAATCAACTAGCAAAACCACGGTAATCGCGGCGGCGCACCTGCCATTGTGCCTTCATAACGTGAAAACTCCTATAGTTAGTGCATTTTAATCGAGATAAACATTTCTACAAATTATCTTATTGCTTATTTCCTTGTAGGTACAAGGGGCATATGGGAATACAGTAGGGCGTAGGCTTTGTGCGATAGTCAAACATTTTAAGGCTTTGAGATTCCAATCTCTTTGCACGGGCAACATATAAAACAATGAATAACGATCTTCCATTTGACAGAAGTGAAAGTTTTCCAAAACTCACACAAATAACAAGGAATATCTCCGAAATGGTTCATTCTACAAAAAAATTTATTCAGACATAAATTGTGTGTTATAGCAAAATCTACATTTTTGGTACAGTAAATTTTTCTCTTCCTCTAACGCTCTACCAGTTATGCAAAAGTCATCTACAGTAAACAGGGCTTCATAGACATAGCCAGAAAATTCAAAATATACATTTCATTTGTTAAAAAAAATATTTCAAATATATGGCATTTTAATCAAAAATCGTTAGAGCCATTGTCAACAAAATCAAAACCCTCAAAAACTTTTCCATGAAAAGGGTAGTTTATGTCCGAGCAACTTTCTTCAAAATCTTCGTGTCGCATCCTTGAAACACATTAAACGTTGACACGAACTTTGGTTTTTAAGCGACTGTCTGTTTCTGAATTATAATGTTCACAGACTTACAAATGGACTGACTGAAACACACAAATATACACGGACCTTTTTCTAAAAATGCTTTTTTTTTTTTTTTTTTTTTTTGATTCAGAGGTCTCAACACATATATATCGCGTTAAATCTCGACATCGAATTTTTCGGTGGAATACAAAACTTCCTCTATTTACCAGTAAACAAAGTAGACATGCCCAAAATCAGGAAGTACTAATAGTGTTTCAAAATATTCATTAATATCATATACACATACTAAATCTAATAAGTCTCTTAACTGCTATTTTAAGATTATTGATGTCCAAGGTTTTAATATGCTCTGGCAGTACATTATGTGATTTTACACCATAATCATTAAAGCTCTTTTTAGTTGTTACATTTCTGCACAATTTAATCCTTAATAATTTGTTGATTATTTCTAGTGTATGAGTGGCATTATTGGGTAATGATGTGTCAATATTTTTACTTTCTCTACTATGTATAGTAAGTAGAGGAAGTATTGTACTCCACCACAAAATTCAATGTTGAAATTTTACCGGAAATATGTGTTTTGAGGCCCTTGAATCGAAAAAAGAAGCATTTTTACAAAAGTTACTCTGTGTTCGTGTGTCTGTGTCTGTCTGCCTGCCAGCCCGCCCGCCCGCCCACCTCCCTGCGTGCCCGCCTGCCAGCCCGCCCGCCCGCCCGCTTGCCTGCCTGCCTGCCTGCGTGCCCGCCCGCCCGCTTGCCTGCCTGCCTCCCTGCGTGCCCGCCTGCCAGCCCGCCCGCCCGCCCGCCTGCCTGCCTGCCTCCCTGCGTGCCCGCCCGCCCGCTTGCCTGCCTGCCTCCCTGCGTGCCCGCCTGCCCGCCCACCCGCTTGCCTGCCTGCCTCACTGCGTGGCCGCCTGCCAGCCCGCCCGCCCGCCCACCTCCCTGCGTGCCCGCCAGCCCGCCCGCCCGCCCACCCGCTTGCCTGCCTGCCTCCCTGCGTGGCCGCCTGCCAGCCCGCCCGCCCGCCCGCCCGCTTGCCTGCCTGCCTCCCTGCGTGTAGGCCTGCCAGCCCGCCCGTTTGCCTGCCTGCGTGCCCACCTGCCAGCCCGCCCGCTTACCCGCTTGCCTGCGTGCCCACCTGGCAGCCCGCCCGCTTGCCTGCCTGCGTGCCCACCTGCCAGTCCGCCCGCTTACCCGCTTGCCTGCGTGCCCGCCTGGCAGCCCGCCCGCTTGCCTGCCTGCGTGCCCACCTGCCAGCCCGCCCGCTTACCCGCTTGCCTGCCTGCGTGTCCGCCTGCCTGTGTGCCCACCTGCCAGCCCGCCCGCTTACCCGCTTGCCTGCCTGCGTGCCCGCCTGGCAGCCCGCCCGCTTGCCTGCCTGCGTGCCCACCTGCCAGCCCGCCCGCTTACCCGCTTGCCTGCCTGCGTGCCCGCCTGGCAGCCCGCCCGCTTGCCTGCCTGCGTGCCCACCTGCCAGTCCGCCCGTTTACCCGCTTGCCTGCGTGCCCGCCTGCCAGCCCGCCCGCTTGCCTGCCTGTGTGCCCACCTGCCAGCCTGCCAGCCCGCCAGCCCGTGACGATTCGTGACGTCACAAAGCGAGGCTGAAGTTCCAAGCAATTCATACGGAATAAACACATGTTTTACAGCATTTCTGCGCTGGAAGTAGCGTGCATTCATTTATATTTTCACATGTCGTATTAAAAGTTGTGTGTTAGTATGTTAGTAGAAAGCATGCTTTGCATAGTTGCTAATGGTAGAGCATGCTTCTTACGTTCACAATGCGAATATATCTCCGGTTGTTGTTGTTGTTGTTTTTTTTTTTTTTTTTTTTTTTTTTTTTTGTCTGTAGATAATACCAAACTGTCTTGTTTAATAATGCAGTAATTTTTCAAGAGGATGTTGGTTATTACTTTTATTATTTTCCTCGTCAAAATAGCAGACCGGTAACTCGGAATCACTAGCATTGCAGTCAGCACCGATATTATTGTCACATGTCTCAGCACCTAAATGTAGATTTAAGTTTCTCTGGTTTTCTACTTTAAGAAATTCTTGTTCATATGTCTCAACAAATTTACTACTTTTTCGTGATCACCAAGAATTTTCACCTTCTCTGATAAATATTTTAAATGCAAGAGTTTCTATCAGGACTGAGGTGTTGAGAAAGTTGTCGCAGGCAATCAGGATGGGGTAAAGAAAGAACATTGGAATCACGTAACTGTCTGTAAGCTGCTGGGTGAGAAAAATAAATTGAACACGTCCATAACAGGGTACCAGGCATATATTTAATATACTTTTGACTGACCAATTTTACCTGCTCTTCTAGGAATTTAGGTTTTAGATATTCTGTGGAATCTTCATTCATGTCCTCCCAACATTCCTTTAAAATTTTGGCGGCCTGAAGTAGTTTATGTTCTATTTGTTCACTTGCTATTGTGAATCAAAAGAGCATCAAATTTAGACCATTTATCCAATATCATTTGTTTACCGAGAATCCATTTAAACTTACTATTAGGTATTACAATTTTACCCTATAGAACCTAAATAATAAAATTGGAATTAACTTTTAATGCTGCTACAATTTTAGGAATTTCTTCAGGACCAATTTTCACAAAAATTACATGGTTTTCTTTTATGATGACGGTGAATCCCTCTAATTTCATGTCACTAATTCTATTTTTAAAGCTCTGAAAATCAACAATTTTGTCATCTTCGAGTCATTTACCAAATGCTATCATTTCGCGTAGCAGTAAATTCCTTCACTATGTGCTGTTCAGAAAAATGTTTAATACATACCACATCTGGTTCATAATTATCCTGTGAATAGCATGCACCCACTGCTCTCTCCTGTGTGGATCCTTTGGAAACGAAAACACTGTAACCTACTTTTCTACACTTGTTTTATAGTTTGAGGTACAAACCGGCACACAACACTTCCTAGGTATTTTGTATTAAAAACTACGCCACTTTGTACTTAGATTTTTCGCTCACTTAATTGTTTACAGATACGTTGTGAGGCTCAAGCAACTTCTTAGCGTTCTAACCACGCACTGATATGTAGTATTCCCGTATTAAACAAGCCCAATATGAGCCCCCCGTGATGACGTCATTAACGTAATCTCTTTCCGTATACAGGCCTGTTTAGATAAAGATGGCCTTGCGTCTACCCGCCTGCCCTCCCGCCTGCCTGCCTGCCCGCCCGTCTACCTGCCTGCCTGTCTGTCTGTCTGTATGTGTGTCTGTTAGTGTGTCACTCTGTGGACAATTCAAAAACGAAAAGTTGGTTAAAAACCAAAGTTGGTATTTAACTGTAATGTGTTTCAAAGATGCGACACAAAGATTTTGATGAAAATTTCTGCATCCTAAACTACCCTTTACATAGAAAATCTTTGGAAAACTTGATTTTCTCGAAAATGGCTCTAACGTCTTTGATCAAAATGTCATACGTTTGAGATATTCTTACGACAAATGAAATGTATATCTTGAATTTTCTGTCTGTAGCCCATGAAGCATTGTTTACTCTAGATAACTTTTGCATAACTCGTAAACCATAAGAGATAGACCAAATGTTACAAAAAAAAAAAAAAAAAAAAAAAATCTGATGTGTTGCACTCACATGACTTTCTCTACTCTTGTACTAACCATTCTTACAAACTCTTATTCCTATATCTTCTTCATGTTACTTGAGATAAACATTTGTACAAATTATCTTATTGCTTATTTCCTTGTAGGCACAAGGGGAATATTAGAATACACATATTTTCGGTGAAATCTCGACATCGAATTTTTCGGTGGAATACAATACTTACCAGTAGAAATTAAAAATGAAATTGAAATAGTTAAAAAAAAACTATGAGGAAATAGGGGAAATGGAAAACGCTAATAAGGAGTAAAAGTAATACATTTCCGCATTATATATAAAACAAAATGTTAAAAATAGCTTGAAGTAATAAATTATAAACAACTCCATGAGTTTGTTTTTTAGTCATTAATTTTTTTTGTAGGTTACAATGTATTGTTTATGAGCATAAATAAATTAGTAATTGATTCAATATCATCAATAGCTGCAGGCAGATCATTAAAAACAATATGGTCCCAATACAGAACCTTGCGGTACTCCAGTTACAATCGCTGCAAATTGTGAAAATGTGAATGTAATATTTTGGTTAGTTAGAACAGAGGTCCCTGAACCAGATGTAACCAGCATGAGGCCATGTTTGACACTACAAGAGGAGAAATGTGAATGTAAGACAGAAGGAGTTGGTTAGTTAGAACAGAGGTCCCTGAACCAGATGTAACCAGCATGAGGCCATGTTTGACACTACAAGAGGAGAAATGTGAATGTAAGACAGAAGGAGTTGGTTAGTTATAACAGAGGTCCCTGTAACCAGCATGAGGCCATGTTTGACACTACAAGAGGAGAAATGTGAATGTAAGACAGAAGGAGTTGGTTAGTTAGAACAGAGGTCCCTGTAACCAGCATGAGGCCATGTTTGACACTACAAGAGGAGAAATGTGAATGTAAGACAGAAGGAGTTGGTTAGTTAGAACAGAGGTCCCTGTAACCAGATGTAACCAGCATGAGACCATGATTGACACTACAAGAGGAGAAATATGAAGGAAGAAGTAATTAAGAGGTGGAAATTGCGGACATGAGGATCGTTTGCATTTTGATTAGCCAGTCTTTTCTAAACCGGCAATTAAAGACCGTAAAGACGGTTTTCGCGACCTGGCAAAAGCGACACACATGTTCTCTATTCATAAAACATAGCTACGCCTGTTCTCGTGTAAACAACAAACATGGAGTCAACAAATGCACATTGCTACCTTCAGCGTGGAAATGCTCAGTTCACATCCTTACCCGTGTACACTCACATGACCTTCTCTACTCTACTTCATGTTAAGGGGCACTGGGAGTGAAATTTCAAAGTTCCACATTTTTTGATAGATTCTTCTTAAATTTTTACTGTGTTTGTATTTATATGAGAATAGGAGGTACACCAAATTTCATTAAAATTGCATAATTCGTTTAGGATATATACATTATGTTATGAATTTAATAGGCACATTTTCAAAACAGAGCTCGCGTCTATTGACTTTTCAAAATTCATTTATATTGGCAGAACTGATACCCTAAAACATGGGTAACAATTGTGTGAAGATATTTCAAATACGTTTGCTGATTATGCTGTACATATTTTTTTAACAACAATGGAAATTTAATCTTAAAGATTATTGATTTTTTCATACAAAAAATTGTTTTTGGAATTCATGTTAATGATAACATCAATATTTAATCATAGTTTGGTTTAGCTGCTATTCATGAACACTTTTGGAAATTTTCATTGAATTTGAAGCAAAACTCAGGCGCGGCCTTCTTTTGGAATGTGCAGAAATGTAGTTTTGAGAAAAACAGGCTTTTATATAGGAGCATCCTGTGTACGTTAAGGGAAGAGCACTGGGCCGTAATGACCACGTGGAGTGGGGGATATGAAAAATGTTAGCTGATCCAAATGCACAGGTGTTCCAGGAACATTTTAAGGTAAAAAAACAATTTTCGACTTTTTGACAATTTTGACCAAAATTTCGCTCCCAGTGTCCCTTAATCGAGATAAACACTGGTAGAAATGGTCTTATTTCACATTTCCTTAGAGGTAGGTACACTGGGAATGTAGTAGGCAAGGGATATCCAAGCCTCTTTGGAGAACCTTATGTAATGAGCTGCCACACCCCACTCCACTCGTTCAGTCGTAGAGACAGACAAGACAGTCAGTATCCACTGATAGTCACAGACGCTTCCATGGCAGTTTCTAAGTCATAACTTGAATTTTCTAGGAATGTATCCAGAAGATCTCTTCATTCCAAATGATTTTTGCACAAATGATGAACAGTAAGAGACAAACAAATAGCTTATTAAATAAAAAAATGTTGATCTCTTTAAAACACACAATTTATGTCAAATATTTACCTCTTTTTTCTTGTGTGTGAACCATTTCCATTTCTTATTTGTGTGAATTTGCGAACGGTTATACTTTTTTGAAGTAGGGATATGTTATTTGTTTTTTCAACCCTTGGCCTTGCAAAAAGAACGAAATTTCTAAGGCATTGTGCAGCAGCCAGCTCTTAAAATATTTCACTTAAAGCGCACTGTATGCCCACATTCCCCTTGCGCCTACGAGAAAATTAATAATAATCAACTTTCTAAAAATGCTTATGTTGTTGTTATTGTTTGTGGGTTTAAGGGCGCTCAACTTCGAGGTCATCAGCGCCCTTAAAAATTAATGGCAATACCAAGATATAAGTTTCAATAAAAATAAAATTACTAGCAACAAAGAAAATATACACAGAAACGTAAAAACAGTGGCAATAGCCAGATGCGAAACAAGGTGATAAATATGACAAAAAGCATAAAGAGATATCTAAAAATTTAAATCCTCAAATTCATGCTACGCTCCGCTAAAAACTTAAAAACTCTATCAACCGCTGTTTCGTCGTCCGCTAAGACCTCTGCAAGCCTCGCAGGCAGCCGCAGAGAATCTCGAAGGTGCGCTAGAGAGGAACAGTCTAGCAGCACGTGACGGACAGACAAAAGATTGTCACACAGCGGACATAGAGAGGCAGGGTCCCTTTTAAATAGGTAACCATGCGAAAAATTGCAGTGCCCTATTCTTAATCGAGCCAAACTAACCTCCTCGCGACGAGATGTGCGACAGGAAGTTACCCAGTTTATTGGAAGTTCTTTCACTTCTCTAAGCTTATTACCGCGGAGAGCTGACCACTCGTCGTGCCAGGACAACAGCACCAGTCTCCGCACTTCAAGCCTGAAGTCTTCCGAAGTAAACGTGAGATGGTAATACTGGGTTCCGTAGTTGCCATCTTTGCTGCTAAATCTGCCATTTCATTCCCCGGCAAACCTACGTGACCAGGAATCCATGCACACACCACGTCAACGCCAGAAGCGTGTAAAACATGGAGGGCATGAGTGTCGGCAGACTTTTTTCCAGGGGGGGGGGGCACATGTTGGAAATTTGCAATCATATAATATTAAATCATCATTTTACTGTCAAAATTTATATTTGTTGCAGATAACCGTATTAATTTGTGCTAAATAAAAATTGTTCTTTACATTAAAATTAAAATAATAGTTTAATAGTCAGTAACTGGCTGCACATTAAGTTCACCAACTTCCAAGGGGGGGGGGGGGGCGCGGCACCCCCTTGCCTCCGTTTCGCGACGCCCATGATGGAGGACATCCTGGATACGTTGTACAATAGGGTGGGGGTTGTACAACTGACAAAGGCTCTGCAGTGCACTAAGGGAATCGCTCAAAATCAGGCAGTCACTTAATTTACGACGGCGAACATATAAAACGGCTCGATAAATTGCATAAAGCTCTGCAGTAAAAATGGAAGTGCTATTTGGAAAACCGAAAGTATATGGTTCGATTCCATAAACATAAGCACATCCAATACCGTTGGCGCTCTTTGACCCATCGGTGTAAATATATCGACGGTCAGTGTAGCCTGACAAAAATTCTAAAAAAACACGTGCGGATACTTCAAATAGGCATCGTGGATTTCTGGTGTACGGTCATCCCAAGATCTACATGGGGCGTGCCAGATAGCCAAGGGGGCTAAAGTCTCTCGCCCTTGGCGAACATCCTAGGCAGTTCCACTCCAAGCTTCACTAGGAGATCTTGGTGAAAATGGTTATGTCGATTAAAATGTAGTACATAGATAAATAAACATTTACAAGTATAATAGTGAGTATAACTCTACATATATTTGTGAACAGAGTTTCTCCAAATTGAACTATATTAAAAGTGTGTATATATCGTAATTTGGTATCTTTACACTTCACCAAACACTGATTGACTTCTTAAAACGTAAGCAGTACCAAACAAGTCACAAGTGAACATATGTTTATCACATAAGATTTGAAAGTGCTTTGGTTAATCAAACGCAACGTACAGTCTTGGGCACGGAAGCTTTCCGATATGAGGAACAGCTGTTTAGGTTGGTAGTGAATGGCACTAGTTCAAACCCCCGTCAGCGATAGGAAGGCGTGCGCCTGTCCTTTGTTTCGCGATGGCGGAGGTGAACCAAAAGCCCAGACAGTTTAAGCTACATTGAAACATATAGTTCAGAATGTGTCTCATAGGACTTTGATTATCTTACCAGCGGTTATTAAGGATAGGAGCAAACACCAGATTGCCACTCCTTTCCGAATAATGAACCTGGTCAGGTTTGTGTAGTTTTCTTGGGAAGGGAATGGCGGATGAAGCAGATTTATCTGTTTTATTATATGTCTATTAACTTGAACTCCACATTGCGCATCTTTATTTCGAATCATGTCATTTCATTACAAAATAAGTTAAAGCTATAACTTCAGCTATATCTACAAAAAATATACCGAGTATACAAAAGCATGCTTTCGTCACATAGACAAACATAAGGGGAAAATACAAGACGATAATGTTCTAGTAATTAATCCACGTGCCCAGTATCCCTTTTGTGGGTATTTTTTCCAACAGTTTGAGGCAGTTCAGTCCATATAGTTCCGCATCCCTTTGCAGGGTTATATCCTTGTTCAAGAAGCGCAATTACTTTCGGCTTATTATCCATATGTTTTGCTCAGTTCAAATGGCATGCATAGTGTAGAGGACAATATATTCAACAAAGCTGATTCGTGTGACCCACCCCTTGTCCTTCTCCCTGGTTCCCGAAACCGAATCCCAGAGTTATGACATCAAACCATTGAGCGAAGAACACAGCCAGAAGATGATGGTGACAATCGCTCCACTCCTTACCCCTCCCCTTACATTGCGCACCTCGGCGCGCCCCTTGTTCATCGGTCATTGCTTGTGTTGTTGGACTTTGATACAAACTAATAAGAGATCGACACAGCCAGGACTGGTGTGGAACATTATTGGTGAAAAGGTTATGCCAACATTAAATAAAGTAACACACCACAAGACACTAACAGCATCGGAAATTTTCCGTACACCTGACTGTACATGTCACCAACTGCAACATAATGCACGTCTGGGGGTTGAGAGGCAAATACCGCGTATAGTGACATGAGGTAAATCCAAGTTCCCCTCTTTCACAAACGTTGGAAATCGCCGCAGTAGGCTTAAGTTATAGTCAAATCTTTTTATAGCTAGTTGCTATGTGATGTCTTTGACATTCCGTTCCCTTTGCACGGCAAAGATACAAAAGAACGAATAACGACCTTCTATTTTAGCAAATGTAAGTTTATCTCCACAAAAAAGTCAATTTGATATAAATTGTGTGTTTTAACGAGATGTACATATTTTGTGGAGTAGCGATTCGTCTGTCTCCTATAATTCATCAGTTACGAAGTCTGCAGATGACGTCACATGCTATTCTCAAAAAATTCAAAATAGGCATTTCATTTTTCATGAACATATCTTAAACAGTTGTAGTTTTAATCAAAATTGTTAGAGCCGTTTTTGAGAAAATCAACAATTTCGAAAATTCTTCCATGTAAGGGGAATAGTGGCATGGGGTATTTTGTACAAAATGTTGGTGTTGCAAATGCTTCACGTCGTATAATATACAGCAAGTTTGGTATTTAACTCACTTCTCTACTACGTACAGTAAGTAGAGGAAGTATTGTATTCCACCCAAAAATTCCATGTTGAGATTTCACCAGAAATACATGTTTTGAGACCCCCTGAATCCAAGAAAAAGCATTTTTAGAAAAAGGTCCGTGTGTGTGTGTGTCAGTCTGTGGACAGTGTAACTTCAAAACGAAAAGCCGGTAAAAAACCAAAGTTGGTATTTAAGTTTAATGTATTTCAAGGATGCGACACGAAAATATCAAAGGAAATAGCCTCACCCTAAACTATGCTTTACATGGAAAATTTTTCGAAAAATTTTGATTTTTTCGAAAATAACTAACGACTTTGATTAAAATGCCGTATGTTTGAAATATTTTTATGGCAAACGAATTTAAAATTTTTAATTTTCTGGCTGTGACCTATGTAGTGTTTACTCTTGAGAACTTCTGCATAAAAACTAAACCGTAAGAGATACACCAAATCTTACTATACAAAAATCTGATGTGTTGCACTCACATGGCTTTCTCTAGTGTTGTACTAACTATTCTTGCAAACTCTTATTCCTATATCTTCTTCGTGTTAGTTGAGATGAACATTTGTACAAATTATCTTATTTCTTATCTTCTTGTAGGTGCAAGGGGAATATTGGAATACAGTAGGCTTTGAGCGATAGTGCAATCTTTTAAAACTTTGAGATTCCGTTCTCTTTGCACCCTTAACATATAAAAATGAACAACGAAGTTGCATTTGACGAAAGTTTGTTTTCCGAAACTCACACACATAACAAGGAATATCTCCGAAATGGTTCACTCTACAAGAAAAATTATTTGGACTTTAATTGTGTGTTTTAGCAAGATCTACATTTCTGTATAGTACGATTTTGTCTAACTCTTAGGGTTTACGAGTTATTCAAAAGTCATCCAGGGTAAACAGAACTACATAGGCTATAACCTGAAAATTCAAAATATAATTTTCATTTGGCATAAAAATATCTTAAACATATGTTATTTTAACTAAAATAGTTATACCCATTTTCAAGAAAATTAAAATTTTTCAAAAGTTCTCAATGTAAAGGGTAGTTTAAGGTGGACAAATTTTCTTAAAAATGTTCGTGTCGAATATTTGAAAGACATTAAACTTAAATACTAACTTTGGTTTTCAGCCTACTTTTCGTTTTTGAGTTATGCTTTCTACAGACTGACACACATACAGACACACACAGAAAAACACAGACACACACAGACACACTCACAGACACACAGACAGACACACACCCACAGACACACACAGACACACTCACAGAGACACACACCCACAGACAAACACAGATACACACACAGACACACACACAAACACAGACACACACAGACACACATACACACAGACACACACAGAAAAACACAGACACACACAGACACACTCACAGAGACACACACCCACAGACAAACACAGATACACACACAGACACACACACAAACACAGACACACACAGACACACACAGAAAAACACAGACACACACAGACACACTCACAGACACACAGACAGACACACACCCACAGACACACACCCACAGACAAACACAGACACACATACACAGACATACACACAGACAAACACAGACACACACAGACACACATACACAGACATACACACAGACAGACACAGATACACACAGACACACACAATCACACACAGACACAGATACACACAGACACACAGACAAATGCGCGAAAATTTTTCTAAAAATGCTGTTGTGGATTCAGGGGGTCTCAAAACATATATTTCCGGTGAAATCTCGACATCGAATTTTTGGGTGGAATACAATACTTCCTCTACTTTACTATACGTAGTAAAGAAAGTAGAAATCAGCATTGTTTTATTAAAGATTGTTAGGTTGTGCCCTATGAACCCCACAGGGGGCCTCATGAAAATATTTTTCACGTCACAACTTAGAAGGCCCCTTACCCCTATAAGATTTGGAATTCTTGGCATTTGGTTTTTCCTGTTCGTGTAAGAGATATTCACCTGTAACACTTTGTATGTATAGCGAAGTCGCGCTCTTTTGTTTATGTTGACTGCTGGAGAGTTATTTCCATAAAATGGTGGCAGACATTTGGCGAATGGTGTCAAAGCGGATGGGATGCCGCGAGGGTTGTCGCCGGAATATTGCAAGTCAAGCAAGCAAGCAGTAAACTGTCCTGCTAACACAGATCTCCGTTCCGGGACCTCTCCCCAAATCATTAATTGCCTTTACGTAATATTCGCAACTCGTTTTGCTATTCCATTCATTAAACCCTACTCACTTGCGCTCGTATTTTAGAGAATGCTGTTTTTATTACTACATATTTCCATGGGCGTGGTGAAGAGGAGGGGAGGGGGGGGGGGGGGAAGGTGGGCCGTGCCCCCCCCCCCCCTTTGGAGGTTGGCGAACTTAATCTGCAATCAATTACTGACTATTAAACTATTATTTTAATTTTGATGTAAAGAACAATTTTTATTTAGCACAAATTAATACGGTTATCTGCAACAATTATAAATTTTGACAATAAAATAATGAATTAATATTATCTGATTGTAAACTTCCCACGTGACCCCCCCCCCCCCCCGGAAAAAATCTGACGACGCTCATGCATATCTCTACCACGTACATAATAGATGTTGCATTTCACCCAAATATTCAATACCGTGGTTTAACTGGAAATGCGTGTTTTGAAGTGCCTTAAATCTAAAAACATTATATGTGTTGCACCCAGATGACTTTCTCTACCCTTTACAAACTATTCTTCTGTTTCCTTGGCCTCATAGTTCTTTTAGTATAACCCTAGCCTTCCTAATGACCATCCGTCATTCTTAATTAGTAATAATCATTAACAATAATGATATTTAATTAAATTTTAATTCTGATGAAGGCCATGGAGTCTACAATGGCCGAGAGCTCAAGTATCACACGCTGATCACCCGTGAAGCCTTGACTAATAATGCTCGCCGTGAAAGCTTTAAGTCTTACATTCGCCATTCTGATCGATCTCCAACACCTGATGTTTGTTTTTCTAATGTCAACGTGTACATCATTAAACCATCTCTTCTTCGGTCTTCCAACTTTCCTTCTACCATCTATTTTAGCCTTCGTCCATTTTGATAACATGCCCAGCCATTGTAATCAGTGGCTGTTAAAAACCAAAGTTTGTATTTAAGCTTAATGTCCTTCAAGGATGCGACACGAAGATTTGGAAGAAAATAGTCCCATCCTAAACTACCCTTTACATCGAAAATTTTTCGAAAATTTTGATTTTATTGAAAGTGGCTCTAACGATTTTGATTAAAATGCCATATGTTTGAGATATTTTGATGACAAATTAAATGTATATTTTGAATTTTCTGGCTATAGGCGCTCTAGTCGTATTTACTCTGGACGACTTTTGCAAAACCAGCAAACCGTTAGATATAGACCAAAACATTACTGTACAAAAAATTTAGATCTTGCTAAAATACACAATTTATGTCTCAATACATGTTCCTGTAGGGTGAACCATTTCGGAGATATTCCTTGTTATGTGTGTGAGTTTCGGAAAACTTAACTTTTGTGAACTGGAACATCGTTGTTCATTTTCTTATATGTTAAGTGTGCAAAGAGAACGAGATCTCAAAGCTTTAAAACATTTGACTATCGCTAAAGCCTACTGTATTCTAATATTCCCCTTGTACCTACAAGGAAATAAGCAATAAGATAATAATTTGTGCAAATGTTTATCTCAACAAAGATAGTAATAAGAGTTTGTAAGAATGGTTAGGACAAGAGTAGAGAAAGTCATGTAAGTGCAACACATCAGATTTTTCAGTAATCAGTTTGTATAGGTAAGTTTTCCCGTACATTTTTGCCACCTTGTTTTATTAATTCTACTGTGATAGAACGTTCTCGTGGTGTTCTGTTATTCATCTTCATCATGTTAGGAGTTGGTCCGAAACACACAACTTCAGTTTCATCATATGTAAGTATTCCTACAAACGCTTATTTGTCTAACTAAAGCTAAACTAAACTCCATCGCAACAGCCCATCAAGGGCGAAGGCTGTGTCGCCCAACTCTGCCCACTACAGGCGTCATTGGTGGGGTGCAGTACTGGAGGGTGAGAAGTGGTTAGCGCCCCGAGCCCTCCGGCCAGTTATGTGTCCTTCACGACCTGGGATCGCTACTTGAAGTACCTCCTCAATTGGTACCCCCGTGTCATGGTACTGGGGATCGAACCCGTGTCCTGCGCACCTGAGGCAGATGCGCTACCACTCCGCTACATTTTTCTATCTACTCCTAGTTAATCCATGTAAACATTTATCTTATTGCTAATTTTCTAGTAAGCGCAAGGGGAATATGAGAATACAGCACGCTTTAAGTGTTAGCCAGAGCTAGTCACTATGCGACGGCTTTCAAACTCCATTCTCTATGCACGGTCAAGAGTTAAAAAATGAATAATGACCTCCCATTTAAGGAAAGTATAAGTATTGGAAAATTCATACAAATAACAAGGGATATCTCCGAAATGGTTAATTCCACAAAGAAGTGTATTAATATGATTTGGTCTATCTCTAACGGTTTACCAGTTATGCAAAAGTCGTCAGGACTACATACGCTATAGCCAAAAAATTAAAAATATACATTTGATTTACCATAAAAATATGATAAATATATTGTATTTTAATCAAAATCGTTAGAAAGACTTTTGAAGAAATAAAAATTTTTGATTAATTTCTCATGTAAAGCGTAGTTTAGGATCGAGGAATTTTCTTGAAAATTCCCGTGTTGTATTCTAAAAGGACATTATACTTAACTACCAGCTCCGGCTTTTAAGCGACTTTTCGTTTTTGAGTTGTGTTGTCCACGCGCACATGGGAAAATCTCGCCACCTTTTAGATACAAAACTTATCAAAAATGTTAATTTTCTGAAGAATAACCAACGATTTTGATTAAGGTACCATATGTTTAACATACTTAAATAACATATGAAATTTATATGTTGAATTTTATTAGAATGTGCCTTGAAGACCTTTTCATGCTCAATTACTTTTGTATAACTGGTAAAGTGTAAGAAGTAGACAAAATCTTACTAAATATGTTACATTCACATGACTTTCTCTACTCTTGTACTAACCATACTTACAAACTCTTATTACTATATCTTCTTCATGTTAATACAGATATCTGATGTGTTACACTCACATGACTTTCTCTACTCTTGTACTAACCATTCTTACAAACTCTTATTACTATATCTTCTTCATGTTAATACAGATATCTGATGTGTTACACTCACATGACTTTCTCTACTCTTGTACTAACCATACTTACAAACTCTTATTACTATATCTTCTTCATGTTAATACAGATATCTGATGTGTTACACTCACATGACTTTCTCTACTCTTGTACTAACCATTCTTACAAACTCTTATTCCTATATCTTCTTCATGTTAATACAGATATCTGATGTGTTACACTTACATGACTTTCTCTCCTCTTGTACTAACCATACTTACAAACTCTTATTACTATATCTTCTTCATGTTAATACAGATATCTGATGTGTTACACTCACATGACTTTCTCTACTCTTGTACTAACCATACTTACAAACTCTTATTACTATATCTTCTTCATGTTAATACAGATATCTGATGTGTTACACTCACATGACTTTCTCTACTCTTGTACTAACCATACTTACAAACTCTTATTACTATATCTTCTTCATGTTAATACAGATATCTGATGTGTTTCACTCACATGACTTTCTCTACTCTTGTACTAACCATTCTTACAAACTCTTATTCCTATATCTTCTTCGTGTTAGTTGAGATAAACATTTGTACAAATTATCTTATTGCTTATTTCCTTGTAGGTACAAGGGGAATATTAGAATACAGTAGACTTTGTGCGATAGTCAAATCCTTTAAAGGTTTGAGATCCCGTTCTCTTTGCTCACTTAACATATGAAAAAATTAGGTATCTCAGCCTCACCAATATATGTCCTGTGTAACGATCCAGCAGAAATGAATGAAGAACACTTGAAGACCTGTGAAGCATTAAGATCAGAAGAAACTACAGTTCAAAAGTATTGGAAAGCACGAATGCTAATGGCTTCATTGCCAGATGCAAGGCACTAGAAAACAACAACAACAACAACATATGAAAAAATGAATAGCTATGTTACATTTGATAGAAGTGCAAGTTTTCGAAAACTTATACAAATAACAAGGAATACCTCCGAAATGGCGCAATCTACAAAAAATATTTTTGTACAGAAATTGTGTATTTTAGGGAGATCTACGTTTTTGTACAGCACAATTCTATCTCTTTACGAGTTTACGAGTTATTCAAAACTCATCCACATTAAATAGGACTACATAGGCTATAGCCACAAAACTATATATATTGCATTTGTCATCTAAATATCTAAAAATATGGCACTGTGATCAAAATCGTTAGAGCAATTTTCAAGAGAATCAAAATTTTCGAAAAATTTTTGCATGTGAAGGATATTTTAGTGTGGAACAATTTTCTTGAAAATCTTCGTGTCGCTTCCTTGAAAGACATTAAACTTAAGTACTAACTTTGATTTTTAACCGACTTTTCGTTTTTGAGTTATGCTGTCCACAGACTGACACACAGACACACACACACACACAAGTACGTATTCCCTCTTTACAAACAAGTCATACATGTTTCTGTATGTTTGAAATGGAAATGCTACATATTACATTCACACTGTCTTCTCTACTTACTATTAGATAACACATTCACATCTCTTTCTCCACTCACTCTTCTGTAAATAATTTTCCATAAAATACGTGAAAAAAGAAACACATTTTTATCCCTGCTTTTAAAGAAGTCATACCATTTTCTGCATGTTTAAGGGCACCCATCTGTGAAATTTTGAAAATCTACTGTTATCATTGAATTGATTTGGAATTTTAACACAACAATCACTGTATAGTGAGGAGTAACTGTGCTAAATTTTATACATTTAGTCAGATTAGTTGCAAACATATTAATATTTTATTATATTTTTTTAATATTTGTATAAATGGTTCCCCATGATGCAATTTTGATTTGAAAAGCTTAATAATTTTCAGTTATGTCCTTAATAGAATGTTAGCAAATTGATGAGATAATTTCTTAATCTTGTTATTAGTTTGGATAGAAATAAATTTTAAAGTTTAAATTCATTTTTTTTTTCATTTAAATTTTGAAATGTAAACTTTAATATTTAATTACTCAGCAGTTATTCACGTTATGAAGAAATTATCTCATCATTTCTTTTTAGTATTATTTCTAAAAGCATTGAACAACTAAGTTTGAAGTCATAGCAAGGATAATGGAAGTGTATTGATTTAAATGGGCATGACCACTTACAGGCAGTTAGTTAGACGGCCACGTGACATAGTTAAAACAGCTGTAAGGCTATAAAAAGCATACCAAATAAAGCAGAAGATTTAAACTATTTGATAAAACAAAAATCCATTTTTGCCAATTTTTTAAATTTTTAGCATTTTTACACAGATGGGTATCCTTAAAATAGAAATACTATTACATTCACGTTGTTACCTCCGCTCACTTTTAGGTAATGGACTCACATCACTTTCACTACGAACACTTTTACTAACAACACATATTATCTATAATCTCGATTAATCTCGAAAACCACTTGACTGATCACCGCCAAATTCGACACGGATATACAGGATGTTAATGAACTACACCGAAATATTTTTAAGGGATATGGAGGTGTCTTAAACAAGTAATTTGAGACAGGAGACTTATGACCTGATCGTTCAAATTTCGATGTTACGGCTATAAGTGTCTAAAGTGCCAGTACGCCACTGACGTCTTAGAGCGTGCCTCTCTGGCACAAGCGTTCGAGCATAACATCCTCATCGTGTTCGCTTCTTCCCTTGTTTCTATTTATTGTCTTTATTCTGAATAGAGCATGCTAATGCTGTTTTCATCCAGATTTTAAATTATGTTTCAATGTATGCAATTTGTTCCAACATGCCAGTACAATTAATGCAATTCCAGCTAACAAAAAGTTGAAACCTGCTTAATATGTTAATATGCTGCACTAGAGAATGGAAAGTACTTTAAAGGGTCACAGAAAGAGTAAAAGCATAGTTTGCGTCAGTTTTATAACAACTGCTCGAAATTGTGACCTCAATTTTCATGGCAAAATTGACAGCGCAAAGGAAGGATGTTGTACTCTATTCAAGGTTTCTGCTGTGAGCCGAATAAGGAAATTATAATACAGGGCTTTCGAACCGGTTCTTCACCGCTGCACGGCCTTTTGCCTGTGCGAGTTTGAAGCTGCCGCGGCCGGGTTTGCCGCTACTAACAAGCCGCACGTAAAACATGTATAAAAATCTTATCTTATAGAAAATGCTGGAAATGTCGTGAACGATGGTTTAATCGATCCACAGCTTCTGTTCTTTTCAGATGAGGCGTGGTTTCATCTAAATGGTGGCGTGAACACTCATAACAGTCGGTATTGGGCATCTCAAAATTCACATTGCGTTCAAGAAATCCCTCCTTATGATCGGAGATTTGGAGTTTGGTGTGCTGTTAGCGCGACGCATAATTGGTCCAATATTTTACGACCAGACTGTAAATAAAGAGAGGTACCGAAATGACATTTTGACCCCATTTTTCCAGTCACGATCTGTACTTGCAACAGCAGAATCTTGTTGAAACCACCCATATGATTTCTCTTCTGTCAGTTCACGAAAAAATGGGGTCAAAATGTAATTTCGGTACCTCTCTTTATTTACAGTCTGGTCGTAAAATATTGGACCAATTATGCGTCGCGCTAACGGCACACCAAACTCCAAATCTCCGATCATAATGAGGGATTTCTTGAACGCGATCTGAATTTTGAGATGCCCAATACCGACTGTTATGAGTGTTCACGCGGCCATTTTGATGAAACCACGCCTCATCTCAAACTCGCATAGGCAAAAGGCCGTGCGGCGGTGAAGAACCAATTCGAAAGCCCTGAATCTTCATATGGAATAAAAAATAAAGCAAAATTAGTATCTGCATGATAGGAAACGAACCCACGACCTTCGTGACTACAGCCTTTGACGTTACAAATTGAGCCGCAAGAGCAATCAACGAAATGTCTCTGGAGTGGACTTCACAACGCAAGAAGGCAGTGTCGCACTGTCAGGTAATTAGTCCCAGATTGGAGAGATCTTTGTGCCATTAAATCTTGAGAAAGCTGATAAAGAGCCGATATCTCTATACTCGGGTAGCAGTTTTAAAGACATTCTAAAGCAATTTTTCACCAGGCTTTGCTTTATCACCGACTTATATTAATATGTTTAACACAATATAACTGTGTTATGTTTAATCGCGAACCATACATTACCTATCTCAAATTATTTATATCAGTCACATCTACAATCTTTCGAGTTCATTAACACCCGGTATATTTTTTCATGCAGAAAGATTTTATGGTAACCATTTTACTACACAATATACGTATTACTTTCATATGATTTTCTCTACTCGCTTTTCTTTTACGTAACATATACATCCTTCTCTACTCACCCTTCCACATACAATTCATACAATTTTCTATTATTGAAATACAAGTACAATGTATTGCATTCACACAATTTGCTCTACTAATTCTTGTAAATGGCTATAACGATTTTGACTAAAATGCCATATGGTTGAGATATTTTTAACACAAATGAAATGTATATCTTGAATTTTCTGGCTATATCCCGTGTAGTCGTATTTACTCTGGATGACTTTTGCATAACTCGTAAGCCGTTAGAGATAGACAAAATCTTAGTATTGAAAAAATATAGATCTTGCTAATATACACAACTCATGTCCGAGTAAATTTTTTTTGTAGAATGAATAATTTCAGAGATATTCCTTGTTATCTGTGTGAGTTTTCGAGAACCTATACTTCTGTGAAATATAACATTGTTATTCATTTTTTATGTTAATCATGCATTGAGAAGGGAATCTGAAAGCTTTAAAAGATTTGACTATCGCACAAAGCCTACTGCATTCCCATATTCCCCTTGTACCTACAAGGAAATAAACAATAAGATAATTAGTACAAATGTTTATCTCAACTAACATGAAGAAGATATAGGAATAAGAGTTTGTAAGAATGATTAGTACAAGAGTAGAGAAAGTCATGTGAATGTAACACATCAGATATCTGTATTAACTCGAAGAAGATACAGTAATAAGAGTTTGTAAGAATGGTTAGTACAAGAGTAGAGAAAGTCGTGTCAATGTAACACATCAGATATCTGTATTAACATGAAGAAGATATAGTAATAAGAGTTTGTAAGAATGGTTAGTACAAGAGTAGAGAAAGTCATGTGAGTGTAACACATCAGATATCTGTATTAACATGAAGAAGATATAGTAATAAGAGTTTGTAAGAATGGTTAGTACAAGAGTAGAGAAAGTTATGTGAATGTAACACATCAGATATCTGTATTAACACGAAGAAGATTTGTAATAAGAGTTTGTAAGAATGGTTAGTACAAGAGTAGAGAAAGTCATGTGAGTGTAACACATCAGATATCTGCATTAACATGAAGAAGATATAGGAATAAGAGTTTGTAAGAATGATTAGTACAAGAGTAGAGAAAGTCATGTAAATGTAACACATCAGATATCTGTATTAACATGAAGACGATATAGGAATAAGAGTTTGTAAGAATGATTAGTACAAGAGTAGAGAAAGTCATGTGAATGTAACACATCAGATATCTGTATTAACTCGAAGAAGATACAGTAATAAGAGTTTGTAAGAATGGTTAGTACAAGAGTAGAGAAAGTCGTGTGAATGTAACACATCAGATATCTGTATTAACATGAAGAAGATATAGTAATAAGAGTTTGTAAGTATGGTTAGTACAAGAGTAGAGAAAGTCATGTGAATGTAACACATCAGATATCTGTATTAACATGAAGAAGATATAGTAATAAGAGTTTGTAAGAATGGTTAGTACAGGAGTAGAGAAAGTCATGTGAGTGTAACACATCAGATATCTGCATTAACATGAAGAAGATATAGGAATAAGAGTTTGTAAGAATGATTAGTACAAGAGTAGAGAAAGTCATGTGAATGTAACACATCAGATATCTGTATTAACATGAAGACGATATAGGAATAAGAGTTTGTAAGAATGATTAGTACAAGAGTAGAGAAAGTCATGTGAATGTAACACATCAGATATCTGTATTAACTCGAAGAAGATACAGTAATAAGAGTTTGTAAGAATGGTTAGTACAAGAGTAGAGAAAGTCGTGTGAATGTAACACATCAGATATCTGTATTAACATGAAGATATAGTAATAAGAGTTTGTAAGAATGGTTAGTACAAGAGTAGAGAAAGTCGTGTGAATGTAACACATCAGATATCTGTATTAACATGAAGAAGATATAGTAATAAGAGTTTGTAAGAATGGTTAGTACAAGAGTAGAGAAAGTCGTGTGAATGTAACACATCAGATATCTGTATTAACATGAAGAAGATATAGTAATAAGAGTTTGTAAGAATGGTTAGTACAAGAGTAGAGAAAGTCATGTGAGTGTAACACATCAGATATCTGTATTAACATGAAGAAGATATAGTAATAAGAGTTTGTAAGAATGGTTAGTACAAGAGTAGAGAAAGTCATGTGGGTGTAACACATCAGATATCTGTATTAACATGAAGAAGATATAGTAATAAGAGTTTGTAAGAATGGTTAGTACAAGAGTAGAGAAAGTTATGTGAATGTAACACATCAGATATCTGTATTAACACGAAGAAGATTTGTAATAAGAGTTTGTAAGAATGGTTAGTACAAGAGTAGAGAAAGTCATGTGAGTGTAACACATCAGATATCTGCATTAACATGAAGAAGATATAGGAATAAGAGTTTGTAAGAATGATTAGTACAAGAGTAGAGAAAGTCATGTGAATGTAACACATCAGATATCTGTATTAACATGAAGACGATATAGGAATAAGAGTTTGTAAGAATGATTAGTACAAGAGTAGAGAAAGTCATGTGAATGTAACACATCAGATATCTGTATTAACTCGAAGAAGATACAGTAATAAGAGTTTGTAAGAATGGTTAGTACAAGAGTAGAGAAAGTCGTGTGAATGTAACACATCAGATATCTGTATTAACATGAAGATATAGTAATAAGAGTTTGTAAGAATGGTTAGTACAAGAGTAGAGAAAGTCATGTGAATGTAACACATCAGATATCTGTATTAACATGAAGAAGATATAGTAATAAGAGTTTGTAAGAATGGTTAGTACAAGAGTAGAGAAAGTCGTGTGAATGTAACACATCAGATATCTGTATTAACATGAAGAAGATATAGTAATAAGAGTTTGTAAGTATGGTTAGTACAAGAGTAGAGAAAGTCATGTGAATGTAACACATCAGATATCTGTATTAACATGAAGAAGATATAGTAATAAGAGTTTGTAA
Organism: Tenodera sinensis; assembly: GCA_030765045.1. Lineage (NCBI taxonomy): Eukaryota > Metazoa > Arthropoda > Insecta > Mantodea > Mantidae > Tenodera > Tenodera sinensis. Next base: position 378,524,217 of record CM060964.1, on the reverse strand, counting down.
GAATGGTTAGTACAAGAGTAGAGAAAGTCATGTGAGTGTAACACATCAGATATCTGTATTAACATGAAGAAGATATTACTAATAAGTGTTTGTAAGAATGGTTAGTACAGGAGTAGAGAAAGTCATGTGAGTGCAGCACATCAGATTTTTAAATGTAAGTAGTTCTCAGTTCTCAGCCAGAGGATTTATAAATTGGTGTAGAAGTTGATGAAACCAGGACAGTAATTAAAAACAACAAGTGACCTGGAACAAGGTAATGTCGTGTGAATAGGTATGTTGCTATTGTAGTGTGTGAACTGTGTTGCAAGCCCAGCTTGAAACCTTCAACATATTTGTTGCAAACAGATGGTTAAATAGTACTTCAACATTCTAAATATGACCTTTTCTATACGAATAAATAATCGGGCATCTCAAGATCATGGCCTCTTCAGGAACATCGATAAACGTCGAGTTTACATTGCCTTCTGGAACTGATTTTGAACTCTAGTTTTATAAACTTTTGGTTGATGCGAATTTTTGATCTGGTGTATAGTGAATGTTAAAGTGGAATGGTGAAGTGGAAGTGTTTTATGTTTTTGAAGGATGTTAATGCTCGACCATAACCAAATTTGTTAATTACAAGTCTGATAGCGATCCTTTAATGAACCTCCTTAAGTTCAAACTTTCATTAAAGGAATGATCTTCATCCAATCGGACAACAAGGACAGGTGTTGCGCCAATCAGAGAATTCCCATGCAGCAATGGCAAAGCGCAATATCGATTAATTCTCGAAACGCAACTATCGCGAGTTTTAAATCTCGGCGGACGGGCGGGCGGACACTACTGACAGTGAGATGCAACTTACTCCACCTGCCCGCCTGAGTAAGATGCAATTTACATAAATTAATCTCAATAACTTATAATACATGAAATAAAGTTTCGTCTGAAAACCAATATGTTCAATTTGTCTCCTTCTATTTTTCGATGTTACGTAGCATTCCAAGGTTATCATGCAGCTGTGACGTGCTGGAAACGAATCGATCGTTTAGCGCCTGCGCACAGCTCCAAATATCAGCTGTAGGTCATTGTCCCTGGTGAGTGTAAGTACAACATTTACAATATTTCAACTATAAAATGGTCGAGGATAAATTGCCATATGAAACTTAACTATAATGGCAGTCTCGTTGCATAATATAATATTAAGAGATACGATTTAATAGGAGTTGTGCTTTAAAATTGTGTAAATGTATTATTGCTATTTTAAATTATATACAGGGTGTCCCAAAATCACCGAAAACACTTAGTATGTTGGTCGGGATGGCACACTGATCGATTTTCAAATACGAACCCCAGTCCGTAAATGCACGGTTTGGACGCTGTAGCGCATCGAAGTGTGAGATCGGTGTGCGTTCACATTGGTCAATAAACCCAATATCGAGTTGTCTGCTTCGAACTGTAAATCCTATGTCATTATATCGGCGGTGGTGAGCCTCATGTAGGTACATGGCCCAATTCGTCTGGTTGTCTTTGAAGATTTTCAATCGGTCCATGGACTCGAGACATAAGGTCCTCCACTGACGTCCAAGAGTGTCATACTCTTCATACAACTCCACAGAAAATATTCGAGAGGTGTCAGATCTGGCGACCGTGCCGGCCATGGAACTGGTCCATCTCTACCAATCCATCGATTTGCACGTGCGACGTTGAGGTGATTACGCATATTTACATCAAAGTGTGCTTCAGTTGGCCATTTCTGCAGCTGTGTCCTGGTAATTGTCGCACTGCTGTTAAGAAACGTTACTGTACTGGAAACTACACAAGTAACGCAGTAAGATGTGCACCAAGGACTTTATAGAGGAATTTAGCGCAACGCAGGAACATTATTATGCTCAGGTCGCTCATTCCAGTACACAGATGGTCTAAGGGCACATACCTTCCATATTAAGATACCAAAACCAATGTTAACAAATTGTCCAGCGTCCAAACCGTGCATTTCCGGACAGAGGTTCCTATTTGAAAATCGATCAGTTTGCAATCCAGCACAACATACTAAGCGTTGTTGGTGTTTTTTAGGACACCCGGTATATAACTGTTTTAAGTTGTTTTGAAATTTTGATTTTTATGGTTTTAAAACACTTAAAAACGGAATACTAAATTTTTGTTTTTAAATTATTTGTCAGTGAGTTGGTGATTTAAATTGAGTGAGTAGAGACAGACAGACACACATACACACACGCACACACAGACACACACGCACACACAGACACACATACACACACGCACACACAGACACAGACACACATACACACAGATACACATATACACACGCACACACATACACACACGCACACACAGACACACATACACACACGCACACACAGACACACATACACACACGCACACACAGACACAGACACACATACACACAGATACACATATACACACGCACACACACAGACACACATACACACGCACACACACAGACACACATACACACACGCACACACAGACACAGACACACATACACACAGATACACATACACACACGCACACACATACACACACGCACACACATACACACACGCACACACAGACACACATACACACAGATACACATACACACACGCACACACATACACACACGCACACACATACACAGACACACATACACACAGATACACATACACACACGCACACACATACACACACGCACACACAGACACAGACACACATACACACAGATACACATACACACACGCACACACATACACACACGCACACACAGACACACATACACACACGCACACACAGACACAGACACACATACACACAGATACACACATACACACGCACACACATACACACACGCACACACACAGACACACATACACACACGCACACAGACACACATACACACACGCACACACAGACACACATACACACACGCACACACACAGACACACATACACACACGCACACAGACACACATACACACACGCACACACAGACACACATACACACACGCACATACACAGACACATACACACACGCACACAGACACACATACACACACGCACACACAGACACACATACACACACGCACATACACAGACACATACACACACAGACACACGCACACACATACACACACGCACACAGACACACCCACACACATACACACACGCACACAGACACACGCACACACAGACACACACACATACACACACGCACACACAGACACACATACACACGCGCGCGCGCGTGAACCTTTTTCTAAAAATGTTTTTTTTTATTCAGGGGCCTCAAAACAAATATATTTCTGATGAAATCTTGACATCGAATTTTTAGGTGGAATAGAATACTTCCACTACTTACTATACGTACTAGAGGAAGTAAAAGTGTCGAAACTTTCGAGGTTATAGTGACAGCCATCAAAACCTGGTTTGGCTTTACATAAGAAAATGGATTAGGGAAATATTTGTGTAAGAATAACCAAATGGCAAGAAGAAAGCTGTAACCGTAAGAAAGTGAAGCGGGAAACAATAAAGAACATTGTGATGGTTCACTGACCCAGATCACACCTGAATACAAATGGACAGATGCTGGGCCACCGTTTACATGATTTTACTATTGTTGCAATGATGTGGGTCACGCCATATATGCTAAAGGAATTAAATGAGAAGAAAGTACAAGATGCTGGTAAAATACAAACAACTCACATACACCCATTTCCAACATTCGCTGGACAGAATCCCACAAGTAACCTTTACATGCAACAAATGAAAATGATTCTAACCATGAAGATTTTCAAGAAAATTCCCCCACCCTAAACTATCCTTTACATGAAAATTTTTTCAAAATTTCCATTTTCTTGAAAATGGCACTGACGATTTTGATTAAAAGTGCCATACCTCTATGATATTTTTATGACAAATGAAATGTATATCTTGAACTTTCTGGCTATATCCCATGTAGTCGTATTTAATCTGGATGACTTTTGCATAACTAGTAAGCCGTTAGAGATAGACCAAATCTTACTATACAAATGTTGTTGTTAGCTAATGCTGGATTTCTGACAATGAACTCATTAATCCTCTTGCTCTCCAATATTTTTCACTGATGGATGGGGCACTAGAAGTGGCCGGGCATATTTGAAGGTGGTCTTGATCCATTTCCTCTTGCAGATCACATAGAGGACAGAGTGGTGAAGAATATATCCCAATTCTGTTTAAATGTTTTGCCAGACAATCATGACCTGTAATCAACCTGAAGGTTGCAACTGCTGTTTTTCAAGGATACTCAGGAATTACTGTTTGACTGTTTGGTACTTCCCATCTTTTATTTTTCATAGTAATACTTTGTAATAATTTTTTTGAATTCAGAGTTGACTAATCTTTTAGCTGCATAAAATGGTAGATTAACTATTGATTTCTGCACATTGCCGGTACCCTTTTTTGCAAGAAAATCAGCCTTCTCATTACCACTCAGTCCACAGGGAGCTGGTATCCATTGGAAGACTAGGTGTTTTTGAAGTGCTGTTAGATGGGTAAGGATTTTCCAACATTCTATAATTGTTTGGTTTTTTGGTGACAACCTGGAAGTAATTGCTATAATTGCTGCCCTGAAATCTGAGAGAATAACTGCTTGCTGAAAATGTGAAATTCTGTACAAAAGATTTTGTAGGGCCATTCGAATTGCTTCCATTTCTCCATCAAAGTTTGTAGTTCCATAACTTAAAGATTTGTAATAGGAAAAGAGGTGACATGTGACTCCAGCACCTGCTCCATCTTGGTTTGATATCAATGATCCATCAGTATAAATATGGAGCCATTCGTGTTCTGGAAATCTAGTATGGATTGTCTCTAATGCCAATAATTTTAGAACACTAGTTGTAGTATCACTTTTCTTAACTTCTTCTGTCAGGTGTAAATAATATGTGATGTCTAATGTATACAAGAATGTAGATCTTGCTAAAACACACAGTTTATGTACAAATAATTGTTTTGTACAGAGAACCATTTCGGAGATATTCCTTGTTATTAGTGTGAATTTTGGAGAACTTATACTTCTGTCAAATGGAACATCGTTATTTATTTTTACTTTCTCTACTCGTAAGTAGAGGAAGTATTGTACTCCACCCAAAAATTCAATGTCGAGTTTTCTATGGAAATATGTTTTGAGACCCCCTAAATCCAAAAAAAGGTATTTTTAGAAAAAGGTCCGTGCGCGCACTCGCGTGTGTATGTGTGACGTCACAGGTACATTAGAAAAGCACTAGTTATTTTTCACTGAATTCCTCTTTAATATGTGTTTCTTCATCAGAAAGCGTTTTAAAAATATGACACAGTATTTTGTAACCAAAATTTTTCTGTAGCACCTGATTGTGTTTGTCAGACACAATTTTTGCAACTTCGCATATTTCTGACGATAATGTTACTGAAATTTCGTCAAAATGAGAAAGTAAATGTTCCAAGGAATTATTTGAGCTTCCAGCTGATTTAAAACTTGAAGTATTTGTTGAAGAAAGCGCTGCTGTTCGGACCACGGGGAATCACCGTCCTGTCCATGATATTGCGGTATCTCAGGCAATAACTGGCAGATAAGTTGACTCTACCCAAACGCACCAAGCTTTTTACTTTCTCTACTGGTAAGTAGGGGAAGTATTGTATTCCACCCAAAAATTCGATGTCGAGATTTCACCGGAAATATATGTTTTGAGGCCCCCTGAATGAAAAAAAAAAGCATTTTTAGAAAAAGGTCCCTGTGTGTGTGTCTGTCAGTCTGTGGACAGCATAACTCAAAAACGAAAAGTCGGTTAAAAACCAAAGTTGGTATTTAAGTTTAATGTCTTTCAAGGATGTGACACGAAGATTTGAAGAAAATAGCCCCACCCTAAACTACCCTTTACATGGAAAATATTTCGAAATTTTTGATTTTCTTGAAAATGGCTCTAACGATTTTGATTAAAATGTAACATGTTTGAGTATTTTGATGGAAAATGAAATGTATATCTTGAATTTTCTGGCTATAGCCCCTGTAGTCGTGTTTACTCTGGACGACTTTTGCATAACTGGTAAACCGTTAGAGATAGACCAAATTATACTATACAAAAAATGTAGATCTTGCTAAAATACACAATTTATGTCCCAATAAATTTTCTTGTAGGGTGAACCATTTCGGAGATATTCCTTGTTATGTGTGTGAGTTTCGGAAATCTTCGAACTTTCGTGAAATAGATCATCGTTGTTCATTTTTTTATATGCTAAGTGTGCAAAGACAACAGAATCTCAAACATTTGACTATCGCTCAAAGCCTACTGTATTCTAACATTCCCCTTGCACCTACAAGGAAATAAGCAATAAGATAATTTGTACAAATGTTTATCTCAACTAACACGAAGAAGATATAGGAATAAGAGTTTGTAAGAATGGTTAGTACAAGAGTAGACAAAGTCATGTGAGTGCAACACATCAGATTTTTCTCATTGCAACAACACCTGGCCATACCCTAGCGTTTCTTTCTTACACAATTAGCCGAGAAAATAGTGAATGACTGATAAATTGCGGAGAGCTGTGAAATATGCAGTTTAAATGTGCAGTTTTGGGTAAAATATGCTGTTTAATTTAAACATCGTAAAATAAGCGAACAAAAACGTTTTCCTGCATAAACAAACATAGTTAAAAGTGTGGAAAAAGTTAAGCAGTTTGTGTAGAAATACGTAACATTACGGTCGCTTCCCGAAATGAAAGGGTTAAGCGTCTCACCAAATGAGCCATCGAGGCGGGTGTTCTTGTGTAATGTTGACTCACCGCTAGATAGCAGCACAACTTCGTGCGTGTCATACATTAGCAGATTATTGGGTGGGTTCTGTGAACTAGTATTTCTTACATACTTGACTCGAGGCCAGAAGAAATAAATTTAGGGCGAAAGTCCTCGTCAAATGAATGCCTAGAATATCATTACTTTGGTTTTCACCCGCAGGGGGCCACAGCGGTCCTTTCTTTTCAAGGTTAATGACGAACCAATTCCTATCTGGGGCACCTGCGTATCAGCTTTGTTATTCTCCTTTAAACTTGCTCAAGAAATAAAGCACCTTTGCTGTGCTGGGCTGTACCACTCTAAACCACGGAAATTATCTTTTATTTATTCATCCTTTCAAACATAACATATTATTGGGCAGGGCAAATTTACAGAAGAAATATATACAGTAAGAAAAACAATAATGCAGTTATATTAAGAATTAAATAGAAAACATTTACAAGATCACAATTTCTGATGAGCGATAATATACCATCCCTTGGGGCATACTAAAAAATGGAACTGAGCATTTTTCAATTTTTACTTTCCCTACCACATAGTGTGGTAGAGGAAGTATTGTATTCCACCCAAAAAATTCGACGTCGAGATTTCACCGGAAATATATGTTTTGAGGCCCCCTGAATTCAAAATTTTTTTTTTAGAAAAATGTGTGTGTGTGTGTGTGTGTGTGTGTGTGTGTATGTGTGTGTGTGTGTATGTGTGTGTGTCACAGTCTGTGGATAGCATAACTCAAAAACGAAAAGTCGTTTAAAAACCAAAGTTAGTATTTAAGTTTAATGTCCTTCATGGATGCGATATGAAGATTTTGAAAAAAAAAACAAAAAAAAAATAGCCCCACCCTAAACTACCCTTTACATGAAATGGAACATCGTTGTTCATTTTTTTTACTTTCTCTCCTGGTAAGTAGAGGAAGTGTTGTATTCCATCCAAAAATTTGATGTCGAGATTTCACCGGAAATGTTTTGAGAGCCCTAAATAAAAAAAAAAAAAAAAAAGATTTTTAGAAAAAGGTCCGCGCGCGCGTGCGTGTTTGTGTGTGTGTCAGTCTGTGGACAGCATAACTCAAAAACGAAAAGTAGGTTAAAAACCAAAATTGGTATTTATGTTTAATGTCTTTCAAGGATGTGACACGAAGATTTTGAAGAAAATAGCCCCACCCTAAACTACCCTTAAATGGAAGATTTATCGAAAATTTTGATTTTCTTGAAAATGGCTCTAACGATTTTTATTAAAATGTCATATGTTTGAGATGTTTTTATGACAAATGAAATGTATATCTTGAATTTTCTGGCTATAGCCGCTGTAGTCGTATTTACTCTGAACGACTTTTGCATAACTGGTAAACCGTTAGAGATAGACCAAATCATACTGTACAAAAAATGTAGATCTTGCTAAAATACACAATTTATGTCTCAATAAATTTTCTTGTAGGGTGAACCATTTCGGAGATATTCCTTGTTATGTGTGTGAGTTTCGGAAAACGTAAAAACTTTCGTGAAATGGAGTATCGTTGTTCATTTTTATATGTTAAGCGTGCAAAGAGAACGGGATCTCAAAGCTTTAAAAGATTTGACTATCGCTCAAGGCCTACTGTATTCTCATATTCCCCTTGTACCTACAAGGAAATAAGCAATAAGATAGTTTCTGCAAAAGTTTATCTCAACTAACACGAAGGTATAAGAATAAGAGTTTGTAATAATGGTTAGTAAAAGTAGAGAAAGTCATGTGAGTGCAACACATATTTTTTATCATTAAACTTGACTGTAATAATTTCTATGATCCACTTACAGTATACACAGCACAAAAAAGTTTTTGCTGACGATATATGCTTGCTGTCCCATAGTTTTGGTGATATGCAATGTATAGCCAAATACCCTATCAGTAGTAATAAAAGAGGCTCATATGAAAATAAATGTAAATAAAACTGAGGAAATGAGATTAAATAGTAAAAAGAGCTACTTACAGTTTTGTGATTGACTTGAAAATTTGCACACACGTCAAGGACCGATGACAGTAAAATAATATCATAACTTTGTCCTAATGTCCTGGCCAGGCTCTTCAGGATAAAAATGTGACTTGGATAAACTTAACAATGTAACCAGTGTTGCCATCCCTGTCGAAGTAAAATCAGAATATATGATTTGAAAAAAGCAGGAGAAAACAGACAGACCTTTCAACTGGCAATTATGCTTAGTGTATGCATATTTATGACAAAAACACATGATGATGATGATGATGATGATGATGATGATGATGATGATGATGATGATGACGATGATGATGATAAGAACAACAATAGCAACAATAATAATAAAATATTCACTCCAAAATTCTTGTGCAGTAGAGTTACTGCCACATGCAATGTCAGTATTGCGCAATAGCCTCTATTCTGCATCTGTTGGATTTCTTGAACTGCTTTCACCAAATTAGGAAACTGAGAAGAAACAAGTGACTGTGCAATTGACTGAACTGGTTCTAACACTCCCAACATTGTAAGAAGAGGATCACTTAATGAAAAACGACTTAATATATTGCAAACTGACTCAATGTAAAAATCAACCCAGCCTAATTTGAAAACTTATACATATTTGCCGGGCAGGGATGATTTTGTCAGAGATATTTGAACTTTGGCACCAAAATACATGTTTTCCACAGGAAGAAATACTTATGGATCCCTGTATTCAACTTTATCTATTTCAGTGGAATTCAAATGTTCAGGTTTTATGTAGCAGTCAAGGATAATTCGCAATGCAGAAACAACAGATGTAGTATACTGTTTATGTATACAGGTGATTATATTAATCTTTTGTTTTTATACACAAGGGAAATGCCTTGCCTGAAAATGCTTTTCAGAAGAGTGTATTATATGATGTTAAGGATAATAGTGTTTAAAAATGCAAAATATAAAAGCAGGAGATTTTGAAGTACATTCAGTTTTTAGCGGTAGATAGTAGATTTGCAAAAAAGCAGGAGATCTGCAAAATCAGCAGACCTGGCAACCCTGAATGTAGCTTAATTTTCACCAACTTGAGTCACCTGATCGACTTGAAAGTGTGCACACATGTCAAGGACCGATGACAATGCAATAATATCATGACTGTCCTTATGTCCTGACCGGGATCATCAGGATAAAAAAGTGATTTGGTTAAATTTATCAATGTAACATAACTTTTGCCAACTTAGAGTCGTCTGACTTGAAAATTTACACATATGCCAAGGATCGATAACAATGCAGTAATATCATGACTTTGTCCTAATCAAGATCACTAGGATAAAAAAGTGACAACTAAATTTATCAAAATAACACAATTTTCACCAACTTAGATTCGTCTGATTGACCTGAAAATTTGCATACGTGTCAAGGATCAATGACACTACCATAATATCTTGAAGTTCTCCTAATGTACTGACTGGGATCTTCAGGATAAAAAATGACTAAGCTAAATTTATCAATGCAAAGGAGCCTTTCAGCGTAATTCTCACCAACTTAGAGTCGTCTGATTGACTTCAAAATTTGCACACGTGTCGAGGACCAATGGCAATATATCTTGATTTTGTCCTAATGTCCTGGCCAGGATAGTCAGGATAAAAAAATTACTTACATAAATTTATCAATGTAACAATCTTTCAAGGTAATTTTCACCAACTTAGAGTTGTTTGATTGACTTGAAAATTTGCACACATGCTAAGGACCGATGAGAATGCAATAATACCACGACTTTGTCCCGATGTCCCGACCAGGATCGTCAGGATGCAGAATGACTAAATTAAATTTATAGAAAATAGTACAATTATGACATCTCAGATGTCACTAAGCCACATTTTTACCTGTGCCCTGAAAATTGCCTTAAATAAACGCATATATATTGGATGACACTGGTGCCCAGAGAGAGGACCTACAAGGAACACGAGACCCAGGGGAAATATCGCGGACTGAAGTTCACACAGGACCAAGATGCCCACAACAGCTGGTAGTTTAGAAATGGACACAGGTTACGCTGGACAAAGGAACTAAATAGCTTGAAAATATTAAAAGACGGAGATAGATGCCCGGAGAGAGGACCTGAGAGGGAGACAAGATTTCGGGGGAAGGAATGCGGATCGAGGTTTACCCAGGGTCAGGAAGTCCAAAACAGCTGATAGTGTAGTTAAAGCAATAATTGCAATGTAATATATTTCCAAAAAAGGTGATTTGAAAATTTCCAAAAAAGTTTGGAAGAAATTTCGAATTGAGAAATTTTAAAGATTTCAAATTAAAAATGTTGAAAAATATTAGGATAGAAAAATTTGAGACTAAAAAATTAAAAATATTTTAAAAAAACTAAAAAAGTCATGCTTTTATAACAAAGTGAGCTAAAAAGTAGAAAATAATTTTTAAGTATGAAGAGTTTGTTCTATAGTGATATAAAAACAACTAGCTCACTATATTTCAAAATTTTGTAATCGTTTAAAATAAAAGCTCATTTATATTAACAAAATAATAAATTTTATTGTAAAAAAGCGTTGGGTGTTTGTCATCATGTTATAAATAGCTCATTGGTAGCTATTTATAAAAGAAAAAGATATGACAAATATATCTAAAAAGCACTTGGTTATAAAAGCGTGTCTGTTTTAGTTTTTTAAAACTATAAATTATTATTTTCGCGACATGTATCATGCATCAGACATGAGGGCCATTGCCCATCAATCAGCATCACCAAATTGCAACATACAACAGTTTCATTTGTCATAGTTGTCCTTCTGTCAGTTACAACCAAGTTATATGTAGAAAAAATCTCTCTCTGTCAACATTTGATACTGGTAATAACCAGAGACATTGAAGGGACTTTTCATAGTTGTCCTTCTGTCTGTTACAACCAAGTTATATGTAGAAAAAATCTCTCTCTGTCAACATTTGATACTGGTAATAACCAGAGACATTGAAGAGACTTTTCATAGTTGTCCTTCTGTCTGTTACAACCAAGTTATATGTAGAAAAAAATATCTCTGTCAGCATTTGATACTGGTAATAACCAGAGACATTGAAGGGACTTTTCACAGAAAAAGTGGTAACCTTCACCTTTTGCTTTGAGTGCTAAGAGTGCTGTTACTATGGCCTAGCTGTTCAACAATGGCACAAAGTTCTTTGTGCTTTAAGTTTATTGCAGCAGCTTTGATAACATGGAAATGTGAACTTGCGAGATAATCTTTTATGGTTGCCTCACCGATTGCATTGTCAGGAAACATTCTTTGTCTCTGCCAATAATATTTATTTTGTAGTATTATTACAAGTTGATGTCAAAAGAAACTGGGTTATTGAATTCGTAAGAATTAGATGTGAATTCTTTCATTGTTATTATAACCAAAATTTAAACACCAGCGACAATGAGTAAAAAAAAAAATTCTTTTTCTAGGCAAATTTTAAAAAAGTAGATAGTTCTCATTTATCGCTAAAAAACACAATATTCTCGAAAATATGACAACTTTGCAAAAAGTTGTGAAAAAATAATCCCATGTGTCACATCTAAAATACGTAAAATGCATGCAAACCAATTTGTTCTGAACTGAAAAACTTTCTCATTTGTCGTTAAAAACAAAAACTCTTGCCTAATCACTAATTCATGACTAATTTACCTTGGTGCTATCCACCGTGCCAGGTAAATGGCTACTACGGGGCTTTCGAATCGGTTCTTCACCGCTGCATGGCCTTTTGCCTGTGCAAGTTTGAAGTTGTAGCGGCTGGGTTTACCACTGCTAACAAGCTGCACCTAAAACATGTATAAAAATCTTGCCTTATAGAAAATGCTGGAAATGTCGTCCCTCCTCCGCTATACAGGCATTATATCGGGAAAAAACATTCTGATTCACACAATTCAGTTGGGCCACTGTAATGTCTTTGATTTCATTTTAAATATTTTGTTTTAGTTCTTCCAATGTGTGAGGATTTTTCTCATAAACTCTGTCTTTCAGTTTACCCCACAAGTAAAAATCACACACTGTTAGATCGGGGGAGCGAGAGGGCCATACACCAGCACTAATCACTCTATCTTCAAACACTTCCCTAATTTTATCCATGGAGTCCTCGGCTGTATGAGCAGTAGCAGAATCTTGTTGAAACCACCCATATGACATCGGTTCTTCTGTCAGTTCACAAAAAAATGGGGTCAAAATGTCATTTCGGTACCTCTCTTTATTTACGTAAAATATTGGACCAATTATGTGTCTAGCGCTAACAGCACACCAAACTCCAACTTTCTGATCATAATGAGGGATTTCTTGAACGCGATGTGAATTTTGAGATGCCCAATATCGACTGTTATGAGTGTTCACACGACCATTGAGATGAAACCAAGCCTCATCTGAAAAGAACAGAAGCTGTGGATCGATTAAACCATCATTCACTGATGAAAGAAACCATTCACAACAACGCATTCACGCTATGGGATCGCCTTGTTTTAAGCATTGGACATGTGTACACTTATAAGGTTTCAGTTTTAATAATTTTGTTGCAGTGTGTGCAGAAGTCACTGAAACCCCCACCTGTTGTGCTAATTTTGGGATTGATTTTGTTGGTGTACGTTCAAGACTTGCACCTATTTCGTCAAGTTTTTCTTCTGTTAAAACTGTATGTTTACGCTTGGGTTTTTTGTTTGCCACAGAACCAGTGCTTTCGAATTTGTTCACAATGTGGTGAATTCCACGTCTGGATGGAGGGACTTCACCAGGGAACTTCTGAATATACTCTACGCAAACACGACATGCAGATTCATATTTATAATAAGCAGACAAGCAGGAGTTTGCTTCTGCAGGGAATTTTTGTTGCTACAGACGCGGCTGCGGCAGCTTCAAACTCATACAGGCAAAAGGCCATGCAGCGGTGAAGAACCGATTCGAAAGCCCTGTATACTAATGGCCCGTCCTCTTGACCGAACAACGGCCATTGTGTGCCATCTCTTCTCTCCAGAAGCATTGTTTTGTGTTGCTTTTCCAGAATGTTCCCTTGTATTCGGACCCTATATAAGGAGCTGGCTGCAGCCCGTTGGACAATCTTTCAGTGGTCATTAGTTGGTTAACTTGAACTGAGAGAGAGTGAGTTTTTAAAAGACAGTAGACAGTGAGAGTTCAGTGAGTTCAAGAGGACAGCAGCGAAGCAATTCAGTTCAGCGCAATTGTGATTTGATGCAATGGATTAATGTATCACTGAGCATCTGCAACAGTGTCTTAAGTGTAATATTTGCACTGTACTAAACACTTAAGAGACAATTAAAGATTTTCTCATTTTTTATAACTTTGGAGGTCCCTGTACATAACTATATGCCTCTGTTAAGGTACTGTATCAGTGAAAATTAAAAAATCCAGTTTTCTTCTGATTGCTTTGAATTTTTATCCACACACTCAGAACATAAAAGTAAATAGTATATGCAAAATTTCAATGTCATATGTCAAACCAATTTTTAAATAATTAATATATTTATTAATAATAAATCACTTTTTGATATGCTCATGGGAAATGACCCTTGGATCATACAGTTTATCGTATCCCTCCTAAAGTTTTAATTTGAGTTCAGTATACAAAAATAAAAAAATTGTCATACCAAAATTGCTTAGATTGAATTAGTTTAAGAGAAAAAATGTCTTGTATACTATTTATCAATATTTTCAATTTTTTCAGTATGAGTTATGAAAATTATTTAATTTCAGCTCAATTATTTAATATTTTTGAACTAGTTCAAACAAATTTTAATACCTTAATCTCTGAAGCTCTCCTGAAAATTTTAAGCTAATAAGTTATGAACTAGCGTCCAAGGAGCATTTTGAATAGTAAAAAATGTTGAAAAAAAAAAAAAAAAAAAAAAATAAAGAATTGAGAAAAATGAACTTTAAAGTTTAACAGTATGTATTTGTTCTTGACCTAAATCCACTCAACTTAAATTCCCCAGCACCATATGTGGGACTCTCTGTTGCTTTGTTCTTGGCCTCAGTAGCATTTTTTGAGAATTTTAAGTTTGCTTGGTTGTTTCTTAATATGAAAACTTTCCTTTCACCTTCACATTGTTTACAAAATGTAGAAATTTGTTGTTCTTAGCTAACCTATACACTATGCACTTTTGCAAATTTATACACAAAATTCATAAAATATAGCTTGTTACGGGTCTACTATAGACTAACAAATATCTTAAAACCTATTAACTACCTAAACAATATCTAATATATAACTGGGACACTGTAATAACCTGGCAAGATTATAGAATTACAGAACACTAACTGCATTTCTCTGTTTGGCAACAAAACATGTCAGATTCGCAGCATTTCACCTCAATATATTGAATTAACTTCAGCACAGCCAACTCACAACCTTTCTGAAGCAAAATTCCCTGCAAGGGGCCAAAATCAGAGCCAGTGAAAACGAAAAATGCATTTCAAAGCTGTAGTGCTGAAGTTTAGCAAGGAGCGATCACCTGCACTAGGGCATTTAAATGCCCTCCTGGAGCTTTAAAATGGCTGATATTGAGAAAATAAAGTGTTCCGTTACAGTACAAAGTATAAGCATAATAAAAAATGAAAAAGTAAAAATAAAAATTTTTGGCAATTTTCACCAAATTTCACTGACGTGCTTCAAAAGCTATTCTTCTGGTGCAGGGCTTTTAACTAACACTGGATTTACTGCTACGCCCAAGAGTTTGAAGTATATAAAAAGCACTACTAGGTTGCCAAGGAATGGTTATCTGAGGTCCTGTTTTACCAAGTGTTATTAAAGGCCACAGAAAACCAAGGAACTTTGCCCATAGAGCATAACACCTCAGCCTTGCACTACTAGCTCAAAGCCTGGCAGCTGAAACAATGCAGATGAACAATTGTAAGTGACTGATGAGATGATTGTAGAAACTGAAGAAAGTAAAAGTGACAATGAAGACATTGAAATGGAGAATGATAACATCAGCCAAAGTGAAGGATGCAAAGTGATAGAAAAGACCATCATGTACCTAGAACAAGTCAGAGACAACTTCAACAAATGTTCTGCTACTATACGATTGCGTTAAATGGTAGCAAAGGAGTGAGTGAGTTCTGTTAAACAGAAAACACTTATGGAGTTCCTGGAAAAATTATTTTTTTAACGGGAATAGGCCCATACAGTATGCATGTACTGTAGGTATTTTCCTTTTTTACTTTGCATTTTTATTTTATTTTTATTTGTATGCACTTCATTTTTAATTTCTCTACTACGTATAGTAAGGTAGAGGAAGTATTGTATTCCAGTCAAAAATTCTATGTCGAGATTTCACTGGAAATATATGTTTTGAGGCCCCCTGAATAAAAAAAAAGGATTTTTAGAAAAAGGTTGGTGTATGTTTGTGTGTCTGTCAGTCTGTGGACAGCATAACTCAAAAACAAAGTCAGTTAAAAACCAAATTTGGTATTTAAGTTTAATGTCTTTCAAAGATGCGACATGAAGATTTTAAAGAAAATTGGTTCACCCTAAACTACCCTTTACATGGAGAATTTTTCGAAAAGTTTGATTTTCTTGAAAATGGCTCTAATGATTTTGATTAAAATGCCATATACTTGAGATATTTTTATGACAAATGAAATGTATATCTAGAATTTTGTGACTATAACCCATGAAGTCCTATTTATTTGGATGACTTTTACATAACTGGTAAACCATAAGAGATATATCACATCTTACTATACAAAAAATGTAGATCTTGCTAAAACACACAATTTATGTCTAAATACATTTTTTTGTAGAGTGAACCGTTTTGGAAATATTCCTTGTTATTTGTGTAAGTTTTGGAGAACTTATACTTCTGTAAAATGGAACATCACTATTAATTTGTTTTATATGTTAATGGCGCAAAGAGGATGGAATTTGAAAGCTTTAAAAGATTTGACTATTGCTCAAAGCCTACTGTATTCCCATACTCCCATTGCATGTGCAAGAAAACGAGGAATACTACAATTTCTGCAATTGTTTATCTCAACTAACACGAAGAAGATATAGGAATAAGAGTTTGTAAGAATGGTTAGTACAAGAGTAGAGAAAGTTATGTGAGTGTAACACATCAGATATCTGTATTAATATGTAGAAGATATAGTAATAAGGGTTTGTAAGAATGGTTAGCACAAAAGTAGAGAAAGTCATGGGAGTGCAAGACATCAGATTTTTTATTTTTTATTTTTATCTCATTTTTATTTGTATGTACGTCATTTTTTCATTTGACAATACTTTTCTTCACATCTTTGATCATGTTTTCATTCATTTCATCAGTTTACTACGTGTTTCCCTCTTGATTTTTGAGACTCCGTGTTCTCCGAGGTACTATAATGGGATTGGTGAAGGGAGATACAAACACACTGCAATATGTGACTACTACTTTAATTACTTCTGTACAGTTACAATTACTTGTGCAGCTTGATGATGACTGATTCACCAGCGTACAATGTCAGCGTGTGAAATGTCAGATACTGCCCAACTCTACCACGCGAGTCCACCATTACTTCTCCACCGTAATAGATGAATGAGAGGTCCTTAATCTGAGTGTGGCTACCAAAGTTGCTTACCACAACATACGAGTGACGTCGCGGATACGATCGCTCCAGTATCAGTATATCTGACTCCACAGACCTGTGCAACACAAAACAATACAACAGAGAATCAAACACAAACTACAGCTATTTTTTTTACAATTTTATTGGAACCACCAAGAAAAACAAGACAACCACCTCATTTTTAATTTCTGTACCATATACATAATATGGGTTTATTCATTACAGTGTAATTATTAAGCTGTTAGTAAAATGACTTAGCAGTCACATCTGCATCTTTATTGCCATGAACGCCCGTGTAGCCTGGCATCCATGCAAAGATGAACCGGTATCTGCGTGAGAGCAGTTGAGAGATGAGTGTCTGAGTGCAGAAATACCGAGAAACTGTTGCAGTGCTTGAATAGTGCTCAGAAAGTCAGAGCATATGATAAAATTTCCAGGAACTAAGCTGGAAATAAAAAGTAGGCAATAAAATATAAGAAAACACCTCAGTGGTAAAAACAGAACTGAAGTCCGAAGGGGTGGGTCTCAAGCAAGAGTATTTCCATGACTTTATGACTTTCTAAAACTTTAATAGTATATTATGCAATGAGACTACAATGGTAATAATTAAGATGCAAGTTTCCTAATTTTCATATGAGCGTCTTAATTACCATTATAGTTAAGCTTCATACGACAATTTATGCTCGACCATATATCTAATTTTATAGTCCAAATATTGTAAAATTTGTACACTCACCAGGGACAATGACCTACATATTGTATCAGTTGATATTTGGGGTTCTGCACAGGTGCTAAACAATTGATTCGTTTCCAGCACATCACAGCTTTTTTTTTTAATTTATTTATTTATTTTTTAAATTAATGTCCTCCAGTGTAATGTCATATCGGATGATGAATGACTGAAATGGGTGAAATGATAATCAAATGAGCCCGAGGTTCATGGAGCTTTTAAGTTACCCAACATTTGTCTTCTAGGATAAGGGAAAACCTCGGAAGAAACCTTACCCGGATAACTTACCCTAAGCGAGATTCGAAATCACAACCTCTCAAGCATGAGGCAGACATGCTAACCATCACGCTACCGAGATGGGCACGTCACAGCTGCACGATGAAAATGATAACCTTGGAATGCTATGTAACATTGAAAAATAGAAGAAGTATTGAATATATTGGTTTTCAGCACCAGGTTATCAGCGCCATGCAGTCCTTTAAAAAACAAAGTGCAGGAAAAACAAGTGTGGTGACAATTTATTAAAAAAAAAAAAAGAAATCTTGCAGGGAATTCGGTGTGCGCAAGGTGAAGAAATTTGAAAGACAAGTATGTATTAGTAAATACCCAAACACCTGCCATCCTGCCTTCCACATCAATGCTTCCATACCATCTCTACAGCTAGCCAGGAGGATCAACCCTGAGACAAGTGTAAAGCAATCCATGTCCTACTATGACAAATAAGGTGAGAGAGAGAGGTTGTCAGGCATAATGATGAAGAGACAACACGACATCATAGCTCAACAAAAACAAGAGGTAAGGATAGCGCCCCAAGGTACAGCCATGTGTGCAATGATGCCAGGAAATTATAGATAAATTTGATGGGAGATGACCCAAAAGCATATTTAACATTGTAACAGATGATGAAAGCTGGATGTGCCAATATGATAGAGAAACCAAGTGACAATCACTGGCCTGGTTCTTCCCAGGAGGGGATCCTCTAGCAAAAATGAGGCAAGCAACAAGCATTGGCAGAAAGATGATCTGTTTGTTGTTCTCATATTGTGACAATTCCACTTGACGGATAAGACTGTCACTGCCAGAGAGTACACCACAAAATGTCTCCCCAAGTCTTCCGTGAACTGAAAACACAGCATCCTAAGACTGGTCTGCATGAAATTTTCCTGCAGTGACAATGCTGACATACTCAAAACACTTGTCACATCCTATCTACAGTCCAGATCTGGCCCCATGTGAACTTTTTCTACTCCCCAAAATAAAAAAGTTCAAGGTCAACAATTTGAATTGCAGTAGTTGCTTCTGAAGAATGCATTCACACTCTCTCAAAAGATGAATAGCATTCACGTTTAAAAAATTATTTGAAAGGGTTAGAAGTTGCTGCAATGGAGAATAGTTTGAAAAATGTAATGATCAGATCTCAATATTTTAAATTTTATTGTGTTTTCCTTTCATAGAAGTTTGAAAACAGTGTTGTAATTAATTTAATTTAAAAGGTGAGTTAATTAATAACACTGAACAACACTTACAACATAATCTTCCGGGACGCGTTTCGAAAGTTAGCTTTCCTCCATTATCAATCGGACAATAACTGGGTTTCCATGGTGTTTCATGGTGCGGATGGTGATACTTCTTCTGATGTTTCTTATGGTAACGGTTCAATGAACGTACTGAAAATGTCCCTCTGAGGAATGTCGAAATTAAATACTCGGTTTCTATTTTTTAAAATAAAGATTTGTTCCCATGTGGACAGTTCTTGTTTTCCGGTTATGTGTTTGAGAAGTTTCGGTTCTAGCTTTATGTCATGATTTTTTGTCCAAAAGTGAAATTCAACTGCTGATTTTTCTAATTGTTTACTCTTAATGTTTCTATGCAGATGATACTACCTTCTTTAATACCAGCACAGACTTTTTAAATCTAAAAACAATTGCTGAGGATACCCTGAGGCAGGCAGATCTTTGGTTCAGGGCAAATGGCTTCTTACTTAATGAACAAAAGATACAACAACTATTATTTACACTAAAAGACCTGCCAAGCTTAAATAATACCAAAGAAGTCAAATTTCTCGGTGTAATAGTTGACAATAAACTCACTTGGGAGCCTCATATTAAACATATCACTGCTAGGCTCTCAAGGGTAATATTTCTATTAAAAAACCTAAAAAGCTCTGTACCTGACACTTACATCAGAACTGCTTATTTGGTTTCTTTCATAGCATTATAACATATGGTATTATACTTTGGGGTAATAGTAAATATATCACTAATATCCTACTATTGCAAAAGAAGACCATTCGAATAATATCGGATGCAGATAAATTGGCACATTGTAAGCCACTATTTGTACAACTAAGAATAATGACAGTAGTGAACTTGTATATCTATACAGTCCTCATTTATATAAAAAAGAATATATCTGATTTTCACTATAGACAGGATATCCATAACTATAACACAAGAAATACAAACCAAATTGATACAGCTTATAATAGACTGTCAAAATCACAAAATAGCTTTGAAGCATTAGGTATAAAAATGTATAACGCACTATCAAATGAGGTAACTCAACTGACGTATAATAGATTTGAACGTAGACTTTATGACAGATTATTAAACAATCCGTACTACTCTCTACAAGAATATTTTGAAAATTCAACTCAGCTGTAAATACCACTGTTATTGTAACTTATCTTTGAAATGTACATTGCCATTCAACAAATGGATATATCCATATACACTCCATACTTGGCTCTATAAGACAACTGATTGTACTATAAGTAATATATAGTAGGTCATAGTGAATATCGGTAGCATTATTTTTATAACTGATATTTGTAAATATGTATGCATATATAATTTTGCTAGAATCTATTTGGTATATATAACATGTAAACTACACTGACGTTGTCTATTGCTGTAACAGGCCTAATGACAATAAAATCTATTATTATTATTATAAAATCTAATGTGTTCCTTGGAGAAAAGAAAAAAATTATTAAAAGAAACTACAACTCTCACAGCAGCAAAAAAAAAAATTCAAAAAATTCACATATCATCCATGGGCCTTTGATAAATTTAAAAAAGTGTTCAAGGAATACAACATTCAGCTAGCACCAGTAAACCATTACTCCACAAAAAAACCTACTACTTTCAAACATCAAAGATGCTATTCCACCTAACAAAAAATCTGGCATATACCAAATTGAATGCAGTGATTGTACTGAAATATACATAGGAAAAACCAAGAGAAATTTAGAAATTAGATCCAAGGAACACGTTAGAAACATCAAGAGTAAACAATTACAAAAATCAGTGGTTGCATTTCACTTTTGGACAAAAAATCATGACATAAAGCTAGAACCGAAACTTCTCAAACACATAACCGGAAAACAAGAACTGTCCACATGGGAACAAATCTTTATTTTAAAAAATAGAAACCGAGTATTTAATTTCGACATTCCTCAGAGTGACATTTTCAGTAAGTTCATTGAACCGTTACCAGAAGAAACACCAGAAGAAGCATCACCATCTCCACCATCAAACACCATGGAAACCCAGTTATTGTCCGGTTGATAATGGAGGAAAGTTAACCTTCGAAATGCGTCCCGGAAAAATATTTTGTAAGTGGTGTTCAGTGTTATTAATTAACTCACCTTTTAAATTAAATTAATTGTGTTTACTCCCAAAGTGTGAGAGTGACCCTCATACATGGTAGAGAAGCTGGTTACTGACCTTATGCTATAGTTAGGTACGAGCTCATGATCTCTCCATACACCATTCATGTAAACCGCCGGCGACTCCTCTCTCAGCTTGGCAACTTTCTGGATCACAGCCTGGTGTCCACTGCTGGCGTCAGCAAGGGCCAGTGATGACGGCAACCATGGCAACACATCAGACGACGAGAAGCCTATTCCAGAACTTTGTGTTGACCAGTGCATCGGGGGCAAATGGTGCACATGTTTTATATCTGCTCTCTGTAACACAAATTCAAGTCCCAGCCTGTATAATTCAATAACCCATTTTGCAAGGTGCATTTTTACTTTCTCTACTGGAAGTAGGGGAAGTATTGTATTCCACCCAAAAATTCGATGTCGAGATTTCACCGGAAATAAATGTTTTGAGGCCCCCCGAATCCAAAAAAAGCATTTTTAGATAAAGGTCTGTGCGTGTGTCTGTCAGTCTGTGGACAGCATAACTAAAAAACGAAGAGTCGGTTAAAAGCCAAACTTGATATTTAAATTTAATGTCTTTCAAGGATGCGACACGAAGATTTTGAAGAAAATAGCCCCACCCTACACTACCCTTTACATGGAAAATTTTTCGAATATTTTGATTTTCTTGAAAATGGCTCTAACAATTTTGATTAAAATGCCATATGTTTGAGATATTTGTACGACAAATGAAATGTCTATTTTGAATTTTCTGGCTATAGCCTATGTAGTCCTGTTTACTCTGGATGACTTTTGAATAACTCGTAAACCGTAAGTAATAGACAAAATTTTACTGTACAAAACACGTAGTTCTGCCTATTTTCTTCAAAATCTTCGTGTCACATCCTTAAAAGACATTAAACTTAAATAACTTTGGTTTTTAACCGACTTTTGCTTTTTGAGCTATGCTGTCCCCACACACACACACGCACGCACGCACGCACGCACGCACACACACACCACACACACACACACACACACACACACACACACACACTCACACTCACTCTCACTCTCACACACACACACACACACACACACACACACACACACACACACACACAGACCTTTTTCTAAAAATGCTTTTTTTGGATTCAGGGGACCTCAAAACATATTTCTGGTGAAATCTTGACAGTGAACTTTTGGGTGGATTACAATACTTCCTCTACCTACCAGTAGAGAAAGTAAAAATGTGCACAAAGAATTAATGGAGACTGAAGTGACATAAAAGTCTATAGATTAAGAATTGGTTTATCTGAAAAATAAATATTAAGATTTTTACCTTCTCTACTACTAAGTAGAGGAAGTATTGTATTCCGCCCTAAAATTTGATGTCGAGATTTCACCAGAAATATATTTTGAGGCTCCCTGAATAAAAAAAATAAAATAAAATAAAAAATAAAAAAAAAATAAAATAAAAAAAAAAGGAAAAAAAAAAAAAGCTTTTTTAGAAAAAGGTCCGTGTGTGTATCAGTCTGTGAACAGTATAACTCAAAAAAGAAAACTTGATTAAAAACGAAAGTTGGTAGGTAAGTTTAATGTCTTTCAAGGATGTGACACTAAGATTTTGAAGAAAATAGCCCCACCCTAAACTACTGTGTCAAGGTCACAAGCACTTCGGGGCTCGACTGTGCAACAGTTATATGCAGCGGACAAAACATGATGTAATACATATCAACACTAGAAGCTTTATCAATTGACACCTGTTTACTTGCAAGTTATGAATTTTTTTCCTTCAGAATTGCCTACAAGGATACATAGCACAGATACAAGTTGGATCTGCGAAGGGGAACAGTACATCTCACGTGTAAATAGAAAACTACTTGACGTAGTTATTTAAGTTGATTAAAATAGATGCAACCTTCTGATGATCATGCAGGTGCTTAGAATAGCAAGGGCGTATGCGCCAAAATGCGAATTTTTTTATTTTCTTGCAACATATAGTATGAAGCCTACTCTTTAATGCCTGTTAAGTATAAATGGTTGATACGCCCTGGATATGAATGAATTCTCCATTTGAATGCAGCATGGTGCTAGACCTAATGCGCTTCAGCCGAATCTTGAGAATAGCAAAGGCACATAAGCCAACCTACCAGCCGCTGTGCTGTGACAGTTGCTCTTAAGGGACACTGGGAGTGAAATTTGAAAGTTCCACATTTTTTGATAGATTTTTCGGAAAATTTTACTGTGTTTGTATTTATATAAGAATAGGAGGTACACCAAATTTCATTTAAATTGGATAATTCGTTTAGGATATATAAATTATTTTATGAATTTAATAGGCTCATTTTCAAAATAGAGCTCACGTCTATTGACTTTTCAAAATTCATTTATATTGGCAGAACTGATACTCTAAAACATGGGTAACAATTGTATGAAGAGATATTTCAAATACGTTTGCTGATTATGCTGTACATATTTTTTTAATAACAAAGAAAATTTAATCTTAAAAATTATTGATTTTTTTCATACAAAAAAAATGTTTTTGGAATTCATGTTAATGATAACATCAATATTGAAGCATAGTTTTGTTTAGCTGCTATTTATGAATACTTTTGGAAATTTTCATTGAATTTGAAGCAAAACTCAGGCGTGACCTTCTTTTGGAATGTGCAGAAATGTAGTTTTGAGAAAAACAGGCTTTTATATAGGAGCCTCCTGTGTACGTTAAGGGGAGAGTGCTATTTGAGAGGGCCGTAGTGACCACATGGAGTGGGGGATATGAAAAATGTTAGCTGATCTAAATGCACCGGTGTTCCAGGAACATTTTAAGGTAAAAAAACAATTTTCGACTTTTTGACAATTTTGACCAAACTTTCACTCCCAGTGTCCCTTAAGAGAATGTAGCAACAAATCACTTAAGAGAGGGTACTGTTTATTTTCAGGCTTTTACCCCTCATAAACGGTTATTCTTTAACCTTTCAAACATTTTTGTGGTTTTGTAAACAGTTTTTGCCTATATTTACGAGGTGTTTCTTTAGTTCAGTCTGTTGCTTTTAAAGAAACCTGTGTTTAGTGGCTTGCAGCTCTCAGTTTAACTTGTTTTTTTTTTTTTTTTTTTTAAATTAACGTCCTCCAACATTGTGTCATATCGGATGAAACTTCTGTTTAGCATTATGTTTCAAGAGTACTTGTGTTGTTTACTAACAATACCATTGAACAAACCTTTAGTGCATTTACGGCAGTGATTTACGTTTATTAAGCACTATGAGTGACAAAGACAGTGATTCTATTTCTCGTCGCTTAAGTCGTCCCAGAAGATGCCGCATGCGAAATAACCAACGGAAAATGCATATGGCTAAGAAGAAGAGAAATACAGGTGAAGAACACGTAAGTTAAAAAATAAAAGATGTAGTAAAGGAACACACAGAGGTAGAAGAAGAGACAGCAGCGGATGATGATACTTTACATTACTAACATACTCTGGTTCCGCACGGCACAGCACAGTGGTTAAACATCTTCGGTGATCTAACCATACTTTTTGTTAACTTACTTCTTTATATTCAGTTTAGAAGTATTGTTTGTTAGCATTAGAACAAATATTTACCAATATTAGTTAAAGTATTGCTTGCAAAATGCTACCTTTAGACGTAAACGTTTTGGTTATAATGCGCATGAAAGCATATGTTATCTAAATTATATTGTTGATGAAATTAACCCTCTGAAATCTTAAATATCTGCCAAATAACATTTTACGTTCCTAATTAACAGTATTAATGCATTAGATTCACATCTGAGCAATTTTTGATCTCTCTATACGTGATTTTAATATGTACTACATAGTAAAACTTTAATCGCATTTTTCTCGAAACTAGCATTTGGCGCATACGCCCTTGCTATTCTAAGGGCCTCAATTATAGTTACTATTAAAACCACCCTAGCCCTTGGGTTAGCATTCTCAAACTGGAAAGTACACCACTTACACACTTACATGCCTCTTAAAGATAGATGTTTTTATTACTTTTCAATCCCAGATGTAAAAATGTCAAGCTATTTTGAATGAATAAATAAATAAATAAATAAATAAATAAATAAATAAATAAATAAATAAATAAATAAATAAATAAATAAATAAATAAATAAATAAATAAATAAATAAATAAATAAATAAATAAATAAATAAATAAATAAATAAATAAATAAATAAATAAGAGAATAATTACATGGTATTAATAATACTGCTTTTAATACGAACTTATGTTAGATAAAATCTATATTTATATAAAAAGTAAATAGCAGCTTTCAAATCCTGTTATACCTAAAATGAATATTCTTAGCTATTTTGATTAAACATAATAACAGAATATTTACCTGTATTATCTTCAAATAAGTGAAATAACACGAAACATTATTAATAACAGGGATTGGCAATTTCCTCCAAAATTAAAGGAAAGGACTACATGCAAGTTGTTTGAAAACTACTGTCCTTAAAGATACGTATTTTAGTGTTAAGCGTTTGCATAATGAATTTAAGACAATCTTACTAGAAACCTAGGTAAAATACCACATGTTACACATTTGTAGGATCAGTCACTTTCAATTCACACTTTTCAAAATTTAGCTTACAAAGACAGATTCTAAGACTGGATGCCAAATTGCTATCTGACAGTCTGTTTCTGTGGAGAGTTTTCAGGAGCTGCATTATAGAGAAACCCTGTTCACAAAGGTAGGTACTGCCAGACATTGCCATACTTTTAGCTGGTTGGGAATCAAATTTGGGAAACGCCTATTGTGAAGTTTCCGGTAGAATTCGATCAGTGCGTCTGAGCATGAATTGTCAAATTTGTCATGAAGGCGACTCACACTGTACTTTTATCAGCTCCAGCTGAACTGCTGTATTATTTACTTTATATATGTTGATAATGACTTTGTATGTTGTATTTTTAATGCAAGATACTGGTTGCATATAAGGTACTGAATACTACTATCAACAACTTTGCAGAGGAATTGTTTTCCCATTCGAAACATGCAAATTAAAATGACTCATGTCTGTGCTCTCGGACGCAGCCATTGCTCTGCCTGCATCCCACGGAAAACTGCACTGAACTGGTTTCTAACAGACTGGCCCTCTATGCCCAGGGCACACCGACTTGCTCTCTCTGTGGCATTGCCACTCGGGGTCACGATTGACACCACTGCTTTACATAGAAAATTTTCATAAATTTTAATCAGAATATAATGATTTTGATTAAAATGATGTATGTTTAGGATATTTTTTCACAAATGAAATTTATATTTTGAATTTTCTGGCTATAGCCTATGTAGTCCTTTACTCTGGATGACTTTTGAATAATTCATAAAGCGTAAGAGACAAAATCTTACTATATAAAAAATATAGGTCTCGCTAAGACACACAATTTATGTCCAAATAAATTCTTTTTGTAGAGTGAACCATTTTAGAGATATTCCTTGCTATTTCTGTCAGTTTTAGAAAACTTAAACTTGTCAAATGCAACATCATTGTTCATTTTTTTATAAGTTAACCATGCAAAGAGAACGGAATCTCAAAGCTTTAAAACATTTGACTATCGCTCAAAGCCTACTGTATTCCCATATTCGTGTTGTGCCTACAAGGAAATAAGCAATAGGATAATTTGTACAAATGTTTATCTCAAGTAACACAATGAAGATATAGGAATAAGAGTTTGTAAGAATGGTTAGTACTAGAGTAGAGAAAGTCATGTGAGTGTAACACATCAGATTTTTTTAAATTGTTACCGACAACTTTCAATATGACCTTCCTATTATGAAGAGAGGAAATTTGTGGGTGCATGTGTATATAGGGTAATCTTAAAAATACTAATTGATTTTGATTATTCTTTCCCTATTGAGAAGCCCCGTTCTTCCAGATGGTCATAAGTAAAGGCCGGAGGAATGTGTGCTCGCATGTGATACAGGTTAGCTGGACGTAGAGTATGAACAACATCACAAGTACAGGATGTCCATCGAATGAGCAAAAGCTGCCACTAGAAGCAAGAGGCAAAAACAAAGTAACATAGTACTCTGCGAATGAGTGAAGCATTGCCTTGCAAGTGTATGCAGACACAAGGTCAAGGTCCTCTGCCACCACAGCCAATAATTACAAGATGGGGTACTTGGATAGAGGCTGTCATCGTGTATTATGTGGTGCATTACAATGAAATTGTAAGTGTTACGAGGGAGTGTCAAAAAATAACTGGAATTACTTTTCTGCATTTTAAAGCGCCTGCGCATGACATGGGTGATGGTAGTACCAGAGAGGTTTCACCTAGAGTGACGAAATGGCATACACGTTATTGGCCTGAGGGTGCTCAGTTGGAGGGTAGCAGGAGAAGTATGAGGTTGTGTTTACTGTACCCAACGTGGATCTCAAATTGCAGCAGCGCGCATCAATTAGATTTTGCGTTCTTCTTGTCAAAACTGCATCACAAACATTGGAAATGTTGTAGCAAGCCTACAAAGAGCAAGCAATGGGGAAAACTCAAGTGCTTGAATGGTATAAACAATTTTGGGACAGTAAAAATGACCTTGAGGATGCTCCACGTCCAGGAAGACCGTCAACTTCGAAAACAGACGTCAATGCCAACACAATTGATGTCATGTTGCGATCTTGTGGTGGATAAGCAATGTACTGTTACTGCACATTACTATTGTGAGGTACTGAGGGGGCCATTAAGGAGGAAACTTAACACAAAACGACCAAACCTTGCTCAAAAGGGGTGGATTCTCTTCAGGATAATGCCCCCACTCATCGCGCCATCAAGACTCCAGAAACAATTACTGAATTGACATTGAAGTGATGCCACATCCACCTTATTCACCGAACCTAGCCCCGTGTGACTTCCATCTATTTCCTGCTGTAAAAAAAGAGCTTTGGGGTAATGATTTTCAGTGATCGAGAGCTAAAAAATAAAATTTCGGGTGTAATCAACAGACTATCAAAAATCTGATGAGTTGCACTCACATGACTTTTTCTACTTTTGTACTAACCATTCTAACAAACTCTTATTCCTATATCTCCATGTTAGTTAAGATAAACATTCGTACAAATTATCTTATTGCTTATTTCCTTGTAGGTGCAAGAGGGATATTAGAATACAGCAGGCCTTGTGCGACAGTCAAATCTTTTTAAGCTTTTAGATTCCGTTCTCTTTCCACACTTAACATATAAAAAAATGAACAACGTTGTTGCATTTCGCTAAAGTTCTAAGTTTACCGAAACTCACACACATAACAAGGAATATCTCCGAAATGGTTCACCCTACAAGAAAATTTATTGGGACATAAATTGTGTAGTTTACCAAGATCTACATTTTTTGTAGAGTATGATTTGGTCTATCTCTAACGGTTTATGAGTTATGCAAAAGTCGTCCAGAGTAAATACGACTACAGGGGCTACAGCCAGAAAATTCATGATATACATTTCATTTGTCATAAAAATATCTCAAACATATGGCATTTTAATCAAAATCGTTAGAGCCATTTTCAAGAAAATCAAAATTTTCGAGAAATTTTCCATGTAAAGAGTAGTTTAGGGTGGGGCTATTTTCTTCAAAATCTTCGTGTCACATCCTTGAACGACATTAAACTTAAATACCAACTTTCGTTTTTAACCTAATTTTCGTTTTTGAGTTATGCTGTCCACAGACTGACAGACTGACACACAGACACACACATGGACCTTTTTCTAAAAATGCTTTTTTTGGATTCAGGGGGCCTCAAAACATATATTTCCGGTGAAATCTCGACATCAAAGTTTTGGGTGGAGTACAATACTTCCCTACTTACCAGTAGAGAAAGTAAAAAGGGGCTTCAGGGAGTGTTTTGAACATTGGACTGAACGCTGGAATTGTTGTATTGTGTCCGAGGGAGAATACTTTGAAGGTGTGTAATGGAATTTGAATAAAGGTGAGCATTTTCCAGCAAAAAAATAATTGCGGTTATTTTTTGACATCCCCTCGTATTAGCGCTCTATGTGATGCAGATTCATCTGCTATTGTAACTGCAAAGTCTCCTAGTTTAGACCTTCACCCGTTGCAGGTGTGAATGCATCCCTGGCCCTGCCCCTGGCCTATAAATGCACTAATTATAAACAAAGAGAAAACTATTGCAATGTCATTTCATACATGGCAATGTAAAAACAGTATCAGACCTCAAATTTCTTTTGAAGGAAATAATACTGATTACAAGAAAGAAACACAATTCTTAGGTATATGTGTGAATGAAAACCTAAAATGGGATAGCCACATTCACAAATTAGCAAGTAAACTTAGTTCTGTGTGCTATATACTCAAATGTCTAAAATGTACAATAAATCTTGCTGGACTGAAAAATGTATATTTTGCCCAGTTTCATAGTCGATTAAAATATGAGATAAAATTTTAGGGGAGAAAATGTGAAAGAATATTTATAATCCAAAAGAGAGCTATAAGAATTTTAAGTGGAATAGACAATAGTTGTTTTCTAGTGCCTTGCATCTGGCAATGAAGCCATTAGCATGAGTAGACAATAGTACATCCTGTAGATCTTATTTTAGGAAACATAACATCCTACCTCTAGCTTGTGTCTTTATAGCTGAAGTTTCAAATCATATTAAGAGAAATCAAGGAGAACTAGACACAAATATGGATATCCATTCTCATAACACTAGAGGGAAAAATTACCTTCATGTTCAGTTATGCAGAACAAATATTCAAAAAAATAACCTGACAAACTTAGGCATTAAATTATATAATGAACTGCCAGCAAATATCAAAGAAATAACTAATATAAAAAAATTTAACAAAGAAGTCAAATCCTTTCTACTACAACATACCTTTTATTCAGTAAGTGAATATTTGACATTGTAACTTGTAAACATATTATTCTGTAAATCTTTATTTAATAAGTGAATATTTGACATTTTATTTGTAATATTGTAAAATTAGTTCTGTAAATCGTATAGAAATTGTTTTTTTTTTATGAAGCCCATATCATGTAACATGATCTAAGTGGTGAATGAACATAAACCAAAACGAAACTTTCGGCCTGTGTTGCCAGACTGTACAGATAATGTATTCAATAATGTTCGATTATCTCCTTTAACTTTCAAGATAGATGGAGTAGTTATTGGACTTCATTATTAGTCATATTTGGATCTGCCAGTACGCGAAGTCTGCACACCCATACACCTAACACCTGTATGCAATTTTGTTAAACTACTATGTGACAGTAAATCAAATGACCTTCAGTGAGATGTAAACAGCTGAGAGCAGTGAAGGGCAGAGTGATGCAAGCCAAGTTTCTGCTGGAGTAGAGGAGCAAGTACTTACCTCCCCTTCAGGGTCATGGAGATCTTGCAGACCTATCTCATCCCCATAGAATATGGAAGGTGTTCCAGGCAGCATCATCTCAAACAGTATTGCTGCTAACGTGGCATTAGGCATTGGCAACTGGGAAGCGATTCTCGGTGTGCTCACACTTCCCATGTGCCAGTGTATCCAAGGGTACCCAGGCTTGTTGTACAGAAATCCCCCTTGTATCAGTCTGTCCACCTGCGTCTTCAGAGCTTTGGAGCCGTTCAAACCAACATCCAACCTTACGTCCACCAGGTCAAAGTTGTTCACTACGGCACTCACTTTACGGGAATCCTCTCTAGGGTCCAGCAAGTTGAGTACTTCAATATTACACATCAGTATCTTCTGTCTACCATAATCTCCTTTATATTGCCTCGTCACCTTCCTCCATTCTCGGACAAGATCGCCAAAGTTTGGTTCATGTATCAGTTCCTCTAGCCCTTTCAAATAGAATCCATCCACTCCCCTTTTCAACCAAAATCTCAAGGCTTCTGTTATCAAGTTCTCATCTTTATTTTCTGTTCGCTTTATTCTGCGCAGCACATTACTCTCTGTGAATGCTTCCTCATCTGTTTCATTATCTCTTGTGAGATCCATGATTGGTATCCAGTTATCTTCGTCATCAGGGGCACCACTGCCCAGAATATTCTCACTTTCATCACCCTTGGACAGCTGCTTCAGGAGTGGGAATATAGGAACATCCAGAATAACTGATACATTGTGTTTGTGGAATGAAGTAACAATGAAGTCAAAATCGTTTAAAGATCCAAGTTGTGGCTCGATTTCTGTGAGGTTTTGTGCCTCGTCAAAAGTTTCTGGGTAGTGAGGAGACACAAATATGGAGTTCAACCTTATGGCTTGGACTCCTAGAGATTTGATATAGAGTGCCTTCTTGCCAAGTCCTCGCAGATCACCCAGGCCATCATCATTGTCATCCTAAAAAAAAAGATGTATATTAGAGGCTGAATCATTTATACTCAGTTGTTTAAATGCTAGTTTGCTTGAAAGGTAGAATTGGAAAATTGGAACTGAAAAATTTAATGCCACAGCCGGGATTTGAACCACAGATCTTCAGCTTGCCGTGCAGTCACTCTAACCATTAAGCTACTGTGACAACCTGTGAGTACGACATTGAATTCTCCAAGTGATTCATATTTCTCCCAGTAGACCACAAAGGGAGTCTCACATCAGAGATCAGAGACACTCCAAGGGCAACTTACTATTGGAAGTACTTTATGTCCTGGGATTAAATAACCTTTAGATGGCAAATTATTATTTATTTATGCCAACAAACTTAGTGTTGGTGTTTTTAAACACACAATCTGTGTATGGGCAATGTTTGGGAGGTAGAATCGGAACTGAAAAATACACTCACAGCCAGAAGTACTTATGATAGTAAGTCGCCCTTGGGGTATTTGTCTCTGATGTGAGTCTCCCGCTGTGGTCCAATGGGAGAAATACGAATTGGTTGGAGAATTCAATGTCATTCTGCCAAGTTGTCACAGTAGCTTGATGGTTAGAGTGACCACACAGCAAGTACAAGGTCTGTGACTCAAATCCCGGCTGTGGCATTGAATTCTTCAGTTCTGATTCTACCTCTCAAATATTGCACACACACGACTTGTGTGTTTAAAAATACCAACAGTAAGTTTGTTGGCATAAATAAATAATAACTGCTAGTTTTCTGTTAGGTATATCACATTCAGTGATTTATATTAATGAAAACGTAACAATTGGCACAGAAATAATGTCTTTTAAGGACAGTGCTACATGTGCCAAGCTCAATATGGTGTTGAACTATATACATTTCAAAATCAGAATTCAGGTTAGCTCTGTCATAAACTAATGAAAATTACACCATCTATCCAATAAATGTTTTTTGACATGCTGATAATACAAAATTTGTAATATAACTTCATACTTTTTGTCAATGGACTTTTTAAGTGAAGTCTATAAATGAAATGTTAAAAACCCATTTGGAATAAAATGAGCACAACATACAATTAAGAGACACAGAGCTCATCAGTACCTCATAGAAATTTCATGCCAGATTATATCGTGAGGCGATAGAAATATACTATAAACACAAGGCAAATTTCAACTGCAAAGAAGAGGGGAGTAGACTACGCAAAACATGGATACCAGCACTAGAATAACTACAAATCAAACAACAGGCCACAGCAATGAACAGCAAGGGAAAACACGACAGAAATAGGGGCACTGGGATTGGACATCCACCAGCCAATCAGTGACAAGGGGCAGTACGCTTCGTATATAAGGGAGACTGACTCTCCGTCCTTCACTCATCATTGGGTTCTCTGAAGATGCTCGACGCAGACTTGAGCAAAACATCAGAAGCAATTCCTACACGTCGACCATGGCCTAAAAGCCTGAAAGATATTTTATTCCAAATGGACACCAGCCGTGAAAGCCTAAGCACTTACTTAAAAACCCATGTTATTAATTAGGGACACAAACCTGCCACAATCTGGTTTACAGATCTTCCAATGTTTTAGGATACATAAAGTATTTGATGATGAACAATATGAGCAAATTAGTTTTTTGTCCAGTGAAATATAAGCTCTAAAAATATTTGTGCATAGAAGAAAATATTATTTCGCTTAAAATGCATAATTTTTACTTTTAAAAATTTAATATATTGCAGATAAAAATTATTCTACTGCTCACTTTGTTAAACTAGATGGTTTGTAACATCACAAAAGATGTCAGCTCTCTTAAGTATTTTCTGGGAAAAGTGTACCCAAAGCTGTGAAATTTAAACTTGCAGAAAAATGCAAAACATTAATGTGTTTTTTGGCTAACTCACAAAAACTTAAAACATTCCTGCACCATAAACTCCTTGTTCCAATGGTTCTTGATCCTCACTCTTCCTCTTCAAGCTCCTTTTGTTTATTCTAGCATCTCTGGTCAATACTTAAGCAAATTTTTGTGCTGTTATAAAGCTATAGCAAATTTAATATCGATGGTGAAACTGGTGTTAAAAAGGGGCATGATCCAGCAGACATTTATGTTTAAATCTCCATTTAAAGGGTTTAAATATAAAGAATACCCATAGCGTAATATCTTATTGGATTCATAAAATCTCGTAGATTTTTTTTATAAGATACGAAACAGAAAATCATTTTTGAACCATTTACACATAATATTGTATATATAAAGCCATTATTTACTTACTGCAGCAAAGTTCTTGTAACAGCAAACACAAAAAAGATTCAAATCTTTCAAAACCACAGTCTGAGACTAATTACAGGTGCTACCAAAACCACACCAATAGCAGCTATGGAAATACTAACCAACCAATGCCCCATTGAATATGAAATAGGAAAAGCGGCTCTTATTAAACACGAAAAGTTGATCAGACTCCCATTCAATACATGGCACAAGAGAAACTTTACACATACACTAAAGACTCAGGAGAGCTTTCTTTCCAAAATTCAAGACAACAGGAAGAATGTATACCTTCCTAATTCAAAGGAAAACTTCATATCTAAAGTCAATCCAACACATACATTAGACATCACATATTATTTACACCTGACAGAAGAAGTTAAGAAAAGTGATACTCCAACTAGTGTTCTAAAATTATTGGCATTAGAGACAATCCATACTAGATTTCCAGAACACGAATGGGTCCATATTTATACTGATGGATCATTTATATCAAACCAAGATGGAGCAGGTGCTGGAGTCACATGTCACCTCTTTTCCTATTACAAATCTTTAAGCTTTGGAACTACAAACTTTGATGGAGAAATTGAAGCAATTCGAATGGCCCTACAAAATCTTTTGTACAGAATTTCACATTTTCAGCAAGCAGTTATTCTCTCAGATTCCAGGGCAGCAATTATAGCAATTACTTCCAAGTTGTCACCAAAAATCAAACAATTATAGAATGTTGGAAAATCCTTACCCATCTAACAGCACTTCAAAAACACCTAGTCTTCCAATGGATACCAGCTCACTGTGGACTGAGTGGTAATTACAAAGCTGATTTTCTTGCAAAAAAGGGTACCGGCAATGTGCAGAAATCAATAGTTAATCTACCATTTTATGCAGCTAAAAGATTAGTTTACTCTGAATTCAAAAAAATTAATGAAAATATTACTATGAAAAATCAAAAAATAAAAGATGGGAACTACCAAACATTCAAACAGTAATTCCTGAGGATCCTCGAAAAACAGCAGTTGCAACCTTCAGGTTGATTACAGGACATGATTGTCTGGCAAAACATTTAAACAGAATTGGGATATATTCTTCACCACTCTGTCCTCTATGTGATCTGCAAGAGGAAATGGATCGAGACCACCTTCAAATATGCCCGGCCACTTCTAGTGCCCCACCCATCAGTGAAAAATATTGGAAAGCAAGAGGATTAATGACTTCATTGTCAGAAATCCAGCATTAGCTAACAACAACAACATGTAATACTGACCTTAAGCTTACCAAACAACCTTTAAATGCTGCTTCAAAATAATCCGAGAATGGCATCAGTAAGGAAAGCAGAAAAGAAAGCAAAATAAAGAGTAGATTGATTCACAATACATCAGGAATGAAAACAGGAATGCATATCAATAGCAAAATGAATTCATCACCTTTTTACTTCTTCTACCACATATACGAGGCCTGTCTAAAAGGTATCTGACCTTAATTTTTGCCATGCAACATAGTGATGCTATGTCAGCACCAATGCACATGGTAGCAGGAGGAACCTTAATGCACATGCTTGAATTTTCTCACCGCATACATCTGTGTCAGTCGCTGGCTGCAGCTCGCTGTTGTAAGTGTTTGTTGGATTTAGTTTTCTCGCAAGATGACTGAACGAATACTGCCTCAAATTTTGCCAAAAACTAGGTGATTCTCAAAAAGAAAGAATATATAAAATTAAGTGGGCATTTGGAGATGATGCTATGGGAATAACACAAATGAAAGAGTGGTTCAACCAATTCAAAAATGGCTGCACCTTGGTGAAGAGTGACAAGTGTCCTGGAAGGCCACAAACCGCTCGAAATGCTGCTGTTGTTGAGAAAGTGCGAGATCGACATTTGACCATATGAGAGATTGCCGAAGATGTTGGGATCAGTTAAGATTCTGCACATGCAATTTTGTGTGACACAGTTCGGCAGAAAAGACCAGAACTCTGGAGGGCGAAAACCTGGCAGTAGCATCATGACAATACTTCAGCACATTCGTCGCAACTGATCTAGGCTTCCAGTCATTCACCAACCTCCCTACTCTCCGGACATGGCTCCTTGTGACTTCTGGTTGTTTCCCAAACTGAGGATGCCATTGAAAGGATCCCGTTTTGAGAGCTGAATTGAACGCCATCCCAAAAGAAGCTTTCCAGAATTGTTTTCAAAAGTGGAAGAAGCCATTCTCAGTGGGTACTTTAGGCCCACCTTCTGTAATATTTTAAATTCTGTGTTTTAATTTTATGATTAAAAGGATACAGTTAATAGTTGATGTCAATCACTGTTTCTACCAATGAATGGCACAATTGATCAAAGTTTTCATTGTTGGTCTTTTTGAGAAACAATGAAATGATGTTGTTTTTGTTGTTGCTGTTAGCTAATGCTGGATTTCTGACAATGAAGTCATTAATCCTCTTGCTCTCCAATATTTTTCACTGACGGAAGGGGTGCTAGAATTGGAGAGAATTAGCAGTAAAAGTAACCGCTTTTTAGAGAGCATCATATTTTTACATTATGGCAGTCATATCGCTCTCTCACAACTCCCAGAATATCTGGAGGACCACACCTGTCGTTGGTTTACGGGCCTCACCAACCTGACTGGGACAGAAAATCTACAGTGAGGAGCAAAACACCAGTAAGTGGAAGTGATGCTCTGCTCAGCTTGGGTACCTTGTGGTGCTATCCACATATCCCCTAGACACCAGTAAGTGGAAGTGATGCTCTGCTCAGCTTGGGTACCTTGTGGTTGCCATTCACATATTACCTAGACACCAGTAAGTGGAAGTAATGTTCTGCTCAGCTTGGGAACCTTGTGGTTGCCATTCACATATCACCTAGCCTTCCCCTGAAGGTGTTATGTTTATTATATTATACAGTAGTATAATCACGTAACTACAACGAACATAGCCATCTTCCCACTAAAGAGCATGCGCAACGGTAACTTCTAACCCAAAAGGAAGCGCAATTCACTGTATTACTGCTGTTTTGATTTTTTACTTTCTCTACTGGTAAGTAGAGGAAGTATTGCATTCCACCCAAAAATTTGATGCCAAGATTTCACCAGAAATACACTGAAATGTCAAAGTGGTCATAAAGCAGTGCCATGTCACTATAATGTGATTCATGTAAAAAAGTAAAAAAGGAATATCCTTAAGGGGAGGCATCTGTGAAAATGACAAAAATCCACAATTTTTGTCACAATGATGTGAAAATTTGTATGTATGTGTGCCAAAGCATAACTAGAAGGTTTACCAAGCTTGCGATAGTTTTTGCAAAAAAAATTTGTTATAGCAAATGCTTCTTATAAAATATTATTTGTTCTAAGTAAACTTAACTCTGGCCATATGTTTCCCTAGATTATGTCTACAAAACCTGGTATTTTTATTTGGCTATGTCAAACAGTTTTGGAGAAAAAAAATATTGAATACCTCAATGTCCATTTTTTTCAAATTATTAATAATTTTCAAAATAAAAATTCAATAACAATTAAACTACTCCATCTACAGCATTTAAAATACCAAGTTTTATGAAGCAACTATCTAAGAACATGTGTGCAAAATTTAAAAGAAATCTATTATGAACTGTATTAGAAGATGCATTTTGAAGATTGAAAAATGTGAAAAAATAGAAAGCAGAGAAAAATGACTTTAAAGTTTTAAGTGTATGACAACATACATTTACTGCTTTAGAATTCCCCTGGACCATGTGAAGGTCCTTCAGCTAACTGTTTGGCTTCTTCTTCTTTAAGTTTTGCTACTCTTAACTGTTTTTTTGCTGATTTGAATGTATTTAATGTACTCAGTGCACTCTGCTTTAATCTTCCCTTATCCCTAACATTACTAATTCTTTTGCTGACTGGACTTACATTACTAGCTGTGACTCTTTTCTTTACATAGAGAGTAGCCTCACAACTCATTAAATTCACTGATAGCTGACGTCACTGCAATTTTTTACTACTTGAACCTGCTTCTTCAAGATCTACTGTAGATCTAGTTATGATTGTTTCCCCCTGAGATTTGCCAGTTTGCCATCTAGGCATTATATTTTTTCTTGCTGCAAGAGATTTCTTTGTTTGCTTTTGCTTACCCATTTTACAATATTTTTATACCAGTTAATAATAATTTAATAAAAATCTGGTCCACTTAATGTACAATCTTTACAACTTTGCAATAAATTATAATAGTGAAAAGAGTATTAGCTGCTTGTGTGTTTACAAACAGCTAAATAAAGAATTTACATTTTCACTTAGAGCAAGAAGACACTTATTTAGTATTCCCTGCCTTATCTTATTCTATATTATACTTATTCTTATTCTAAACTCTACTTATCTAAATGTACACCACAATAAAGATGACTTCTCTCTTCTTCAAGCTGTGTAATCTTGAATAAAATTCAGAGAAATACAACCACGTGGTCCACACATGTTAAAACAGGAATCATTCGTTTGTTTCACCGGTATGAATGTTTGCAGAAAATCCCACAAGATGTCTCTGCTTACATCCACCAGAACTGAATGAAACTGCCCAAT
Organism: Tenodera sinensis; assembly: GCA_030765045.1. Lineage (NCBI taxonomy): Eukaryota > Metazoa > Arthropoda > Insecta > Mantodea > Mantidae > Tenodera > Tenodera sinensis. The sequence continues at coordinate 378,485,402 of CM060964.1, read as the reverse complement.
TTAAACTTCAAAATAGTACGCGATTTTGCTGCAATGGGGTAATGAATGCATTTCAGCAGCCACGCCCACCCGCACATGGGCATTTAAATCATGGCATAACGGCCCTTTAAATGGCAATGAGGAGTAAACGATGGTAGATTCTGAAAGTACAAGGTACAGACATAATTTTAAGGCAAAAAACGAAAAATCACATTTTTTGTCATTTTTGTCCAAATTTCACCGATGCCTCCCCTTAACTCCGCTAAAGACAAACACCATCCACACTGCACAGCTGGTGTGTACAAAATTCCATGCAGTTGTGGTCAAGTAAACATAGGCACCACCATGCGGAGTATCAACACGCAACTTAAAAAACATGAACGACAGCCGGTTAGGTCAGACAGAAAATTCACTACCAGCTACACAACGTAAGCTACAAGGACACTGTTGTACTCTCGAGGATGGCTCACTACCAGGCTCAATTGACAGGGAAGAAGCAACTGAAATATTCAAACATGACAACGCCTTCAACTGCAAGGAAGAGAGGCAGCAGATAAGCAAAGCTTGGATCCCGGGCCCTGAAGATAGTGAGATTAAAACCAGATCAAAGGGGAGCTTGACCTTTTATACCAGAATCGGAGCCAATACACCGACTGGTGACAGCGTATGGGCAACCCCCACCCCCCACCCCTGTGCCCCAATAAATCATGCCCTCCTTCCTTGCATGGCAATAAATAGGATGCTACTGGACTAGCACTCCAGTCCTATCTTCCTTCCCCAAAGAATTAGTAGATAAAAAGGTAAAACGAGCAGAAAAGCAAAAATTATTAAAAGAAACTACAACTCTCACAGCAGCAAAAACAAAAATGATATTCAAAAAATTCACATATCATCCATGGGCCTTTGATAAATTTAAAAGAGTGTTCAAGGAATACAACATTCAGCTAGCAGCAGTAAACCATTACTCCATAAAAAACCTACTACTTTCAAACATCAAAGATGCTATTCCACCTAACAAAAAATCTGGCATATACCAAATTGAATGCAGTGATTGTAATGAAATATACATAGGAAAAACCAAAAGAAATTTAGAAATCAGATCCAAGGAACATGTTAGAAACATTAAGAGAAAACAATTAGAAAAATTAGCAGTTGCATTTCACTTTTGGACAAAAAATCAGGACATAAAGCTAGAACCGAAACTTCTCAAACACATAACCGGAAAACAAGAACTGTCCACATGGGAACAAATCTTTATTTTAAAAAATAGAAACCGAGTATTTAATTTCGACTTTCCTCAGAGGGACATTTTCAGTAAGTTCATTGAACCGTTACCAGAAGAAACATCAGAAGCATCACCATCCGCACCATGAAACACCATGGAAACCGAGTTATTGTCCGGTTGATAATGGGGGAAAGTTAACCTTCGAAACGCGTCCCGGAAAAATATTTTGTAAGTTATTATTTATTCTGTGGTTCAAATCCCAGTTGTGGCATTGAATTTTTAAGTTCCGGTTCTACCTCTTAAACTTTGCCCACACACGGCTTGTGTGTTTAAAAACACCAACAGTAAGTTTGTTGGCATAAATAAATAATAATTACCATGTGAAGGTTATTTAATCCTGGGATATAAAGTACTTGCAATAGTAAGTCACCATTGGGGTAATTGTCTCTGATGTGAGACTGCCTTTGTGGTTTACCAGGAAAAATACGAACTGGCTTGAGAATTTAATGCCATTCTGGCAGTTTGTCACAATAGCTCAGTGGTAGAGCGTCCGCCCGGCAAGCGGAAGGTCTGTGGTTCAAATCCCAGTTGTGGCATTGAATTTTTAAGTTCCGGTTCTACCTCTTATATTTTGTAAGTGTTGTTCAGTGTTATTAATTAACTCACCTTTTAAATTAAATTAAACTCCAGTCCTAGTTTGACTCCAGAGTTTTGTATTCCATGGCTTTGACTTCCCGGAGGATGCTGGACAAAGTTTTTGGAAGATAAAACTATTGGACCAGGGTTGCCAACCCGCACAATAATTTTAACATTTGTACACACGGTCGCCAACCCGTGCGATAATTATGGGGGCATACAATAATTTGAAGGTATAATAGTTCAATACTGGCAATATATAATTTTCAGTGGTTTTTCAAACCAGTGAAATGAAATTAATTACAACTAGCAACACCACTTTTGCCCTATGGCCTGTCTCCACCCCTCTAAGGCAACCATTTCATATCCTGCTAAGCCTCCTATCCTTTATCCTCTTATTGGCAGTGTGTCCAGATCTGGTAATCTCAATGAAGGAGGCACTGTTCAGAAAATTGATGACCAATGGAATAAACTCAGAATAAGTGATATTCCGTGTGAAATAAAGAACATGCCTCAACCTGGCAGTTTCTGGAATGCTGTTAACCTCTTCAGCGATATGGGCGTGAAATCACGTCCATTTAAAATGATGGATGAGCAATATGGGAGTGTATACACGTCCTGTGCGTTTAAGCATTTAACCCTTATTTATCCCTTATCTAACTCAAATCATTTTAATTTTCCCTTTATGAAACATTTTAGTAAAGTCTATATACTTCACTGGCTTACCTTAATATGTTCGTTCTGCAGTGATTTACCTCAAAACAGGGATAAACACACAAGGGTACATCTCCACATTCGCGAATTCCCTTCTTGCGGCACACGAAACACTTTCGAGTTGGGCGGGACTTCTTTGCTGATGGTGGTATCCTTTTAGGATAATGTTTTCCTTGAAGTCTGAGGGGTGCAGGGGTTTTGGATTTTCAACCCCCAATGTGGTATTGTTCAATTAGGCTGCCAGCTATTGATAGTCGGAAGTCCAGGTAGGTCATTGTCCTGTGTGGGTTTAGAGCTCTCCAAATTACCAAACAATTGTATATGGTTATATCCAGTTGGTGCAAAAATACCTTTTTATACCACTTCTCCCTTCAGCTACAAGCAGGAAAGTATATGTATGTATTTCAACAAAGAAAGAAACGGAGTCTACTAAGTTACGAAACTCGCGTAAGCAAAAGTTGCAATGTTGATCTATTCTGACGACGCATACAGTAGTGCTTTATTACACAGTATGCTGACGCATAAGCCACACATACAATGGGTCGACTACTGTTTCCTTCAGAGAACTTATATTAGATGCGTTCGACAGAGCAAAGTTGACTTTTCACCACAGTGAAACAAAATAGTGCCATTTCAATGTTTTGTAAATACAACTCAACTTTGCTGATGACGTACATGTATACTGCAGATAACGAGTTTTATACCACTTTTTGTTTCATTAAAATAACTTAATATTTACACAAAATACAGCTGTGTATATACGAAGCACTTTAAATGCCCTGCGCTGGATATTGGGTAGCAGTTCTCGGCTTGTGGACATTTTAAATGGCCATCGCTCAAGAGGTTAAACACATGTGTCACCTTGGTGGAAATACTGATTTCAAAGAACTGGCGGAGTTTGCATTATCAGTGATTTCGTTGCCCCACAGAAGCACTTCTTGTGAAAGAGTTTTTTCTAAACTGGGTTTAATAAGAACCAAAATTAGAAACAGACTGGGGCTAGATATGGTAAATGGACTTATTCTGTTGTCTCAGCTTATAAAAGCCTGTGGTGGGTCCGAAAATCTGCAAGCCACCGAGATGTTAAAGTTTATCTCAACAACAAATTTGTATAATATTGCAACGGTTGAGGAAGATGAACTTTCAGATGAATAGTGTAAGAAACATAAGTGCTAAAGTTGTAATACAGGTTGAGGTCATCAATCTTGTAAGTGGATACCATAAACATCAATACTATTCCATTTTCATAAATGCTATACTGATATTTTTATTGTTGTAGCATTTGGTTTATGATGTACAATAATTTTGAATATAAATCTATAATTTTAAGTGGCTGGTATAATAATTTAACTCCTAAAGATTGGCAACCCTGTACTGGACCATGGCCTACAACCCCAGAAAGAAAGAATAATGGAATTAAAAAAGGAACAGTTAAACAATGTTAAATATTACCTTCATGAATATGACAAGATATAATACCCAATTTTAAAATAAATTTGTTTTAAAAATTGCTCTGACATTTTGTTATCAATGATGGTCCCAAAGTACACCCCCCTCCCTCCTGTTCTGGAATAAGGCTTGGCATTGCTAGGATTAACTTCAGTTTGATATAAATGACATTGACATTTTTACAACTGGTAAATAAATGAATTGAAATGAGATTTGTGACATTGTGACGTTCAAGTCATGACTTACCTTGAAAGAAGCAGGGAATACTTCGTAGAATGTGGTCCCTTGCCACCACTCGTGCTCGGGATTACATTTGTCGGGAAGGCGAGTTATCAGAGTGATGACGACACACATGCATGCCACGAGTAGCGAGATAGATCCCCAGAAACTGCACTTACGAATCAGAGGCCAGTTCCAGTCAAGGAAACAGAAATCTGAAGATGACTTGCGGACAGCCAGTTGTATGCCAGTTAGTGGAGGCTTGCCTCCAGTTTCCTGAAAAATACAACCAGTTAACATACTTTCTACATAAGCTATACAACTTTTCTCTATCAATTATCATTCATTTTTAGATAGCATCTACAAACTAACCTTGCAAAAGCTTACACTTCTTAATTAGCACTTTTCTGGTTACCAGCATTGTAATATCTATATTTTTTGACATTTCGGCCATACTAAGCTTGATGGCCATCATCAGAAAATGAACAATTAATAAATAAGCCCTCTCAACTCATGGCCTTCATTGGGAACTGCATAAGAAATAAACGGCCATCTCAAAACCATGGCCTACTTTTAAATATTCCTGTCCAAGCTGTATTCAGTCATATGTTGATGTCCCTATTAAAATTAGTAGCCGTTTCCAAGATGTGCAGAATATATTTATATATACAAGAATTGCTCGTTTAAATATATAAGATTTGGCTCTAATTTAATTTCAATAGACTCTTTTACGAGTCTATCGATTTCAGCAAACAAACTAGCGTTTTAAAGTCCTCTTCCAGGGCTATCAGGATACAGTACGAAAGTTGAACTGGCTATACGATTTCAGCAAACGAACTAGCGTTTTAAAGTCCTCTTCCAGGGCTATCAGGATACAGTAAGAAAGTTGACCTGGCTATATTAGTTTATGTGTTACAGCTCATCCCGTCTATATGTATGAAATAGAAATACAACATATTACATTTTATGGCTGAAATGATGGTGCTTATGAAATATTTATATGTATCTCTATATCTCTTGCATCTCGGAAATGACTTAAAAATTGCGATTGCAATTTACTTAACTTTCACTTTTCAAGTTTATCTCAATAAGTATCTTCCCAAAAGAACAAGATTTCACAAAAAGGGGAGAAAAAACGCAGAGCAAAGCTCAGTCACCCAGATGCAAAGACACACAATACATAAATTAGAGAAAATTGCTAAATTCAAGATATAATAAAATTTATTAATGAGTAACAGAAATACTGGAAAGAACATCATTAAAGGACACGTGGACTAAAATTTCAAAGTTCTGTAATACGTAAGCTATTGACTTAAAATTTTGTGTAGGCTATAAGTAGGTCTCTAGTAAGCTGTGTACCAAGTTTCACATTCACATGATTGTTACTTACAGAGCTATTAATTATCAATCAATAATATAAAATATTGCTCATTTTCAAAACACCTGGTGTCATTTTTTAAGTAGGTTTATAAGTTATGTGCTTCTTATTTGTTATAATTATGAGTAAAAAATCAGTTATTACTTTTGTAGTCATAGCACTATTTGCTAAGACAAAAACTTATTTTTATTTGCATATATTCTTATATAAAAATTAGCCAAATATCTGAACATTTAAATGTATTATTTTTTTACACAAACTATTTGCCATACATTGAAAATAATAATTAGGCTTGTCCAAGTGTCTTTGCACAACATGCATGTAACTTTCTACTACAACTGGATCAACACTATTGTGCCAGCCTCATTTTGTGTGTTGAAAAATGTAAATTTGAGAAAAATTGAGTTTTCTGAAAACATGCATTTCAAATGTACTTATAGGCTACCTGTATTCTCAGAACTGGCTCGTAGTGTTAGAACATGATCTTAAACAGTGAAACTCGACCCAAATAAGCCTTGCAGTGTCACAATATGTATTGTAAAGCAATATTTATTAAAAAAAAGGCATTATAGTAATATGTTTCCAAAACTATTTCAAAACAGGTATCACACTGGGTGCTTTCTACCTGCCCTGTCAACTGCACACCTGAGTATTTAAACGTGCACTGGTGTCTTAAAAGCGGCGGAACTTGACATTTTATTTATGCACCTGATTCCTGAAGTTCCTAGGTACATTTGTAAGTGAAAATCTGAAATTCATAAATTTTGTCATTTTTGGTTGAAATTTCAGTCCCCAAGTCCATTAACAGAATGGGAAACAACCGTCTAGTAAAAAGAGCCAAAGAAGGCTGACCTTTAGATGGGAAAAGGGCACAAGCAAGACCTGCTGTGAGATGAACTAACAGCATTTATAGGTCATCTGAGTAATAAAAAGCAGAAATGAACAGCACATTATCCTATACAGAAGAAGAACAACAAGGAGGAGAAGGAAAAGAAGGAGAACAAGAAGAAAGAGAAGAAGAAGGAGGAGGAGGAGGAGAAGGAGGAGAACAAGAAGAAAAAGAAGAAGGAGAAGGAGGAGAAGGAGAAGAAGGAAAAGAAGAAGAAGAAGAAGGAGAAGAAGGAGGAGAAGAAGAGGAAGGAGGACGAGAAGGAGAAGAAGGAGGAGGAAAAGGAGAAGAAGAAGGAGAACAAGAAGAAGAAGGAGGAGGAGGAGAAGAAGGAGGAGAAGGAGAAGAAGAAGGAGAAGGAGAAGAAGGAGAAGAAGAAGGAGAACAAGAAGAAGAAGGAGGAGGAGAAGAAGAAGAAGAAGGAGGAGGAGAAGAAGGAGGAGGAGAAGAAAGAGGAGGAGAAGGAGGAGAAGGAGAAGAAGAAGGAGAAGAACAAGAAGAAGGAGGAGGAGAAGGAGAACAAGAAGAAAGAGAAGAAGGAGGAGGAGGAGAAGAAAGAGAACAAGAAGAAAGAGAAGAAGGAGAAGGAGAAGAAGGAGGAGAAGGAGAACAAGAAGAAAGAGAAGAAGGAGAAGGAGGAGAAGGAGAAGAAGGAGAAGAAGGAAAAGAAGAAGAAGAAGAAGAAGAAGGAGAAGAAGGAGAAGAAGAAGAGGGAGGAGGACGAGAAGGAGAAGAAGGAGGAGGAAAAGGAGAAGAAGAAGGAGAACAAGAAGAAGAACAAGAAGAAGGAGGAGGAGGAGAAGAACAAGGAGAAGAACGAGAAGAAGAAGAACGAGAAGAAGAAGAATGAGAAGAAGAAGAACAAGGAGGAGGAGAAGAAGGAGAAGAAGGAGGAGAAGAAGGAGAACAAGAAGAAAGAGAAGAAGGAGAACAGGAAGAAGGAGAAGGAGAAGAAGGAGGAGAAGAAGGAGAAGAACAAGAAGGAGGAGAAGAAGGAGAAGAAGAAGGAGGAGAAGGAGAAGAACAAGAAGAAGAAGAAGGAGGAGGAGAAGGAGAAGGAGGAGGAGAACAAGAAGAAGAAGGAGGAGAAGAAGGAGGAGGAGGAGAAGGAGAATAACAAGAAGGAGAAGAAGGAGGAGAAGGAGAAGGAAGAGGAGAACAAGAAGAAGAAGGAGGAGGAGAAGGAGAAGAACAAGAAGAAGAAGGAGGAGGAGGAGAAGAACAAGGAGAAGAACGAGAAGAAGAAGAATGAGAAGAAGAAGAACAAGGAGGAGGAGAAGAAGGAGAAGAAGGAGGAGAAGAAGGAGAAGAAGGAGGAGAAGAAGGAGAAGAAGGAGGAGAAGAAGGAGAACAAGAAGAAAGAGAAGAAGAACAGGAAGCAGGAGAAGGAGAAGGAGGAGAAGGAGAAGAAGGAAAAGAAGAAGAAGAAGGAGAAGAAGAAGAAGAAGAAGAAGAAGAAGGAGGAGGAGGAGGAGGAGAAGAACAAGAAGAACGAGAAGAAGAAGAAGAAGAAGAAGAAGAAGAAGAAGAAGAAGAAGAAGAAGAAGAAGAAGAAGAAGAAGAAGAAGAAGAAGAAGAAATGTATAAAAAACAAGATGATACATTAGGGCACAGTGAACACAGAAAAGTGATGTGTGTAGTCATCACCATCTGATCCAGAACAAAACCATCCTCACTATCTTACGAAATTGTGGACAAAGATCTTATCCCACAAAATACATTATTTCAAAAACAGCTTTAAAAAGAATGGTTACACAAACACAAGCATTCATGAAGCACATCGGAGAGTTAAGAATAACTAAAGCCATTTCATGCACAGTCACAATACAGTGGAAGATGGAAAGGTAAGCCATTTATCCCATTCTACAGCACAGCCTCGAATATAATTGCACGGATACTCAGAAAACAATGTTAAAATGATATTCCTGCCTCCAAAAAAGCTGGGGCAGTTTATGAGACCAGTTAAGGACAATGTTTTAAAACACCTAGTGCCTACAAAATTCCTTGCCAATGTGGAAACATGTATGTAGGATAGACAAGACAGACATGATGAACACAAATGCAATTTACTACTGCTACAACCAGAAAAATCAGCAATAGCACAGCACAATCTTGACAATGATATCAAAATTTTGGCTCTTGTTTAGTTTAGCTCACTTTCCACTTGCCAGCCAGGTTCAAAGTCCGAACTTACTTACTGTGCATGCACCTACAATAGTTTCAAAATAGCCCACTAGATTTCACTGCATGACTAGCAGACGATTTTCACATCTGCCAACATTGCTTTTTACACTACACTAGTTTTCTTTGCCAACACATTAAACACAAATGCACTCACTCGCGTCGTTGCCGCCACAGACATACACCGCTATCGTGTAGCGCAACTCCATACTATTGTTGTGGATTCTGTACATTATTATTTTGCTCATTGTGTACATTATTTTGCTCTTGCTCACACAGATATATCGCTAGTGCGAATTATTGTGTACATTATCCTTATTGCCTTGTTACTGGGTCCACGATACGCTGGCTCGTTCTTTATTATTATATTATTTTATTATATTATTATTTTTTTTAAATTTATTTATTTATTAGGAGGAAACTAAAAAACAAATCATGAAGTTTACATTGAATTTAAACATTAACTTTGCATGCCTTGATGATTTTCTTGTGATATTGTTGATCACCCAAAGCTAGCTGAAGGTTCTCAGGAACCTTATGATGATGATTATTATTATTATAACATTTACATTTATATTATATATTATTATTTATATATAATACTGTATATTATACTTATATTTATTATATTTATATTATTATAATATATTAATATTATTATATTTTTATTATGTTTATTATTTATCGTTCTTTTTTGTTTATTTATTTTCTTTTACCATTATCTTTTATTTTATTTTATATTATTATTTTATTATATTATTATTATTTAATGCTATTATATTTATTATATTTAATATTATTATATTTTTTATTATATTTTATTATGTTTATTATTTATCGTTCTTTTTTATTTATTTTATATTATTATTTTATTATTTAATGTTATTATATTTATTATAGATTTATATATTATATTTATTATATTTAATATTATTATTATTATATTTTTATTATGTTTACTATTTATCGTTCTTTTTTGTTTATTTATTTTATTTTATTATTTTTAATGTTATTAGATTTATATTATATTTGTTATATTATTATATTTATATTATTTTTATTATTTATTGTTCTTTTTTATTTATTTTATATTATATTATTTTATTGTATTATTATTTAATATTATTATATTATATATATTATTTATATATATTATATTTAATAGTATTATATTTATATTATTTTTATTAATTATCGTTCTTTTTTATTTATTTTTATTTATTTATTTTATTTTTATTTTTATTTTTTTTTAAATTTTCGAGTGGAGAAAAAATCCATTTACGGAGCCCCATGCGCTGGGATGGCACAGAGGGGGGACTGTAGGCTTCGCCCTAGGGCACTACCCACTAAAAACACTCCACCGGAAGCATAGGATATACGCAACTTACTATTGGCAGCAAACTCCTAGGGACATTCCGCTGTTGGCAGCGCTGCATTACACAGCAACTTCGGCAACTTTTGTGACCATTCGTACACACTGCCGAGTGGGACTTTGCCGAAATTCTAACCAAGTCATTGCGTAAGCTAATCTGAACAATATCCAAAATTTTGTTCGATGAGGTCGCGGTTTTACACAGCAGTAACTGACATTATGACAAACTCGTAAAACAGGCGATTGGAATTAAACTAGAACCAAATAATTTTAATAGGGACAACGGCCTTCAATTGAGCACAGCTTGGACGGGAATACTTTAAAGGAGGCCATGGTTTTGAGATGGACATTTATTTCTTATGCAGTTCCCAACGAAGGCCATGAGTTGAGATGGCCATTTATTCATTAATTATTCATTTCCTGATGATGGCCATGGAGCTTAGTATGGCTGAAACGTTGAAAAAAATGTATAGATATAATGCAGCTGGTAACCCGAGAACTGCTAATTAATAATTATTGCCATGAAAGCTTCACATCTTATCTGCTTGAAGTTAATCATCATAAACTTTTACATTTCACATTTCATTACAGATAGAAAGGGAATAGCGATAGTGAAATGTTAAAGAACTGGACACTATACGCTAGCCTAAAAATTACATGCAACTGAATATGACAGGATTTTAAAAGAATGAGTGAATTGCTATTTTAGTAATCCAACCAACTTACTGCTGGTGTTTCTAAATACACAAGCCATGTACAGGCAATGTTTGAGAGGTAGAACCAGAACTGAAAAATTCAATGCCGCAGTGTGATTTGAACCATGGATCTTCTGCTTCATGCACAGTTGCTCTAACCACTAAATTGACACATCTAACTTGCCAGTATGACATCAAATTCCCCAACCGATTCATATTTTCCCAGTAGACCACAAGGGAATCTCATATATGAGTTAAGAACCCCGAAGGCAACATTCAATTGTAAGTACTTTATGTCCCAGGTTTAAGTAACCTTTAAAGGGTTCAGAAATTTAATATCATACTCGCAAGTTGACAGTCGCGCATGAAGCGGAAGATCCATGGTTCAAATCTCAGCTATGGCATTGAGTTTTTCAGACCTGATTCTACCTCTTGAATGACCAAACATTGCACAATTCAAACCAATAACAATGGATATTTTGGATATCACTAATGCCACATGGAAGCTATTTACAATAAATTGTATGCATTCAATACACCTACATTTTTACTTTCTCCATAATGTACTTCAAGTGTCATGTATTTCACCCAAAAATTCGGCACTGCGATTTCAGAAGTACACGTTTTGAGACCCTTGAATTAAAACAGGTATTTTTAAAAAGAGACATGCGTGTGCATGTGTGTGTGGGTACATCTGTGTGTGTGCACATGTGTACACGTGAGTGTGTGTTCAGGTGTGTGTTTGTGCACCCTGGGTTCATGTTCGTTTGTGTGTGTGAGCGCAAGTGTGTGAGCGCAAGTGTGTGCATGTGTGTGTGTGCTCGAGTGCGTATAAACATGTTCTGTGTATGGGCACGTATGTGGAATGGTGGCTGTGTGGACATGTGTATGTGCACGTGTTCGTTTGTATGGACGTGTGTGTTGTCATGTGCGTGTGTGATGGTGTGCACATGCAGCTGCATTTAAGGGAGGCACATGAGTGTCAACGAGTGTCTGTGTGCATGTGTGTGTGCATAAGAGCCTGTGATCATGGGTATTCCTGCACGGGAGTCTACGATTATGGGTGTGTGTGCACAGAAGTCTGTGAGCACATCTGTGTACATTATTGCACATGTGAGTGGACGTGTATGTGCAGTGTGTATGCGTATTCACATGTATGTCCGTGTGCATGGGTGTGTCTGTGTGCATGGGTGCCTGTGTGCACGGGAATTAGTATGCACGAGTCTGTGCAGGGGTGTGTGCATGAGTGTCTGTGTGCACAGGTGTCTGTGCGCAAGGGAGACTGTCTTCACGGGTGTGTATGTGCACGGGTGGGTGTGCATGGGAGTCTGCGTGCATGGGAATCTGTGTGCACGAGTGTCGATGTGCGGTGTGCATGGAAGCCTGTGCAAGGGGGTCTGTAGGCACGGGTATCTGTGTGCAGGGGTATGTGCACAGAGGTGCCCATGCCGGTGATCGAACCTGGATCCTCCATGCCAGAGGAAGGCGCACTACCAACTGCGCTACGGACACGGATGAGTCATTATTTGTGTTTTCCTTCCTCCTGATCATGCAAAGAAAATGGAATGTCAAAGTCATCACATAGCAACCAGCTCTTAAAATATTTGATGATTGCTTAAGCCTACTGTGTCCTCATATTCCCCTTGTACCCACAAGGAAATATGTAATAAAACCATTTCTACATATGTTTAGTTTGATTAAGATAAATTACACAGAAGAATAGCCGGTTGTATGCATATACTGCATTTCCATGGCAAATTCAAGTTGATACAAGTTCTTTTTCCAGATTGAATACTGCATGGAAACATGGGTTCAAACGAGGTTCAACCACTGGATCCGATCTGCTTATTTGTGGGATGGGATTCAACACTTACTGTTTCAAATCGATTTGATTCTGCCAAAGATGCTAAATTGTACTGTACTTGTAACACGCTCCACGCTTGTCATTTTGTTTTCTTAGTGAAGGTGGTGTAATAAAACACAACAACAAAGCCACTTTTATTGTTTCTATAATCTCACAAGTGATACCGAAATTTAGATTTTTGATCGAATGGGCTTTTGAAAAAGACACGTTTTAATTTAATTGCCGGATATGAGATTTGCGATAAATATTGAGTAATAACATAAATAGAAATAGAGCAGGAAGTGTTGTAAGGTGAGCAAGATATGAGTAAATGATAGTCGTTAAATTTGTAGTATAAACGCATTATTGGTTTGAAATTAACGAGTCATGACGTCATACCACATAGTTTAAATACACGTTCGAAAGTCAAGTCTACCAACCTTAAAAGTCGCGCGATATATTTAATAAAATATAAAGTAAACATCGTTTAATCCTAAAAAGGTAATTATATATTCGAAATTCATAAAAGAACATGTTATAATAGAAAGGGACATTTCTAAATTGCGGGAAAAGGAAATAGCATTTTGGATACGAGGCTTTCTTGGATGACGTCATGACATTCAAATAGGAAGAGAACGGTTTTTCTTAGCGTGGGTAAGAGAGAAAGCGTCGGGGCATTACTCAACCAGAGACCAGTACGGGAGGTCGTGCTGCGTGGATGTGAGGGCGATTCCTCTACATACACATATAGAATCGGCATATCTCCCGAAAATATTTGAAATAAATGATATGCAAAGTTGTTCTTGGGTTGTCCATTACACTTACGCAAACCCGAGATAAAGAGATTTCTTGCAGAACTAGCCGGGGCGAGCTACATCGAAGGGCAACGTCACGTCACCAACGACTTCAGCTTCAAATGGCGATCCAATAACTAGGACACCACAACGATTATACAGCTTCAAATTGGCATCCCAGCGTGTGGCCCCGAAAGAATGGACCAACCCCCCAAGACGACCAGATCAGCATCGAACCAGCAGACAAGAAGGTGCCCAGCGTGTCAACATCTGTGAAACGTGTAGTGAACAAGTTTAAGTGCAGTTAAAGTGAAATAGTGAAAATATTGAAAATTTTGGTGAGTAGAAAAACACATGTAAATAGCTTAGAAATGGAAGACAGTGACACTGATTTTTTAGGTTTTGAAAGTCCGGAAATTGAGAAAAGTGTAAGTAGGATGGAAGAATTTAATCAGAATGTAATTGGTAGCAGAATATGCCAAGAAGTAGAAGATCAGAACGTTAGAGAAACACCTGGAGGTAGTTCAGAAATGTTTAGTAGTAATTTAGAAAGGCCAGCATTTATGTCAGAAATAGAGAATATGTTTCAAACGATAATGAAAAAGATGAGTACAGAGTTAAGTAAAAAGATAGATGAAAATAGTAAAGAATTAAGAACAGTGAAAAAGATGAGTACAGAGTTAAGTCAAAAGATGAGTACAGAGTTAAGTCAAAAGATAGATGAAACTAGTATAGAGTTAGGACAGAAATTAGAGAAGGGACAACAGGAATTGGGAATGCAATTGGAGAATCAGAAGAGAGCTTTAGAAACCTTTAGGGAAGAAGTTAGGGAGGAAATTAATAAAGTTAGTAGTGAAGTGAAAGAAAATAGAGAACAGGTAGAACAGGTTAAGGGAGAATTAGAGACAATAAGGCAAGAAGTAAAGAATTCTGAAAAGAAATTAGGTCAACAAGTGGGTGAAAAATTAGATAAAGAAAGGGAAAAAGTAACATATAGATTAGACAAACAAAGGGAAGAAATTAGAGAAGAGTTACAGGGGTGTAAAGTTAGAATAGAAAGATCTGATGTAGAAAATGAAAGGCAGGCTAGAAATTTGGAGGATGTTACAGACCAAATAAAAGGGGTAGTAACAGAAATTACTCAGGTAAAAGAGGCCTTAGAAAATTTGAAATTAAATGAAAATGCATGTAATCACAACAATCTTAGTAATGAAGTTGCAAGAAACGAGGCAATACCAGGTGTATCAGCTGACATTTCGATGCAAAATAGAGGTAACAGTAATTCCCATTCTGATCTCAGAAATAGTGCAGGGACAGGTGACAATTCAAATTTACATTGGCCTAACCATGTCTTAAATGAAATGACACCTCCAGTTTTTGAAAATGAAGATTCAGATGATCCTAAAGCCTTTTTAGAAGGGTTACAAGAGTACTTCACGGTGAAACGTATACCAGAGGAGTACAAGATGGTGATAGTAAGAAAATGCCTAAAGGGTAATGCTGCTAATTGGCTAGGCCTTTCTATGGGTAACAATAATGACTACAGGACCTTTAGGAACATCTTTTTAACCAGATATTGGGGAGCTAGTAGGCAGGCTAATATAAGAGTTGAATTAAGCAATGGAAAATTTAATCCTAGATTGGAGGAATCAATGGTCAACTATTTTATGAGAATAGCGAGAAAATCGAAGATGTTGGATCCTCCCTTGGATGAAAAAGATCTAATAAATATAGTTACTCCACATTTTCCGGAAACGCTTCAACACTACCTAATCATAGCCCGACCCGATAGCATTGCAGCTATGATCGAATTATTATCAGCCTTAGAAGTCAATAAGCCAAAACACGCATTTGGAAATAAATATGAAGGAAAAGAAACTGTCAATTCTTTCGGGCAAGGGGCACAGTATTATCAGAATAGAAGTGAGATTAGGGAAAGATATAAAGGACCAGTACCAAGGATGGAATCATTCCGGTGGGAAAATCAAGGTAGATATAACCAGGAAGGGCGTCACCAAAATAGAAATGGTAATCAAAGGGGAAGAAATATAAGGGTGAATTATATGAATACAAATAGATTTGATCGAGGTAGACGGGGACGTTATTTTGGACATAGTAGAAATTCAAATGATGGGTATTGGACAAACGGAGATAATGAGTTTAGACCGAGGTCACCAAGACAGGAAGAAAGGTATTCTAATGGACGAAATTCCCCCGAAAATGCGGAAATGGTTGAGGCCATTAACACGGTCAAAAACATGGTAGGAAGTAACCCCGATTTAATGCAGGAAAACAGAAGTAACAATTTGGGAAATGGTACAGGAGCAATACATAAAAATCAGGGAAACGCCAGACCCGGTCAAACGCGCCTTCAGTGAGAACTGGGTATCCTAGTAATGATTGTGATAAGTACTCGGAAATAAATAGTCCTGGAAGGCAAATGATGATACAAAAGAAAAGAGAATGTAAAAATAGAATTGACGAAAACGAAAAAGTAGGAGATCCACCTAAAATCAAAATTGGAGTAAATGGAAAACAATACAATGCAATTATAGATACGGGATCAAATAGCACAGTATGCTCACAAAATTTTTATGATAATTTACAAAGTAGTGGTTTTAAAGTAATGTCTTTACCAGTTAATGGGATATATTGCTCGCTAGCTGTGGGAAAACGAAAAGAGAGAGTAAAATTTCAAGCAATGATAAATATTGAAATACATGGGAGAATACTTGGAATTTTATTTCTGATTGTAGGAAGACTTGTGACAGATATTATAATAGGTTGTGATTGTCTTTATGCCTGGGAAGCTGTGGTGAATTTTAAAAACATGATTCTAGAAATGAAAGTTGAAGATGAGACCATTATAGTGCCTTTTGTGGAAGATAGTAGTTCAGAAACTATTGTAAGAGAAAAAGAGGAAGAAGAAATCCAAGGGGATACATTCTTTGTAGAATATGTTAAAGTAGGAGCTATGGAATTAACTGAAGTAAATGTCAAAGAGTACAGAGTCGATAATAAAGAAAATGTAGAATGGGATAAAAATGATTTCATAGACAATTTGAGGGTTTCTGATGCAACTAGGTACTATGATAGGGAGAGTAGTGAAGACTTAGAAGAATTGTTGAGGGAAAAAGTAACTCAGGCTGATCAACTAAATGAACAACAGAGGGATAAATTGTTTGAAATATTAATCCGAAATAAAGAAGTATTCTCTGAGAAACCTGGTAAATGTAATATTTATACTCATTCGTTTGAGATGATACCCATCAAACCTTTTACACATAAAGCGAGAGCTATCCCTAGTACAATAAGAGAAGAGGTAGATGCAGTTATAAAGTCAATGTTAGAAGATGAGGTTATTGAGATTTCGAATTCAGAATTTGTGAATCCCCTATGTATTGTAATTAAGGCCAATGGAAAGATTAAGGTGACATTAGACGCGAGAAAACTAAATCATTGTTCCTCATACTTTCCATCAGGGAATCCAACAGAACGTGTCCTCCGAGATATAGGAATTTATTTACGTGTACTTACACATCATAATCACAAGGATTGGGTGAAATATTGTCCATTGATAGAAAAGATTATCAATCACACCATTAATGTAACTACTGGGTTTGCACCAATAAAATTAATGTTAGGAATTGAACCAGAACCAATATTGATCGGGGAACCAAAAACACTGAAAATTAATGACATTCAGTTAAGTGAAGAAGAAAGAGCGAAAATTGCTTTTGAACGAATCAAGAAAAAGGCAGAGAAACGAAAATTAAAGAAAAAGAGTAGAAAACATAAATGGGAACCTAAGATAGGCGATTGGGTACTAGTTAAAGACCATAAGTTATCAAGTGCCTTGAGAGGTAGGAACAAAAGGATGGAATTGTTATATAAAGGTCCTGCAGAAATTATATCAAAATTTGGTTATCATACCTATGAATTAAAAGATGTTAAAAATGAAAAATGTCTGGGAAGATGGCATAAACAACTCCTTCGACCATACAAGAAACCGTGTGGTGCCTTGGAACCTTGATTTAATGTAAAAGAAAAATTGGAAGTGTCATTTGTCTATTGGCGCCCAATCAGCTTTGAGATAAAATGTAATTGTTAGCTTACTTGAAAATCATATATTGGTCAGGTACTTACATATTCATGAAAAATGCAGAATGTGAATTGCTATCTACTACAAAGAGCTTAAAAATATATTGCATAGAGCTCACAATAACAGCTTCAGAAAGATTGTTAAATTGTTCATTTCCGCATAGAGAGAAAACAGAATATTTACTTTGTAAACATTTGTTAAAATATTTAGATGTATAGATAGTTATCACAGAAAGACAAAGAAAGAACTTGTCTAAAGAGTGCAATGGATTTATATAAATATATGTACATTTTAGTGCTTAAAGGATATAGTACAGATATGTGTTACAATAACAAAAGTAAAAAAAAAATCACAGTGCAAGTGATAGTGATAGCGAAGTGAGCAAACATGAACTGAAAGAAGGAAGTATAAAGAAAGACTCTTGAAATTTAACCTTTATATAAAAGCTTCACAGAAGAAACCATAACATATTGTAATTAGTATTTAAGGATTAATGTTAAGTCAAGTGTATAATTGTTTGTCATGTTAAAAAGATTAATGAGAAAATGTGTTAATAACCAATTTCAAAAAACAGTGTAATTGAAAATTGTATATAATGGGAGTGTTGCCGATTATTCAAAATACAGGAGTAATTTTTAATTTTTCTTTCGGGCAAGACATTTACATTATTTTATTATGAAATAATAAAATAATATAAATGGGGGCATTTGATACCGAAATTTAGATTTCTGATCGAATGGGCTTTTGAAAAAGACACGTTTTAATTTAATTGCCGGATATGAGATTTGCGATAAATATTGAGTAATAACATAAATAGAAATAGAGCAGGAAGTGTTGTAAGGTGAGCAAGATATGAGTAAATGATAGTCGTTAAATTTGTAGTATAAACGCATTATTGGTTTGAAATTAACGAGTCATGACGTCATACCACATAGTTTAAATACACGTTCGAAAGTCAAGTCTACCAACCTTAAAAGTCGCGCGATATATTTAATAAAATATAAAGTAAACATCGTTTAATCCTAAAAAGGTAATTATATATTCGAAATTCATAAAAGAACATGTTATAATAGAAAGGGACATTTCTAAATTGCGGGAAAAGGAAATAGCATTTTGGATACGAGGCTTTCTTGGATGACGTCATGACATTCAAATAGGAAGAGAACGGTTTTTCTTAGCGTGGGTAAGAGAGAAAGCGTCGGGGCATTACTCAACCAGAGACCAGTACGGGAGGTCGTGCTGCGTGGATGTGAGGGCGATTCCTCTACATACACATATAGAATCGGCATATCTCCCGAAAATATTTGAAATAAATGATATGCAAAGTTGTTCTTGGGTTGTCCATTACACTTGCGCAAACCCGAGATAAAGAGATTTCTTGCAGAACTAGCCGGGGCGAGCTACATCGAAGGGCAACGTCACGTCACCAACGACTTCAGCTTCAAATGGCGATCCAATAACTAGGACACCACAACGATTATACAGCTTCACAAGTAACTGGGTGACCGAGCTTCGCTCACCTTTTCTTTTCTGGCTGAAATAAGGTTTCAACTAATTGTGACTGTTACGCGTAGACTAAGATAGCTAAGACAACCTTCTTGAGGTTTACTGAAAGCTCTTGATGAGACCTTTAATACCCTGGCCTGTTTGTTGCAATTGGCCCATTAACAGAGAAATTATGGCCAAAATAAGGTTTAAAGTAATTGTGATTGTTACGCATAGACTAATATAGCTAGGCCAACTTTCTTACTGTATTCTGATAGCCCTGGAAGAGGACTTTTAAACGCTACTTTGTTTGTTGAAATCAGTCCATTAGAAGAGAAGAAAAAGCCAAAATAAGCTTCAATTCTCTGTAGAAGCTGGAATAAAAATGTTACTTTTTATGTAAAATTGTAGTTTTTTCAGGAATGACACCTATATAGATAAACTTAAAAAGCAAAACCCTATCTGAATACAAAATTTGATCGAAATCGTTAGCCATTTCCAAGTTGCGCGGAATATATATATAAGAATTGCTCGTTTAAATATATAAGATATTTAAGGAAATTGAAGCTATTAACAGTGAAGCAACAAGATTCTAAAGTAAGAACAAATTAGAAACTAAAAACTTCACTTATCTTAGTAATGTTTCAAACTTGAGTCAGTTTTGCAACAAAACTTGCAACATTACTAAGATAAGTGAAGTTTTTAGTTTCTAATTTGTTCTTACTTTGGAATATATAAGATATATTTGAGAGGTAGAACTGGAACTTAAAAATTCAATGCCACAGCTGGGATTTGAACCACAGACCCTCCGCTTACTAGGTGGGTGCTCTAACCATTAAGCTACTGCGACAACCTGCCAGAATGACATTGAATTCTCAAACCAGTTCGTATATAAGATATATTCTTCTCACGATATATTCTTTACAGGTTTGCCAATATAAACCAAGTGACCACCATAAAAGCTTAAGCCTTGATATCCAAATTGATCTCATTTCCAGATTGAATTTAACATGGAAATGCGGAAATAGGAATGGACTCAAATCGAGTTCAATTCCACAAGCAATCACAGTAATTTTTGTACAAGAAGTATTATTTGTAGAGGAAGTATTACCTGACAAGCAAATGGGTCCACATCGCTGGCTTTAGTCAGATGCTGGTAGTGATGATGTGAACTGAGAAGTTGTGCACATGCTGTGGGCTCTTGTAGAACAGAGCTGCTCGAAGAAGAAGAATCCATCACACTTTGTACGCTGCTAGCTGGTTTAAACTCTTGGGCACCTTCTGCAACAGGTGGTCATTAATCAGCTTTATAATACACATATTTCTTTATTGGTATCACATTGCGGCAATCCCTCACAACATCAAAACAATTAAGTTCATATGAACACGGGTCTGAAAATCATTTATTGCTTCGGTTTACTTTCTGATAACTGGTCCACCATTAAACCAGTACATCTACTGACCATCGGTCTGAGCCAGGTTTTTGAGATAAATAAACTCTTACTACTAGGGCAGCAACGTTGGAGTCATAGCATTTGTGGAGAGCCACCCAGTACTCGACTGTTGACAATGAGAGTATGGATGAGTTACAGTTCTGCCACATGGGGTTCACATAGACACAATGCCAAAGGAAGGCCGTTAAAAACATGGTGCAGACGTTTGATAGTATGCTGCAATTGCAATAAACACAGCCCAAACTCTTTTATGTGACCCTGATATTAAATGTCAATTGACATGAACGTAGACTTCCACGGGCTTTATCTGTTACTTCCTTCTTGTTTCCGGTATAGGTCGCGTCTTGCTGGCTTTTTAAGAAATTAAAAATTATGACAACCACCTAAATAGTCTGCACAACATCAAATTCACTATGGAATTAGAGAAGGATGGAAAACTACCATTTTTAGACGTGCTGATGTTCCATGTAATGGAAACCAACTCATATAGATAGGTACATAGAAGCCTCTTCACATCACCCTCCAGCTATAGAAAGATCCATGATAAACAACACTCCATCAGTGTGCCCCGGCTGCGCTATAGCCGAGTGGTTACACCATTTGCTTCTCACCAAAGCGGCCCAGGTTCGATCCCAGGCAACTGCATGTGGGATTTGTGGTGGACGAAGTGGCATGGGGGAGGGTTTCCTCTGCCATCCATCTTCATTCCATTCCATGTAACATCAGTGTCACCGCCTGCAGTCCGTATGTAGTAAAAGCGCACGTTAAACACTATTAAAAAAATCAGCGTGCTCCACGTGTGTGTGACAAAGAAAATCTGGACTCAGAACTAAAACACCTCCGAGATGTACTAAAGGCTAACAGCTATCTGAGCCAAGATATTAAGGCAATACAGAAATATCAAAATCAAAAAAAGACTGATGCAAAGAATGCTTACATACCTTACGTATGAGACGTTACCGAAAGAATTACAAAAACATTGCAACACCACAAAATTCAAACAAGATACACATTTGTGAAAAAGCTGCATTCCTTTATAATACCAGTCAAAGATAGGAACCCTTAGCAAAATAATCCGGGTGTGTATAAAATTACCTGAGATTGTGGTGAATTGTACGTAGGTCAAACAGGCAGATCTATCAGTACAAGAAAAAAGGAACATGTAAGATACATGAAACTCTTATCAACCAGTAAAATCTGCCATGGCGGAACATGCAGAAAACACTGCCCACCACATTGACAATTTAAAAATTTTAGCAATCTATGACAATTTTTCTCATCGAATAGTGAGGGAAAGCATAAATATTTAAAGAAAAGAGCAATCTGAACCGTGACACAGGCAAACCACTTAACATGTGAGACAGAATATTGGACCCCAATGGAAAGTCGTTCGTGTAAATGTTTGTTAAAAGTGTATAAATTTCTAGTTCTTATTTGGGTGTATCAGGAACTTATCTTTAATATTCAGGATAGCCAATGTTTTGTTGTTACTAGCTAGTCTGTTGTGTTCAATAATAAAAACTATTTGCGCGGATGAATACAAAAATGGCAGTGTTGCGTCAGAAGGACGCCGAGAAATAGTTCATTAGCGTCTATATGCTCAAGGTGATGAGACGTGTTTTGGTAGCGTGTGAACATGGAACTTTCACCAAACTTTTATCCAGTGTAAATTCTAACAAATTACGAAAACGTAAAGTTGTTTAAGTATTTAATATGGTGCTGAGAGTGTAAAATAACGAAGTGTTAATGAATAAATATGTTGTGATAAAGAAACATTGATGTATGCATTCCATCCGTTACCTCGACCCTGTAGATAGGAATCGCGTCTGCTATCACAGTATTCCATCTTTCTGAGAAGAACATTATTCTTGCTGCTATGTGTTAACAATCATTTTAAAAACTGCACCACATGATATGAAAGACCCTATTAGCAGGTCAACTTCCTATTGGAGGAGAAAGAACCAATAGGATTACAAGTGGGATGGGACGAGGCCAATCACACTGCGCAGTGACTAATTGGATGGATTTTTTGCAGTTGCCCATTGAAGAAGTTGAACATAGTTCTGTGGCGAAACATTGGCATAATCCTTAATTTCTTAAAAAGTCAACAAGAATGCAGCCCATACTGGAAACAAGAAAGAAGTAATGGTCAACTGACATACATTACCTCAAATTTTGGATTTCTTCCCTCTGCAATTCAAGCTTTAGGAAAGTCTAGAGAAGAACTGGTAAAACAAATGACTGCAATGAAAAGAGCTATTCACAAGTTGAATACTCTGGAAGATACCATGGGAAAAAAGAATAGCTGCAAAACTCCAAAATCTTTTATAGAAAAATCTGATGTGTTGCACTTACATGACTTTCTCTACTCTTGTACTAACCATTCTTACAAACTCTTATTCCTATATCTTCTTTCTTGTTAGTTGAGATAAACATTTGTACAAATTATTTTATTGCTTATTTCCTTGTAGGTGCAAGGGGAATATTAGAATACAGTAAGCTTTGTGTGATAGTCAAATCTTTTAAAGCTTTGAGATTCCGTTCTCTTTGCACACTTAACATATAAAAAAATGAACAACGATGTTCAGTTTCACGAAAGTTTTTAAGTTTTCTGAAACTCACACACATAACAAGGAATATCTCCGAAATGGTTCACCCTACAAGAAAATTTATTGAGGCGTAAATTGTGTATTTTAGCAAGATCTACATTTTTTGTATAGTATGATTTGGTCTATCTCTAACGGTTTACCAGTTATGCAAAAGTCATCCAGAGTAAATACGACTACAGGGGCTATAGCCATTTCATTTGTCATAAAAATATCTCAAACATATGACATTTTAATCAAAATCGTTAGCCATTTTCAGGAAAATCAAAATTTTCCATGTAAAGGGTAGCTTAGGTTGGGCATCAAAGTGTTCGTGTTGCATCCTTGAAAGACATTAAACTTAAATATCAACTTTGGTTTTTAACCGAGTTTTCGTTTTTGAGTTATGCTGTCCATACTGACTGAGAGACAGACGCACATACAGACATTTTTTCTAAAAATGCCTCTTTTGGATTCAGGGTGCCTCGAAACATATATTTCCGGTGAAATCTCAACATCGAATTTTTAGGTGGAATACAGTACTTCCTTCTACTTACCAGTAGAGAAAGTAGAACTGGATACCATAAACTGCATAATATTGCTGACATAACTGCAAATGAAAACAGTGTTTTAAGACACAGAGAGTGGGTAACAGATTTTACATATGCACCTGTGTTTTAGCAGGTTTATCCATGTGCATAGTGTGAATTAATGGTTGCATTAATTATTTAATGAAGACGTTTCAGTTATATAAGT
Source organism: Tenodera sinensis (assembly GCA_030765045.1). Taxonomy (NCBI): domain Eukaryota; kingdom Metazoa; phylum Arthropoda; class Insecta; order Mantodea; family Mantidae; genus Tenodera; species Tenodera sinensis. The sequence goes on along the minus strand of CM060964.1, from coordinate 378,461,646 downwards.
TAACACAAATGCTATAAACAGTACTACAGAAATAAAGTAAATATTCATGAGAAATGTTTAATTCTTGTTGTAGTCATTTGGACACTGCCGCGTGGTCTCTGTGCCAGGCCTTATCGCTACACCTGGAAACATCCTATTCTACATGCTTTCCTCACATAGCAATTCTAATGTCAAAATTTCACCGTAAATATATGTTTTGAGGCCCCCTGAACACAAAAAAAGCATTTTTAGAAAAATGTCCATGTGGTGTGTATGTCTCTGTGTGTCTGTCAGAGGTTAATGTCCTTCAAGGATGCGACACGAAGATTTTTAAGAAAATTGGTCCAGCCTAAACTACCCATTACATGAAAATTTTTTCGAAAATTTTGATTTTCTTGAAAATAGCTAATGATTTTGATTAAAAATGCCATATGTTTGAGATATTTTTTATGACAAATGAAATGTATATTTTAAATTTTGTGGCTATAGCCCATGTAGTCCTATTTACTCTGGATGACTTTTGCATAACTGGTAAACTGTTAGAGATAGACCAAATCTTACTATACAAAAATGTAGATCTTGCTAAAATGCAAAATTTATATCTAACTACATTTTTTGTAGAGTGAACCATTTTGGAGATATGCCTGGTTATTTCTGTGAGTTTTGGAGAACTTATACTTCTGTCAAATGGAACATAGTTATTAATTTCTTATGTTAACCGTGCAAAGAGAAAGGAATTTGAAACCGTTAAAAGATTTGACTATTGCTCAAAGTCTACTGTATTCCCATATTGTCCTTGTATCTACAAGGAAATAAGCAATAAGATAATTTGTACAATGTTTATCTCAACTAACACAAAGAAGATATAGGAATAAGAGTTTGTAAGAATGGTTAGTACAAGAGTAGAGAAAGTCACGTGAGTGTAACAAATCAGATAGTTTTTACTATTTGGCTGTAATACAATATTAATACAATAAATCTTTTTTTTTTTTGGGTCATGATTTGGAGATTTTTGCAGCTATGAGCATGTCAATATTGGGCTGTAATACTCGAAAAATAATCAGTTTAAGAGGTAGAGTTGGAACTGAAAAATTCAATGCCACAGCTGGGATTTGAACCATAGACCTTCCGCTTACCGGGCGGCTGCTCTAACCATTGAGCTATTGTGACAAACTGCCAGAATGACATTAAATTCTCAAACCAGTTCGTATTTCTCCTGGTAAACCACAAAGGCAGTCTCACATCAGAGACAAATTACCCCAATGGTGACTTACTATTGTAAGTACTTTATGTCCCAGGATTAAATAACCTTCAGATGGTAATTATTATTTATTTATGCCAACAAACTTACTGTTGGTGTTTTTAAACACACAAGCCATGTGTGGGCAAAGTTTGAGAGGTAGAACTGGAACTTAAAAATTCAATGCCACAACTGGGATTTGAACCACAGACCTTCCGCTTACAGGGCAGCTGCTCTACCACTGAGCTATTGTGACAAACTGCCAGAATGGCATTAAATTCTCAGACCAGTTCGTATTTCTCCTGGTAAACCACAAAGGCAGTCTCACATCAGAGACAAATTACCCCAATGGTAACTTACTATTGTAAGTACTTTATATCCCAGGCAGTTTGTCACAATAGCTCAGTGGTAGAGCAGCCGCCCGGTAAGCGGAATGTCTGTGGTTCAAATCCCAGTTGTGGCATTGAATTTTTAAGTTCCAGTTCTACCTCTCAAAGAATTAGCTGTTTGAAACTGAGCACCAGAAATGTTTATGAAGCCCCACTGAATGTTTATCACTGCAAGTATACCGCTGATCTGACAAGTGCAGGTCCATGGCGGCCAATCCACTTCAGCTTATGACACACTATGTGGAAGGGGTAAAAGTAGGGGTATGACATGCCTGCATTATAGCTATAATGGGAATAGGAGAATAGAGTAAGTTTAAGTGATAGTCAAATATTTTAAGAGCTCTTCACTATGTGATGGCTTTGACATTCCATTCTCTTAGCACAAGTGCATAAAAAGAAAATAAAGACTTCTTATTTGAGAAAAGTATAAGTAAATTAAGGAAAAATTAAAGCTAATAACAGTGAAGCAACAGAATCTAAATTAAGAACAAATTAGAAACTAAACGCTCCACTTATCTTATTAATATTGCAAGGTGGTATACTGCTGACTATAGTTTCAAGTTGCATCCAACTTATTCTCAAAGCGATCCAAACAAGTTACCATAGCTACTGAAGTTCAACTTAAAAGACCTATTTGTCACCAACCTCTGAAAACAAACATTTATAAATACAATCTAATGGTGGTATTTCAAAATTCATAATGCAGTTCTTGTTTTTTAAAATGAATATCTTTTCCCAAACCATTAAATCTATAGGCCCATTTAATTGTTTTAATAATTTAACTTCTGGATTTATTTCATGATTAAATGACCAAAAATGATCTGCCTTAGCTAATTTATCAATTTGTTTATATTTAATATTTCTAAAATGCTCATTTATTCTGGTTTCTCAATGACGTTTAGGTTTACCAATATAAACCCTATCACAATCCAAACGGCTAAATTGATAAATGGCAGATTTTTTATAATTTGGAATTTTATCCTTTTTAGAAAAATTTAGTAAATTTTGTATATTAAATTTATTTTGAGGGACCAAAAATAATCCATATTCTTTAAAAATTTTTATAAATTTTTTATTAGCCCAAGGATGGAAAGTAAACTTTTTAAAACTACAATTATCTTTTATTTTCTCGAGGGTAATAAGCTCTTTTACAGCCTTTTGATATTTAAATTTTTCTATCTTTTTATGTATAAAATCTGTATTAAAACCATTAATTACTGCAGTGTTAATAATGTGTTAAATATAAATATAAACACATTAAGGTTGAAGGACATTAAGCTTAAATACCAAATTTGGTTTTTAACTGATTTTTCATTTTTGAGTTATGCTGTCCACAGACTGAGACACCTGCACCCAACCGCCCGCACGCACGCACACGCACACACAGGCGCACACACACACACACAGACCTTTTTCTAAACATGCTTTTTTATATTTGGAGGGCCTCAAAACACATATTTCCGGTGAAATCTCAACATCGAATTTTTGGGTAGAATACAATACTTCCTCTACTTACCAATAGAGAAAGTACAAACGTTTCATCAGAACAAAACATGGAATGTAACCCTTAATCTGAACAATATTCTTTCAAAGGAACATTTATTTTTTTACCTATACGATGTGAACTACACTACATTTCCTTTTCTCAGACTTGTACAAAAATACAAATAAGTGAGCTGGTGAACAAACTGTAGTGCTACTGGCAGGTTACATCTTCGTGTAGCTCTGACCTTGGTCAGAAAGAGTGCAGTGGAAGACTGACATAAGTCATGTGCAAGAGTGTCAATGATCTCTGTATGAAACCCACAGCAGCTTGTGTCTAGTGTGACCTCAGAATGTAACCCACAAGTGTTTTAGAAAACTTCAAGGAAAGTTTTTAAAAACCAAGGTGAATTCTAGGTTTTCAAGTTGCAATTTTTAATTCAAGGTGATTTCCAAGATTTCCAGGATGCTAGACACCATGCATATAGGCACAAATATCTTACCATGTATGTGTCCATCACTTGGTTCATTGGGTGGAGTGTCAGCTGCCAATCCGACAAAGCCAATTCCTGTGGTACCATTCAGAGTTGGTAATGTTGCCAGTTCATCCAGACTGGTAGGACTAATCTGCTGTTCATAAGCCATTCCTACATCACAAACATGTCTCTTCAAGTAATGTTATACACATTATGTAAATTATCACACTAAAATAATGATGATGGTGATGATGATGAGATGATGATAGATTAACCTTGTTTAATGTATGAGTACCTGGGTGACCGAGCTTCGCTTGGCATTCCCCCTGCCCCCTTTTTGTGAAATCTTGTTTTCTGAGAGAAGATACTTATTGAGATAAACTTGAAAAGCAAAATGTTAACTAAATAATTTTTGTAGCAATTGTTAAGTCACTTCTGAGATACAAGAGATATGGAATACATATAAATATTTCATAAGCACCATCATTTCAGCTGTAAAGTGTAATGCGTTGTATTCTATTTCAAACATATAGACGGGAGGAGCTGTAACACATAAATATAGCTAAGTCAACTTTCTTATTGTATTATAATAACCCTGGAAGAGGACTTTAAAATGCTAGCTTGTTTGCTGAAATCGATTAACAGAGAAATTATGGCTCAAATAAGGTTTAGACTAATTGTGACTGTTACACGTAGACTAAGATAGCTAAGTCAACTTTCTTTAGGTTTTCTGAAAGCTCTTAATGAGACCTTTAATATCCTGGCTTGTTTGTTGAAATTGTTCCATTAACAGAGAAATTATGGCCAAAATAAGGTTTAGAGTAATTGTGACTGTTACGCGTAAAATCACATTTTTGGGGGGGAATGACACCTATATAGATATACTTAATAAGCAAAACCCTGTCTGAATACAAAATTTGATCGAAATCGTTGGAGCTGTTTCCAAGTTGTGCGGAATATATATACAAGAGTTCCTCGTTTAAATATATAAGATTTACCAAAGTGACGTGTTAAAACTGCAGTTTTTGTTCATGACTTGGTTATTTGGTCTTCACAAAAGCCAATAAAATACAGTTTTTGAGAGAAACTGTCCCGTCAACTTTACAGATTTGAAGAAATGGTGCCAGGATAATTTGTCAGTAAACATCATGAAAACAAACTATCAGCTGTTTTCTTTGAAAAGAAAAACAATAGAAATTAAATTGCAATGTGCAAATGATGAACTACAGGAAACAAAAATTTGATGTGTTGCACTCACATGACTTGCTTATTTCCTTGTAGATACAAAGGGAATATGAGAATACAGTAGGCTTTGAGTGATAGTCAAATCTTTTAAAGCTTTGAGATTCTGTTCTCTTTGCACGGTTAACATATAAAAAATGAACGATGTTCCATTTGACGAAAGTTCTAAGTTTTCCGAAACTGACACAAATAACAAGGAATATTTCCAAAATGGCTCACTCAACCAAAAAATTTATTGAGACATAAATTGTGTGTTTTAGCAAGATCTACATTTTTTGTAGTAAGATTTTGTCAGTCTCTTACGGTTTACGAGTTATTCAAAAGTTATCCAGAGTAAATAGGACTACATGGGCTATAGCCAGAAAATTCAAGATATATATCTCATTTGTCATAAGAAATATCTTAAATATATCTCATTTTAGAGCCATTTTCAAGAAAACCAAAATGTTCGAACAATTTTCCATGTAAAGGGCAGTTTAGGGCAGAGCAATTTTCTTCAAAATCTTCGTCTTGCATCCTTGAAGGACATTGCACTTAAATAACACCTTCGGTTTTTAATCAACTTTTCGTTTTTGAGTTATGCTGTCCACAGACTGACAGACACTGACATGCATGCACGCAAACACACACGCATGTGCACACACACAGAGCTTTTTCTAAAAATGATTTTTTTGGATTCAAGGGGCCTCAAAACATATTTCCAGTGAAATTTTGGCATCAAAGCTTTGGGTGGAATGCAATACTTCCTCTAGTTAGTATACGTAGTACAGAAAGTAAAAATGCAAAATATTTAGATGTGCACTTTGGTAGAAAACTAACCTGGAAAAATCATATAGAGTACCAACCAATAAGGTGGCATTGTTAAAATGCATAGCTGGCACCAAATGGGACGGTTCTAGAACAACATTAAACATAACCTACAATACAAGGAGTATGTAACATTCATATTCGCACACAACAGCTTTGCAATGAAAAGTCATTCTATATTTGACTATTATTTAAACCATTTTTTACACCTAAATGAAGTTGTTTACATTAATTGTAAAGGCAAGATCCTATTTATTAGTTGCTCTTAAGACTTGTCTTTGGTGCTACATGAAACAGTACACTTGCTTGTCAACACAGCAGTGACTGTTAAGTTTTAGCTCCATAGCTGTCTTTTTTGGCAGGCAATGGGGCTACTGACTACAAGCATTGCAAGCATTGTTGTAAGTCAAATGTTATGTCATTCCTTGTAAGATCATTTCTTGAGAGTGACTCCCTCCAATAAGATATTATGTTGGAGGACCATAGAACAGATCAAGGTCGCCCAATCCAACTCCCACCTCTTCAAACCTTAGAGGCCCAGCTCGACAGTCACTCTGTGTACCATCCTCCTGGTAGGCAGTTCGTACTCAATGACTGCCTCTCTATCTAGTGCCATCTTGCCAAGCATTCCATCGGTCAGGTGGATGTCCGAGGCAATGCAATCATTCGCCTCATTGTGGCAACACAAACACTGTCACATCAACTGGGTAAACCTTTGCACAGAAACAATAGGTACATGGCAGGCAAATAAGGCAGGATCACTTCATCCCCCACCATTGCTCCTACCACTGCTCAGATGTGATGTCAGCCTAATGCCTAAATGGACTGTAATTTGGGTTTGTTCACATTGGGCCTGCCAGGAATCAAGCCAGGGAACTCCGGATTTGGAAGCTACAATTCTAACCACCAGACCACAGAGGCAATCTAAAAACAGATCTTGCTCAGACAAATCCTACCGCATACAACATAACAATAATGGAGTGTTGGGTAGGAGATCAATGGGTGGGCTTGCAGACATCTGGCTGGCTTAAACCAAGCAAGATGGCTTGCATTCAGGAGGTTGTGGGTTACATTCCTGTCGCTGACCTTCCTGACCCTGGGTCACAAAGCAAATGTTGGGAAGGGTAATTACATCACCTGTTGGTTCTCTCGGGGTCTCAAGTGCCAGCGAATGCATTAGGTGCAGCTTGGCAAGGATAATATGCGCACAATTACTCATTCTGTCCCTCACTGTCCGTGGGATTCGGGTTGGGGGCGGCATATGGGGGCTTTGGACCCCACCAGGGTCCCTCCTAAGTGGGCTCCAGAAGACCTAGACTTCAAAGTGTCATCAAACTTGGGAAACCTAAGGGACCTCTGTCAATGTCTGGATCTGGCCACCCGGTGTCTCCCCTCACCTCATCTTTCCTTCCAGGGGTGCGTCCTTGGGGGCATAGGTACAATAATCCTGGCTTCCATGCTGAACCCCCTCTGTATCTCTATTCCTATTCCTGCTGACTTAAGGTGCACATGATCTCCAATGACACTAAATGTACAGGATGGAAGTGAAATAATCTGTCAGACTTTAACAGCAAATTTCTCTTATTGTGAATAACAAGGAAGTCTAATACCAAAAAGCTGAAAGGTTTATAGTTTTCGAGAAAAATATACTTTTATCCAAAAAATGTATCATACCTGACTGAATTATCGATTAACCCTAGTAATATCAAAGGGGGGGAGGTACTTTATGCCCACCTTCTGTAAGTTTTTAAATTCTGTCTTAACTTAGGCATGCAGTTAATAGTCACTGCCAATCACTGGTTCTATTATTAAATTATTTAATTTTCATTGTTGGTCATTTTGAAAAACAAATGCAATGTCAAGGTGGTCATAAAGTACCCCGCCATCGGTATAATGTGATTCATCTAAAAAAATCTGATGCGTTGCACTCACATGACTTTCTCTACTTTTGTACTAATCATTCTTACAAACTTTTATTCCTATATCTTCTTCGTGTTAGTTAAAATAAACATTTCAACAAATTATCTTATTGCTTATTTCCTTGTAGGTGCAAGGGGAACATTGGAATGCCCGCCTCTGTAGCGTGATGGTTAGCGTGTCTGCCTCACGTTCAAGAGGTCGCGAGTTCGAATCTCGCTTAGGGTAAGTTATCCGGGTAAGGTTTTTTCCGAGGTTTTTCCTACCCTGAGAAGACGAATGTCGGGTAACTTAAAGCTCCATGGACCTCGGCCTCATTTGAGCATCATTTCACCCATTTCATTTCATTCATTCGTCCGATATGACACAATGTTGGAGGACGTTAATAAATTAAAAAAAAAAAAAGGAATATTGGAATACAGTAGGCTTTGTGCGATAGTCAAATCTTTTAAAGCTTTGAGATTCCGTTCTCATTGCACACGTAACATATAAAAAAATGAACAATGATGAAACATTTCACGAAAGTTCTAAGTTTTCCAAAACTCACACACATAACAAGGAATGTCTCCAAAATGGTTCACCCTACAAGAACATTTATTTGGACATAAATTGTGTATTTTAGCAAGATCTACATTTTTTGTATAGTATGATTTGGTCTATCTCTAACGGTTTACCAGTTATGCAAAAGTTGTCCAGAGTAAATATGACTACAGGGGCTATAGCCATAAAATTCAAGATATACATTTCATTTGTCATCAAAATATCTCAAACATATGATGTTTTAATCAAAATCGTTACAGCCATGTTCAAAAAAATCAAAATTTTCGAAAAATTTTCCATGTAAAGGGTAGTTTAGGGTAGGGCTATTTTCTTCAAAATCTTCGTGTCACATCCTTGAAAGACATTTAACTTGAATACCAACTTTGGTTTTTAACTGAATTTTCGTTTTTGAGTTATGCTGTCCACAGACTGACACACAGACACACACATGCACCTTTTTCTAAAAATGCTTCTTTTTAATTCAGGGGGCCTCAAAACATATATTTCCGGTGAAATCTCAACATCGAATTTTTGGGTGGAATACAAACTTCCCCTACTTACCAGTAGAGAAAGTAAAAATAAATAGTTGAACAATGTTAAATATTACCTTTATAAACATGACAAGATAACACGCAATTTTAAAATTGGGTATTAGTTTTAAAAATTGCTCCAACATTTTGTTACCAGTGTTGATCATAAAGTACCCCCCCTCCCCCATTGGTAGTATAAGTTCTGTAATAAGCGTTAGCATTGCTAGGACTAAAGATTCTTAATTTATGGCTATATTCACAGAAAATTGAATAAACGACAACTTTTTCCTTTGGTGATTATCTAGTTAACGGTGCATTTAATTTTAAAAACTTATTGCATTTTTTGTTAATTTATATCCACTCTCTCACCCAGTGTTGCCATATCTGCCGAAGTAAAAGCAGATTTGATTTGAAACAATCAGGAGAAAACAGATTTTTTTAACCGGCAATTTTGCTTGGTGTATACATATTTATAACATCATAATGATAATGATGATAGTGATAGTTATAGTAATAATGATAGTAATGATGGTGGTGGTGGCGGTGGTGGTGGCGTTGGTGGTGGTGGTGATGATGATAATGGCAAAATACAATTTTACCATCCGAAGTAAAACATAGGATCTCATTTAACCACTGTTAAGCTAGAGATTTTAATGTAGCGAGTTTAGGCACATTTTGATCACTTAATACACACATCCTGAAAACTTCCACTGAACTAACAAAGTGGTATCTTGGTAAATGAAGCTGATGGTCACAGAGCAACGTTAGGTATGAGTCAGCAGCGCTTAAACAAAACATGCATCCTTCATAATTGCTATAAGGAGAGAGAATGCACCTGGTTTGGACAATATGGTACGTTGTTAAGTGTGCAAACATATATTTATCTTGCCCTGAACATTCCATGGTCCTTCTAGAATATTTTCAGCCCAACAATGCTACTAGCTTTTGGTTTAAGATAAACTAAAATTAGGATTTAATTGATTTGGTGTAAATTAGGCCAAAATACTCTCCAATGCCTAAATAAGCACTTTTAGGTGCTATAAAACTGGCTTTAATAGTCATGGATAAAGATAACACATAAATAAAATATCTTTGTGGATACCTGTCAAAAAGAAAATAGATATTAACCTAAAGATTTGCGGTCTACTCATAACCTACTGGCTGTAAGCACTTTCCAGATCCTCACTCTGAAAAGGAAGAAACACAACATCAGCATCAACTACAAAGGAAACCCCCTAAAACAAACCACAGAAAGCAAGTATCTAGGAATAACTTACATGGCAAAAGCACATAAAGGCTGTACCACATACAGCATCCAAAAATTTTAAAATTCCAAAGAGATTAGCTGGTGCAAAGTGGGGCAGCTCAAGACAAACACTAAACACAACCTACAAAACCTTCATACAACCAGTACTTTTGTACTGCGGAGAAACCCTAATTACAGCAACAGAATCCACCATCAACAAACTAGAAATATGCCAAAACCATGCTTTATGATTGATAACTGTGGCAACTAAATCAACACCAGTACCAGCTATGCAAGCACTAAATAAACACTACCCAATAAAACTAACCTGGAAAAAAGGGCATTAATTGAATATGAAATATCTGATGTGTTGCACTCACATGACTTTCTCTACTCTTGTTCTAACCATTCTTACAAACTCTTAATCCTCTATCTTCATGTTAGCTGAGATAAACATTTGTACAAATTATCTTATTGCTTATTTCCTTGTAGGTACAAGGGGAATATGGGAATACAGTAGGCTTTGAGCCATAGTCAGATCTTTTAAAGTTATGAGATTCCGTTCTCTTTGCACACTTAACATATAAAAAAATGAACAGCGATGTTCCATTTCAAGAAAGTTTTAAGTTTTCTGAAACTCACACACATCACAAGGAATATCTCCGAAATGGTTCACGCTACAAGCAAATTTATTCAGACATAAATTGTGTATTTCAGCAACATCTACATTTTTGTATAGTAAGATTTGGTTTATCTCTAACGGTTTACCAGTTATGCAAAAGTCGTCCAGAGTAAATACGACTACCTAGGCTATAGCCAGAAAATTCAAAATATAGATTTCATTTGTCACAAATATGTCTCAAACATATGACATTTTAATCAAAATCGTTAGCCATTTTCAAGAAAATCAAAATTTTCCATGTAAAGAGTAGTTTAGGATGTGGCTATTTTCTTCAAAATCGTGTCTCATCCTTGAAAGAAATTAAACTCAAATACCAACTTTGGTTTTTAACCAACTTTTCGTTTTGAGTTATGCTGTCCACAAACTGACAGACAGACAGACAGACACACACAGGGACCTTTTTCTATAAATGCTTTTCTTGGATTAAGGGATTCTCAAAACATATTTCTGGTGAAATCTTGACACTGAATTTCGAATTTTTGGGTGGAATACAATACTTCCTCTACTTACCAGTAGAGAAAGTAAACATTGAAGCGACTGCCATTAGTTAATTGGGACAGAACTAAATTGAGGTCACAAGATAGGTTTCCTATCAATTACTTCGAACCTCAAAAAAAAAAAAAAAAACCATAACATACCATACCAAACCTCAAAGAGGATATCCTGCACAAAGAAAACCCAATGTATCTGCAACACATCTACAACCTAGAATTATGTGAACCTATTACCAAAGCACAAGCACCTACATTAGCCCTGGTAATACTGGCTTTGGAAGCAATAAACACCAGAAGAATGGCTCCTGATGGTTCAACATGAGCTGGAATAACCTGCCCCCTTTTCTCCACTTACCAGTCAGTTGGTGAACACTGAATAAAATATTATGTAAAAATATCAGCTATTCACTCAGCAATCCAATAGCTCTTATATCTTATTGGACATTTCAATAATGTTGTGATCCTCTCTGACTCCACTGCAGCAATTCAGGCTGTAGCCTCCAGCACCTGCAAATCAATGCAAATTAAAGAAAGCCGACAAATCACCAGACAACTAGAAAAACTCCAGAAACACATCTGCCTTCAATGGATACCTGGACACTGCAGCGTTGTAGAAAACAAGACAGCAGATATACTCGTAAAGGAAGGCTGTAAAATTACCCAAAAGAAAAACAAAATTCCCCTTTTCATCTACAAAACAAATTATAACAAAAATATTCAGAGATACATTCGCACAAGAATTACAAAACAAAGCAAGGGAGAAAAAATGGAACCATATTATCCACAATCCGAAGTCATCACTGAAGCCCCCCACAAGACAGCTGTGGCAAAATTCAGACTGATTACAGGACAAAACTATCTGGGTAAACATCCGAACAGAATAGGAATTCTGAACTGTCCAATGTGCAATAAAGAAGAGGACATGACAAAAGAACACCTTATGACTTGCAACAAACTATCCACCATCAGTTCCACCAAAGGAAAATCTGAAGTGTTGCACTCACGTGACTTTCTCTACTCTATTCTTACAAACTCTTATTCCTATATCTTCTTTGTGTTAGTTGAGATAAATATTTGTACAAATTATCTTATTGCTTATTTCCTTGTAGGTACAAGGGGAATATAGGAATAGAATAAGCTTTGAGCGAGTCAAATATTTTAAAGCTTTGAGATTCTGTTCTCTTTGCACGCTTAACGTATAAAAAAATGAACAACGATGTTCCATTTCACCAAAGTTTTAACTTTTCCAAAACTGACACAAATAACAAGAAATGTCTCCAAAATGGTTCACTCTACAAAAAAATTATTTAGACATAAACTGAATCTTTTAGTGAGACCTACATTTTATGTATAGTAAGATTTTGTCTATCTCTTATGGTTTACGAGTTATTCAAAAGTCATCCAGAGTAAACAGGACTACATAGGCTATAGCCAGAAAATTCATAATATACATTTCTTTTCTCATAAAAATAACTTAAACATGCCATTTTAAATCGTTAGAGCCATTTCCAAGAAAACCAAAATTTTTTTTCCATGTAAAGAGTAGCTTAGGGTGGGGCTATTTTCTTCAAAATCTTTGTGTCACATCCTTGAAAGACAAACTTAAATACCAACTTTGGTTGTTAACCAACTTTTTGTTTTTGAGTTATGCTGTCCACAGACAGACAGACAGACAGACACACACACACACACACACACACATTCCTTTTTCTAAAAATTAATTTTTTTTTTGGATTCAGGGGGGGGGGGGGTCTGAAAACATATATTTCCAGTGATCGACATTGAATTTTTGGGTGGAATACAATACTACCTCTACATACCAGTAGAGAAAGTAAAAATATAGAAAGTTAGCATATCAATAAAGAAGTGTTATTTAAGGAAATTGAAGCTATTAAAAGTGAAGCAACAAGATTCTAAAGTAGTTTCTAATTTGTTCTTACTTTAGAAAGAAGTGTTATATTTAACTGAAGAAATTTCTGAAGGTTATTTTAGTGTAGGCTACACCATCATGGATGACCCAGCAGAAAGGCTTAACCTGAATTCCATTACTCCTTTAGTAACACCACCACACAAGCTCATTCTGAAAGTTGGTGCGTACCTTAACCTATAACATTGCAAGTAATTACTGGAGTTGGAAAGGGAAATATTATCCTCATTCTAAGAATAGAGTTCATTCCTACTAATCTCAACAAGTTTTTCTCTATGTCATGGTCGCAGTTCCCATTTGATATTTAAGAAACTAGCATATACCTTCCTGAGCCAGTGTTTACTCGTGGATAGGTATATGGAATCCGGTCATATTAAGAGCCCAGAAGATATCAAAGTTGGCATTAAAACTACAAGTGAGCAGAGCCAAGGTACCAAAAACCATATATGGTAAATCCTGCCTTCAACATACCCGTTGTTAAATGGAAATCTGTCTTAAACTGAAATATTTCATGATTCCATGAATTTAGGGGTGAAAAACATGCTAAATTCCCTTTATTGAATGGAAACTGTCTTACACGTACAACAGGAATCAAAGTATGCCTTTTAGCGGAAAATTTCCAATTCCGGAATGCAGAGTTTAGAAAATGTTCAGGCACCCAGTGGAAGTCTGCATTGTCTTTGACCTATACCACACAGTTCCTCCTTACCTGTCCCCATTCCTCCAGACACATGGTCATTTGAAGACGAAACCCAGGTCAAAGCTAGTACAGACATGGGGAATGCAAGTTCTGATTTTGATTACAAAGAAATGACACCACATCTCCTGACACAAAATGATTTGGATGACTTTGTTAGGGACCTGAGTCTTTCTATGGCACAAGCTGGAATTTTGGGTTTGCTTCTGAAACAGTGGAAATTACCAGACAAAGATGCTAGAGTTTGTTGCTTTTGACATCGTCAGGCTGCCTTCGCACCATTCTTTGTCATGGAAGACTCACTCTGTTACAGAACTGACATGAATGGTCTATTTAATGCTATGGGAATGAAACATTTACCAGTGGAATGGCGACTAATTGTTGATGGCTCCAAAACTAGCCTCAAAGTGATACTCTTCACAATAGCAATGTATATCCTCCGGTTTCCATAGCTTATGCCGCTAAACTGAAGGAAACATACAGACGTATGGAACTTTTGTTGAATAAAATTCAATAACATCCACAAGTAACAAATCTGTGCTGACTTCTTTGTAATTGGGATACTTGCAGGATTACAATCTGGGTATATAAAGCATTGCTGTTTTCTTTGTGGATGGGATAACCATGATTGGAAGAGCCAGTATAACAGAAGGATTTGGCCTGCCCGTACACAAATGGAACCTGGTCGCAAGAACATAGCAAATGTTCCATTGGTGAAATTGAAAAACATTTTGTTACCACCACTTAAAATAAAACTTGGACTTATGAAGTCGTCCATTGTTGCAATGGACAAAGCTTTGGGTCCTCTTAAACTGGACTGCTGAAATTGTTTCAAAAAGTGTGTTCTGATTTGCTTGGAAACAAGAGAGCAGATAATAGTGATGTGTTGGTCAACGAACTACTACAGTCTTACCGTAATCTTGGTTGTAACATGTTAAAAATGCACATTCTTCATTCACACTTGAGTTTCTTTCCTCCTGGTGCTCTTGGCTAAGTCTCTGATGAACATGCACCTCACAATAGCAAGTACCTTTCATCATGGAACCATGGGGCAGATAATCAATCAACAGTACTCTCTTCAAATCCCAGAATATCATTGCCATGACTTTGCCTGTCGATGCAACAACCTTTGCCTTTTTTGGTGTTGGCCTATCCTTTTGTTTCCACAACTTCATGGACTATTGATGCCAATGAGCAACCTCTGGTCTCGACATAACATCTTTACCACACACACTGCACAACTTGCAATGAATTTCAGTGGCACATTTATTTTTTGCTGTCAAAAAACAGATTGCAGTGTGAACTTTTCAAACGGTGGTAGGAGTGAGCGGAGTCTACAGCGTTACTGCCGTTTTAATGTCCAAGCAGTAAAGGTAGGCACCTAGAAATTTTACAGTGCTGCCATTACACCAAGACCAAGGCTCCCTGCGACTCCCAGACTTTTCCTGCACACCATACAGATTTAAAAATAATAGTGTGAGTTTGCTTTGAGACACCCCTTGTACTATCTCTTTAGCTAAGTATTCTCTTATTCCCATAGTACCTACAACAAAATATATAACAAGACCATTTCTACAAAGTCTATCTCAAGCACGCTTAACCCTTTGGCTGCCAAGATCTGATGAAATCTGATGCCAATTGCCTTTGAATAATGCCATGATCTGATTCACCGAGATTGGATTTTTGCATTCAAATATTTTACAACCTATGCAACAGATGGTGTATGTGTCCATCTTTATCTAATCTACGATAAATAAACTGTGTGTTGGTATCATTGTTTGTTTGTTAATCTCTGCATTTCCTGTACAATTAATTTTTCTTTCTGAGGTTGTCACACGCTGCGCATTTTAGCGTGCATGCAGAGCATAATTATTTATTCTATATACAGTGATTTTTTGTGGCTTTTGCTTAATGGCCATTAAACAATGGCATACTGGAATAAAAAGTCTTAGACAGAAGACAAAATTGCGACAACATTGCTGAAAGTGACAGTTGTAGTGATATTTCTCTTAGTGATGACAGTGACATAAACAAAATAAACAAGCATGTGTGTTCTACGCAGTCTCCTGCAGGAAATACCACAGATCAAACTGAAAATGAACTGGATACCAACTGGCAAGATGTAATTATCCATTAACATGAAGCTTTTTTGTACATAAGTGTTCAATAGAGTTCGCCAAGAAAAAACTCTAAATTGCAGTTCATATAATTAACCGTGCTCATTTCAACAATTTTAAACATAGAAGATTCAAAATTTGTAATTTTATAAATAATATAATGATTATTGACAGGCAAAAGCAAAATTGGTATGTGATAATAATTATGGTGTCAAAAATAAACAAAGTGGAAAATTAAAATTTATAAGTAAAAATTCAACATTTTAATTTAAAAGGTGAGTCAATTAATAACACTGAACAACACTTACAACATAATTGTCCGGTTGATAATGGAGGAAAGTTAACCTTCGAAACGCGTTCTGGAAAATTATGTTGCAAGCAGAGTTGCCAATGTTTAAAAGTAATATTATCGTACCGGCCACTCAAAATTATAGATTTGGATTCAAAATTATCATACATCATAAACCAAATGCTACAACAATAAAAGTATCAGCATAACACTTATGAAAAATGTAATAGTATTGATGTTTATGATATCCACTTACAAAATTGATGACCTCAATTAGTATTACAACTTTAGCACTTATGTTTCTCGCACTATTCATCTGAAAGTTCATCATCTTTAACTGTTGCAGTATTATACAAATGTGATGTTGAGATAAACTTCAACATCTTCTCGGTGACTTGCAGATTTTCGGACCCACCACATTCTTTCATAAGCTGAATAAGTCCATTTACCGTATCTAGTGCCAATCTGTTTCTAATTTTCGTTTTTATTAAACCTAGCTTGGAAAAAACTCTCACAAGGAGTGTCTCTGTAGGACAATGAAATCACTAACAATGCAACTTCAGCCAGTTCTTTGAAATCAGCATTTCCACCAAGGTGACATGTTTAACAACATTCCAGAAACTGTCAGGTTCAGGCATGTTCTTTATTTCACATGGAATATCACGTATTCCGAGTTTTCTCCATTGATCATCAATTTTCTGAACAGTGCCTTCTTCATTGAGAATACCAGACCTGGGCACACTGGCAATAAGAGTGAGTGAGTGATTAGGGTTTAAGGGCCCATCGACCGCTAGGTCATTAGAGCCCCCTGGCAATAAGAGGGTAAAGAGTAGAAGGATTAGTAGGACATGAAATGGTTACCATACAGGGGTGGAGACAGGCCATGAGGGCAAAAGTGGTGTCGCTATTTGTAATTAATTTAATTTTGCTGGTATGACAAACCAGTGAAAATGATATTTTGCCGGTATCAAAATTATCGTACACCCCTATAATTATTGTACGGGTTGACAACCATGCGTACATACATTAAAATTATCGTACACCCCCATAATTATCGTACGGGTTGGGTTGGCAACCCTGGTTGTAAGTGTTGTTCAGTGTTATTAATTGACTCACCTTTTAAATTAAATTAATTACAACTACACTGTTCTCAAACTTCTATGAAAGGAAGATAATAAAAATTTAACAACTCAATATGCTTTTAAAAAATATGTGTACCACAGTAATGTTCTCAAAAGTGTGTATAAATGCAAAACAACATTTCAGAAGTGACTGCAAAAACTCTCAACTCAACAGATTCAAAATTGAAGTGAGTCGAAAGCTTTGTGTAAAACCTTACATTTTTCCATATTTAGGGCTGGCAGTTTAAGCAGTAGTATAGCATTTATGTAGTTTGGCAGCCAAAGGGTTAAGAATAACTTTAAAAAAGTGAGTAGAGAAGGCCATGTGAGTGCACACATCATATTTTGCTAAATTTATTTTAAACATTTTTACACCCTTAAACATAAAAAAGGTTTGAAGGTTCAAATCAAAATATAGAACAGATAATATAGAGATCAAACTATTATATAAATTAAACAAATTGTTTTTGAAAATATGCAAAGAAAATGTAAAAATGCAAATAGCCTAGGAATGTAAGATTTGAAGCTTTCATGGCGAATGTTAGTGATCAATTCTTCACGGGTGATCAGCCGTGTTAAGTATGTGAAGGTCGAGCTTTCGGCCATTGTATACTCCATGGCCATCTTCAGGACTAAAAAGATGAAAGGTCTCCTCAGTTTTCCAAATATATACTATGGTTAGGTAGTACCTACTGTCCTAGCCAATGCGCGGGTGATGGTTTCTGATTGAGCCTACAGCAGGCCCAATCAGAAACCATCACCCGTGCATTGGCTAGGACAATACAGCCTAGGAATGTTGATTTGAATCGTACTTGGATTGAAAATATTTTAGGCCTAGTTCAATGTCTAACACGACATTTGGAAAACTCTACACATAGTAGCATTCATTTGTTTCTTAACAAATTAATTTACAATGTCTGCAAAGTTAGTTGGAGGTATAGCCTATTTTCTGTCACTCATGTGTTTTAAATTGTAGGATTTGCTCTGCATTTCTGAAAATCAAATCATTACTGTACACCAAAAAACTTAATCTTTTGCATATCTCATATTTGTTGCTGTGTTCTTTTTTTGGCCCTGGTCAAGTGCCCAGTTGGTCCACTTGTAACTCGGAACATGTATGTTATTGTATATTCACTCCTAATTATTTTGCAGCTCATTATGATTGTTCTGCATGACTGAGCACACAGGTAATCTGCACAGAACAACAAGTAATTAAAATATTTCTAACAAGGGAAGTAGCCCAGCTCAAACAGCTAAAAGCAATTGGAATCATGTTTAAAATATAATGTTGTATGTGTTCAAATAGCTAATCAAAGTCATTCATCTGTAAAACTACGTTGCGGCTGCTAGTACCCCCTGAAGGTCAGCGTACTGGCCTCACTACGCTGTAGCTGTACAGACAGTATGAGCGTGACCATTGCAGTGTTCAGTAGCAAAGTGCATGTACTGGCATCAAACATGAGTAGGCTGAAGTCAATTAATCCTGTGAACATTGTTAACCTGCTGTGGGGAAAGGTACGTCGAACTTACACACCGGTTGAGAATGTAATCGGAGTGGAGGATGAGCCGTTTGCATTCATATTATGAGACATCAGAATGCATAAACACTATAGGGATTTAATAGAAATACATGCTGACACATTGGATATGCATAGTGATTGTGAGTCTGGCGGCGGAGAAGAAACTGCACATGGGTATGAGAGTTCCGACAGTTCCGGAATGTCCTCTCCAGCAAATGAAGGAACTGCAAGTCAAACTGAATACGCACTTACACCCCCAAAAATGTCACCACCCAGTGTGCTACAGTGTATTGATGACCAAACATTGAACAATATTTATGAGGATTATTTTAATTGCAGTTACCATTCTTACAGAAAACTCATGAACCGTTATAACTGCATTTGTTCGAAATCCAACTGCAAGATAATTTTAGATTATGTGACACAAAAGGCAAGACACAGGCCACTTCAAGGGAAATAAAATATTAAAATTGGAGGCTGTGAAATAATCTGTAAGAGCCCACGCTTGAATGTGCCAATAGTGGACTACTAACCCATATTCTCTGGCTTTGTCAAACTGTGCACTGTTCCACACAGTAGGTTAACAATGTTCACAGGATTAATTGGCTTCAGCCTACTCATGTTTGATGCCAGTACGTACACTTTGCTACTGAACACTGCAACGGTCACGCTCACACTGTCTGTGCAGCTACAGCGTAGTGAGGCCAGTACGTTGATGTTCAGATGGTGCTAGTGGCCAGACACGTAGTTTTACAGATGAATAACATCGATAGCTATTCAAACAGGTACAACATTATATTTTGAACATGATTCCAATCAGTTTTAGCCGTTCGTTGGGGTACTTCCCTTGTAAGCTATTATACCTGCATCAGTTTGTAAAAATGGAGAAAGCATTGAGATATGGTGTTATAAATACCTGGTTATTGATGGAAGAAGGAGATAATGTCTCTATAATCACACAGGACCCTGTTATGTTCATATACACACATTAACCTATGCGGTGTAGCCTAACACAGACTAAATCTTGCTAATACAGAACCCTGTGATCCCATTCACACAGATACATTAACCTTGGCATTGTAACCTAACACAGACTAGATTTCAATAACACCAGACACTGTCATCCCATTCGTATTCACACACTAACCTACAGTCTGTTCACCAGCTCATGGCATTGGTCTGGGTGGTTTGGTTAGATGCTGGTCTACCAATCCCAAGCTCACGAGTTCAAATCTGGCCCAGACAGACGGTTTTTAAGTGTGCTTTAAAACGACAGCTCCATGTCAGGACATTTAGTGGCATTTAAAAGAATTCTGGCATACTGGTGACACTGATGTGATCCTGGCAATTGATAGCATCGTTTTTTTAAAACCAGCTCATGGTCCCTGGCAGGAATGCAATGTGAGCACAACCAGAAGCATGAGTCCAGCTTGAGATTTTGTCGTGTACCTAGAATTGTTTACAGATGCACTAACCCATTGCATTGCCAGGGACCGTGAGTGGATGAACAAACTGTAGGTGTCGCAACGTATCATGAACTAAATTTTGGTAATACAGAACCTGTTTGAGGTAAATATGCTATCGTTAAACTATGATGACACAAGTTTTATTCAATTTAAAACAGAACATAAGCAAGTACATGAATTAACAATCAGATACAACAATTACACTACAAGTAAAGTATCAGACACAAAATTTCTGGGGCTCCAAACAGATGAAGAGCTCGCAAGCAAAAGTTCTGAAGGGGCAGAAAAAAAAATCATGATCGTTCTATATGATATTGCTCACTATTTACAAATAAGTACTTCTGGAAATTTTGGTCGCTCGAATGCAATTGGTTTGTGAGAGAAATGAATTCATAGAAGGGAGGTGGGGAAAATGTTTTCTTCCTGAATCTTAATAATTGTAACGCCCAACGTTGGTTATGCCAATTTTGTAACGGGTCCAGCTGGTCGCCCAATTTGGTGACAGCTCACTTAGGGCTTGATTCCTGTGTAGCTCATCCAGTGCACTAGCCGCCTCTGTGCTGTACTTCGCTACATTGATTTTGTGCAGGCTTAGGTACTGGGATTTAGGTAGGCATGAGTCGGATACTTCTCAGGCACGAGGTTAGATGACAAAATACACAACACTGACGTTTCCTGATTTATTTTCTATCACATAAATGCCTCGAAGAACAGACCTGGGCGAGTTTCTGTTATTGTGTTTTAAACATCTAGTATCACCCCAGCTATTTACATCACCCTTACGCTAATCTCGGTCATTTTTGACACTGCGACGTTTTTGGCGCAAAACTAAACATATGCTTGTTACAGGTTCACCCTCAGTAGCAAGAACACGACAGACAGACTCCGGGTCCTATTGAATTTCCCATATTTATACACTTTTCACCCATGCCGCTTTCTCTAGTCCTGTTATGGGGGGGAGGGGGATATATTGTGTCCCCAGCTGTGTCCTTGGGCTTTTAAGGCCAAGCCGCCCCTTAGCGAAAAATGACAAAAGATGTTTGTCCTCTGTCGATATATAGCATTCAGAAAGGCACCCAGGTTAACATACGTTCACGAGGCAACTTCACTTTACAAATTTCATCATACAAAAATTATACTTAAACCTATGTGTCTTATACTTACGTTCTGATTGGATAATTACAATTATAGATACATGGAAGTTCCCGTCTCATAATACTAATAATTATAATAAGAATAATAGTTTCTGGCCTTAATTTATGGTAAGGTACATTGTTAGACTCGAACAAATGTACTGCAACAAATGCTGAAGCTTTCATGGTCAGTGTCCTACTCCTCAATAAGTGATTTTTCTGGACCCGTAGGCCGTGCTCCAGTGTTCTTGTTTTTCTCAGACATTTCACCAAAGTGTGTCTGGCATCTTAAGGGAAACAAAGCCAGTTGCTTAGCTGCAGGCTTCGGAGTCATCCAAGGATTACAATTAACCAAGAACACAGGGAGGAGCAAATTATAGCCACTGTACACTTTACATACATAAACGAAGTGACAGACTGGAAAACTACTAAAGAAGCAACGGATAAAAACAATTTACCGGCCAACAAGAAAAATAAAAGATATCTTAAATTCGGCCAAAGATAAACGACATCCATTGTACAGCTGGAGTTTACAAGATACCATGCAGCTGTGGCCAAATGTGCATAGGCCCCACCATGTATTATAAAGACACTGTCCTGCTTTCAGGCACAATGTATTACCACGCTCAAATGGCACGAGAAGCGATTGAAATTTTCAAGCACAACACCTTCGAATGCAAAGAAGAAACTCAACACATAAACAAATCATGGATTCCAGCATTAAAAATCAAAATGAAACTGGAGCCTGTAGGAGCTGCTCATCGCCAAATGACAACCAACAAGCAACCAAGCTCCACCTCCAATAGGCCACTCCCAGCTATAAAAGGAAGCCACTCGGCTGTGCTACCCAGTCTGTCCTGGACTTCGGAGCCTGCAGCTAAGCAACTGGCTTTGTTTCACTGACGATGCCGAATGCAGTATTTGGTGAAACATCAGAGAAAAACAAGAACACTGGACCACGGCCTACAAGCCCGGACAAATCAGACATTGAAGAGTACTGCAATAATGATAGTCATTAAAAAAGTGTGTGAAACCTAACTTTTCTGCACACCAACCACATCTGATAACTGTTCTTTCACATTTATCACAGTGTCGTTTCAAATTTCTGAAACAATAGTCAGTTGTATTCTGATTGCTCACAATGTCTTTGAGCTGACCCCGCCAGTATCCATCTGTGTTGATGTGCACGCTGGAATCTCAGAGAGAGGAACTATTGATATGCCAAGGACTAGTTCGAGGATATTGTGTCTCAATGAGGCAAACTAATGCCAAAGTTATTTGTAATTTTTCAAGGGCCATCTGACATTAGTAAGAAACTGTAGGAAAAGATGTTCAAGGCAGACAATCTAATTGTAACATGGAATTCCCTGGGAAAAATAACAAAACTGTTGTTCATTGTACTTTTGAAAGGGACACTGTTTCTATATTCAAGCACACAAAACCTCTTACTTCAGGACTCATATGGTGTTCATAGCAATATACAACACATTCAGTGACTCTTAGAAAAACTTCACGACCCTGAAAAGCTGACGGTAAACATCTTACCAGACAAAACAATTGCAGCCTCTTAATCAATATTTCTACTGGATGTACAAATATATGATATGTGAACTACCTCATAGTGTTGAATTTGGTCACCTGGATGCTAGGTTGCAGCAGTGGTACAATAACCTCGAACTAGTCCTAGGCAAGGCATATCAACAGTTCCTCTCTACGAGATTCCAGCGTACACATCAATACGGATGAGTACTGGTGGGGTCAGCTGAAAGACATTGTTAGCATTTTCAGAACACAACTGACTATACTCTCAAGCTTCCACAGCCAGCATTAAAAATATCTTGGCTATCTGGTTTTTGCCAAATCAAATTGGATAAAACCAACGTTTCGACCATCTTGTGGTTGTCTTCACAGGCAAACTGCGCCACTTGTCGCGACTTGTCAGTAAACTGCAAGATTTACTGGCAAATGCAAAAGACATAGTTCCACCACTTAACAAACCGGGTGTTTATGAAATTCCTTGCAGCTACAGCAATGTATATTGGTGAGACTGGCCACACGATAAAAGAACAATTACAGGAGCACAAACAAAACGATGTCGAGAAATTGGCAATTGCGCTGCATACTCACGAAACAAAGCACACAATTCTACTTGATCAAACTACGTTAGTGACCAGGGCGACCCAGCAAAATTAAAGAGGCCTTAGAAATTGCTCGTTGTCCAAAAAATTTTAATAAAAATGATGAGATGTATATTAACAAACTCAAGAGGAAATGGATCGAGACCACCTTCAAATATGCCTGGCTACTTCTAGTGCCCCATCCATCAGTGAAAAATATTTGAGAGCAAGAGGATTAATGACTTCATTGTCAGAAATCCAGCATTAGCCAACAACAACATATTAACAAACTCTGGTTGATGGCCATAGGTAAAACAAAAAGAAAATCTAAAAATTCTACTTCATCTGTGCCACATTGCAGCGACTCTTAACTAGTAACATAGCAGTGCAGAGGAATTCTGGCCAATCAGAGCTCACCTCCGCCTAATGCAGTGCAGAGATTAACCCAGCCAATCAGGGCTCACCTCCACCTGCCTGCCTGTATAAAAAGCTGACAAGTGGCGCAGTTTGCCTGTGAAGATGACCACGACAAGATGCTCGAAACAATGGTTTTATCCAATTTGATGCAGCAAAAACCCGATAGCCAAGATATTTTTACAACTGACTACTGTTTAAAAAATTTGAAGGGACACTGTGATAAATGTGAAAGAACAGTTGTTATCAAATGTGGTTGGTGTACAGTAAAGTTATGTTTCATGCACTTTTCAATGACTCGTTATTGCAGTACATTGGTTCAAGACTAACAATGTAGCTCACTGTAAACTAAGGCAATAAATTTTATTATACACACTTGAAGCTATTAACATTGAAGCAATATAATCCACCAATACTACTATGTAGAGACCAACAGCTTCACTTAACTAAAATAGTTAAGAAATTATTACTATTATTACTGTTTCACACATATTCTATGCCTTAATTTTTCTCACAAACTGGTTGGTTAGTATTTCCATAGCTGCTATTGGTGTGGTTTTGATAGCACCCGTAATTTGTCTCAGACTTTGGTTTTAAAAGATTTGAATTTTTTTTGTATTTGCTATTACAAGAACTTTGCTGCAGTAAGTAAATAATGGCTTTATATATACATTGTATGTTGTGTTAAGAGTTGCCCTGGAACATCCCCACTTCATTCCTGTTAGACGTTTTAACAGTGAAAGGCGCCTCTCTGCTCTTTGTATTACATTTTCTATTTGGTCCATGTAAGTTTGGTATCAAATGTAACTCTTTGTAATACTTTGCTTCCTTTGTTTCTGGTAATTGTTGACCCTCAAAATTTAGTTTTATTTTTAGTGGTTTTTTTTCTTAGTGAAAAGATTTGATAGTTTGATTTTGTTGTATTAACAGTCATTAAATTTTCTTTGGTCCACCTTTGTAGGTCGGTTAAGGATTGTTGCATGGTTATTTCTAGTTCTGTACTTTTGCTTTTTGGTTTTGAAGTCCACATTACTAAGTCATCAGCAAATAGTGCACACTTCACACCTGATTCTTGTATTTGTTGTGGCAGATCGTTAATAAATATATTAAAAAGTGTTGTGCTGAGCACTACGCCTTGCGGTAAGCCACAGTGTACTTGTTTGTATTTAGACATGTTTTTTCCATATCTGGTAGCAATAAAGCGTTGCGTTAGGAAATGACATAGCCATGAGAACATTGGACCTTGTATCCCTATTTGTTTTACTTTCTTTAGCAGTTTTGTTCTGCATATAGAATCATATGTACTTTGGAAATCAATAAAAACTGATAAATTATCTTCTTTTCTAGTGAAGGAGTCTTTGATTTCTTGACTGAGAAGTAAGACTTGTTCATTTGTAGAGTGGAACTCTCTGAACCCAGCTTGACATGGGGATATTAAATTTTGTGATTCTAGGAACCAATTTAACCTGTTTAACACCATTCTTTCCATCACTTTTGCTATTATACTAGTAAGAGCTATTGGTCTATAATTTTTTATTTCTGACACTGTTTTGTCTTTCTTCAAGAGTGGGACAATTATTGCTTTTCGCCATTCAGCAGGTACAGTGGTTTTCCAGGATAGATTGTAGAGTTTCAGTAGTTGTTGTTTTGCTGTTTTTCCAAGGTTTTTTATGAGCTCTGGATGTATGTGACCTACTCCAGGAGACTTTTTGTTTTTTAGATGATTTATTGCAATGTTCAGTTCTTGCATATTAAAATTTTGAAAAAAGATATTGCAATGAGTGTTAGGATCACGTTCTCTTTCTTGTTTGAAATCTTCTTAAATACTTTATGTTCCTTTTTATTATTTCTTGTAACTTTATGTGAATTAGCATAATATTTGTTGAATGTCTCGGTTATGACTGCATCATTTACTAACATTTTAGTGTTGAGTATGATAGGTGTGCTGTTGTTTTCTTTCCTGTCCTTGACATTTTTTATGAACTTATGGGCTTTGTTACCATCTGTCCTATAATCCATTTTTTCTAAGAAATTATAGAATGTTGGAAAATCCTTACCCATCTAACAGCACTTCAAAAACACCTAGTCTTCCAATGGATAGCAGCTCACTGTGGACTGAGTGGTAATGAGAAAGCTGATTTTCTTGCAAAAAAGGGTACCAGCAGTGTTCAAAAATTTATAGTTAATCTACCATTTTATGAAACTAAAAGATTAGTCAACTCTGAATTCAAAAAAATTATTGCAAAATATTACTATGAAAAATCAAAGAATAAAAGATGGGTACTACCAAACATTCAAACAGTAATTCCTGAGTATCCTCGAAAAATAGCAGTTGCAACCTTCAGGTTGACTACAGGACATGATTGTCTGGTAAAACATTTAAACAGAATTGGGATATATTCTTCACCACTCTGGCCTCTATGTGATCTGCAAGAGGAAATGGACCGAGACCACCTTCAAATATGCCCGGTCACTTCTAGCGCCCTATCCATCAGTGAAAAATATTGGAGAGCAAGAGGATTAATGACTTCATTGTCAGAAATCCAGCATTAGCTAACAACAACATTTTTCTCACAAACTAACAGCGTTCGAGTGACCAAAATTTGCAGCACTTATTACTTTCTCTGCTGGTTAGTTGAGGAAGTATTGTATTCCACCCAAAAATTTGATGTCGAGATTTCACCAGAAATATATGTTTTAAGGCCCACTGAATCAAAAAAAAGAAAAAAACATTTTTAGAAAAAGGTAAGTGTGTGTGTCTGTCAGTCAGTGGACAGCATAAGTCAACAACGAAAAGTTGGTTAAAAACCAAAGTTAGTATTTAAGTTTAATGTCTTTCAAGGATATGACACGAAGATTTTGAAGAAAATAGCCACACCCTAAACTAACCTTTACGTGGAAAATTTTTTGATTTTCTTGAAAATGACCCAAAACGATTTTGATTAAAATACTATATGTTTGGGATATTTGAATGATAAATGAAGTGTATACTTTGAATTTTCTGGCTATAGTCTATGTAGTCCTGTTTACCCTGGATGACTTTTGAATAACTTGCAAACCTTAAGAGAAAGACAAAATCTTACTATACAAAAAATGTAGATCTCGCTAAAACGCACAATTTATACCTAAGTAAACTTTTGGCTCTTCTTTAGATTATGTCATGCAAGCTTTTTCCCGTACCTTGTTATTTGTGTCAGTATCAGAAAACAAAACTTTGATGAAATGGAACATCGTTGTTAATTTTTTATATGTTAAGTGTGCAAAGAGAACGGAATCTCAAAGCTTTAAAAGATTTGACTATCGCTCAAAGTCTTCTGTATTCTAATATTTCCCTTGTACCTACAAGGAAGTAAGCAATAAGATAATTTATGTATATGTTTATCTTAAGCAATACAAAGAAGATAGGAATAAAAGTTTGCAAGAATAGTTAGTACAAGAGCAGAGAAAGTCATGTAAATGCAACACATCAGATTTTTTTTTTTAAAATTAGTGAACAACATCAAATATAACGACTAGGATTTTTTTTTCTGCCCCTTCAGAATGTTTGTCAGCTGGAGAAATCAAATAAAAATAATGCTACCAACATTTAGCAGTGCATGCTTTGCATTAAGAAATTTAATGAATCTGCTTAATGAGAATGCCTTAAGAGCAGCATATTTTGCCTACTTCCACTCACTGGTGAGTGCCAAACTTCCACAGACCAACCCCGTCAAAAATTAATAAAATGGCATTGAAACGGCATAAAAGTTACTCTAGAGTGTTCCCCATAGTCAAAAAACTCCCCAATATTGCATCAGAGAAAGATATTTATTGTTGACTTTGGTCACCTGTAGTAAAAGGTGTTTATGTTACAGCTGGTAAAGTTTGGGAGCGCCATGTTAGCTTAACTTTGGTTAGGTTAGGTGTAGCTTAGTTTTTTAGGTTCAGGAATCAAATCGAGAAAGGTGAGGGACAAGGAGAGTGTAGAGAAGGAGAGAAGAGGCAAAGTGTACAGAAACTGCATTTCAATGTCTTTTTTTGTGAGCGTTATCTCCAAAATTTTCTGTTTTTTGAGGAACTTTGGGAATTGTTTTTGGTAGTTTGATGCATTTTTGGAAGCTAGAATTTTCGGTACATATTTATACGTACCTAGTGGATATTTTGGGATAACATTTTTTTTTTCCAATGGGGCTGGTCTGCGGAAGTTTGCCCCTGGTGAGAGATGGAATTATTTTCTGTGGCAATTCAGCACACAGCAAGCAAGTATTTATATTACAAAAAAGGGCCATATGTATTGTTTGTGGTGTTGCTTTCTGTCATTCTCGCAGGCCATTATTTACAACCCAAAAAATTCTTATTCTTGCTGTGAATACACATATTCTCTGTTGAACTATCTTACAGATAATTATGATAACTTCACAACAAACCTTTCTGTGCATGATCACAGTACAAGGCATGCAGGTGATTTGCATAGACCATAAATAACTTAAAAACTGTTTCAAAAGGCATGACAGGCCCTTAAACCCAACTCACTCACTCAAAACACATGTTACTACTCTGCAATAAAAATATATGACAACCTTCCATGTTATCTCAAGTTATTAGGCAATTATAGTCAAGATACAATCTTTAAGACAAATTTAGTCATTCTTATAAACTCACACCCCACATACTGTTGAGGAATTCTTTAATATTGCATCAGCAGATAAATATTAAATATATGGCAGATTATACATGATGGTGATTTATAGCAGGTTGTGTAATTTACTCTTGCAATGGTGGTGGCTTAAAATTAAAAAAAAAAAGTTTTTTCTTTTGTCTTCGTTCTTTCTTACCTAGCACAGACTAAATTTCAATAACAGAGGATTCTGTCATCCATTCACAGACTAACCTACATTTTGTAACGTAACATGGGCTAAATTTCAATATCGTAGGACCATGTCATCCCGTTCATATACACACTAAGTGCGGTCATCTGCAAATAGACACATCAGACAATATTTGACACAGGTATGATAGTTATTCCCAAGATTTCAACTGTCTTTCAAATTCTTTCAGACAACTCATTTCTCGTGCATACAAGGGCTTTTGGAACATAAATCAGCATTTCAAAAGTATATTGTTAAGAGGTGTTTATGCTCTGATTAGAAAGAAAACTGAAAAAAAGTTTAATATAAGCTCCTTATTTCCCAAAAATTGCTTGCTCAGGGATTAATCGTAAATGTAACTCAAAGCAAATTAGTGTACTGAATGAATAACCTTAAAAGTTTCTGCCTAGGCTTTTGTGTACCGTTTTAATTTCGCGCAAGTTTTTTAAATTGCATATTTTAGAGTTATAACCCACAGTACACTTTTACATAGGTATGCATAATAACTCTCATGAGAGCCTTTACACAGAAATTGTTTTGTTTGAATATTTACATCCTAAGTTACACCTCTACACCTCACATGTGGAATGATTTATGCTAGAAACCGGAAAGCGATGCTCACCTGCTGGTGTTGGAATTACAGAGAGAGGATGTTCAAATAATTCGGCCGGGGGCGAGGGTGTCAGCAGAGGACATATTGATGCAGCCTCCTCATCGGCAATAAATTCACTGACGGATGACGGTGACTTTACTATGCCACCATTGCTTTCGACGTTTGGGGGAAAACAAACCTCCGGGATGATAGTGGCAATCAAGCTAGTCTCTCCAGCTACGCTCATTTTCTTCACAAATTTTACTGAGAGCTCTTCAAAAATATCAAGTTCGATGCACTCAATTTAAAAGTTTATTTCATAATTTGACGTATTGGCAAAGGTTTCAGTTCCCACTTACGTCCATTTAAAGCACTACAGACAACCTATTTTCAGCTCTTTAATTAACTCTCGTTGATCTCAATTCAAAGGCGCGGGTAAACACCGTGACCTCAACAATGACGATGCACCATTAAGGAAATGCGCATAATGCAAAACCAAAGTGCAGCCATCCAAGGTTAACTAGGAACGCAAAAACTAAAACAACCACGCTATTAGTTATCTCCTCCCTAAAATCCAGGCGTCGTCATCTTGCTTTGACCGTCGCAGCGCCGCCGTCGCGACGCGCGCGCCCTGCCCTCTTTTATTTCAATTGCTTCTATCTCTCGTCCATAGAGATCTCTAGTCAACAGTGCCTGATTACTATTCACCTCTTTCCACAAGGACCAAGGTAAATTGAGAAAGAGTCTATCATCTGTGGTTTGTGCACAAGGTCTGTGGATTCTATTCTGTGATTCCAACAAGCGGTTCTCAAACGTGTTCCGAACTAATACCAACATTGTATTACGCACATGCAAAATCACAGGTTTGTATACTTCCTAGACCAGTTTTCTCAATCTTCTCTTCTCCGTTTTCTCAGAAAATGTAAAATGAAACTATAATACTAACAGCATAATAAAAACATATATTCAAATTTCATTTCATGATATATCTACATCTCTGCTTTATCAAGGATACCATACGCGGAAATCCAGAATCTACTGGAAACAGCGTCAATAAATAAACCAACAACAACAACAACGACGACGGCGACGACGACGACAACAACAACAGATAGAGCTCCATACGCATGGATGACATGTAAATGTGGGTGGTATTTGTGTGGGATTGGACTCGAACGATTTCGATTAACTTGCATTCGCCATGGAAACCGTTCATGGCTGTATGTTCTGTAATGGAAATGTAGTATTATTTGTTTTCTGAGCAGTTTTAATAGGGAATAGATCAATGGGACGTGTATTAAAAATTATAAAAACATTGTGTTATAAGTTATATTCCTTGCTTTTCCAATGGTTGCCCGTCGCAGTCCAGGAAATTAAGATTCGGTGGGAAAATGAGATTGTAATGAACGAAATAGACATATTGCACAAAAGTGATAATTATTTAATAGTGAATAAACGCCATGATTTAGTAATAAACAGTGATGATCCTTCAGCGAAGGTGAGCGCCCCTGTAACTGGTTGTATATCAGGTTAGCAAGTTAAGTGGTTCCTGTTCCGTATGGTGGACGTTTCTGGTTTAGTGGTTTCTGGTTTCGTGCATAGTAATCCTGGGTAATGAGTATTTGGCGATCATTGGGTTTTAGCTATAGAACTAACCAGAAATTAAGGGTATTGTTGGTAAATAAGTACAATGAAATCAGTGATACATAAGCAGTTGTTATGGTCATTTAAAGTGCTGCAGTTTTGCAGGTGACACTACAACTGCAGCTGCGAAAGCGGCATCCAGAACTTGTGAACCCAGGACTAAAGCATGAATTTTATTTTGTGCACCGATTGGACTATGCAACAAGTGGCATCATTTGTATTGCACTGCACAAAAAGGCATGCGCTGCTGCATCTTTGGCATTTGCGCAACATCACACGAGGAAGTATTACTTAGCATTGGTCCGAGGCCATGTTGCTCAGGAGTTAGTGGATGTGCAGGAAGCTGTAGGGGAGTGTGACAATGAAACGGATGGGAATCATCGCATGTGTACTGTATTAGATCCCCACTGCCTTGCCCCACGATCCGCACACACACGTTTGCTGGTCTTGCAGCATGGATTGTATGACTGTTATCCAGCGACAAAGGTTTGTGCAGTGCTCATTAAGAATGTCAACTGTGCACACATGTATTTGCAAACTAACAGACAAATTTACAGGTTCTGTTGCGGCCAATCACAGGACGGAGGCACCAGCTGCGTGTCCATTGTGCGCATATAGGGCATACGATAGTTGGTGACTACACGTACAGCAATCGCAGAGACACTGCGCCACAGAGAATGTTCCTTCATGCCTTTCGGTAAGAGAAAGTCATGTAAACATTTCTGACATTCTACAACTGTTAAATGCTTCCTTAATAACTTTAAATGTTGCACATTCATGTATATTCAGGGATCATTGTTCTGTTGTTTGCCATTAACTTTTGTTTTGTCCCAGATTAAGCTTTGATTCCTACCTAATCAAACTCTTGAAGGAAAGATATTTGTAATTTATTTGCATTCCATAGATCGTACACAACAGGATATGGAACATGTCAATATGTTATACAATATTTACTATATGATTACATTACATGGCACATAGATAATCTAATGATTACATTGGATGTTGTCAAATTCAGTAATACTATAGTACAAATGGGTAAAGTGTAGGTTGTTTGTACCTGGCCGTCTACGCGAAACAATGAAGTATTGGCGCATGCGCGGGTCGGCTAGTCAAAGCGATGGAGGGGTTATTGCCAACCGAAGATACAAAGCCAGATAGCAAGCCTTGCATGCAACGGCAGTAGTGCCAACGTTGCATAAACGTAACTAGTTCAGCAATCGCGTATTTATGCGTGTATTAGTAATGTGGGTAGTGATATGTTAGTATTAGAACTGTTATTCAACACCTTAAATACATACCGCAACGTATGTATGACTGGCATTCAGGTGGAAATAGACGTTATGAACTCCCCTGAATAAAAAAAAAAAAAAAATTGACATCTAGATTTCATTGAAAATATACGTTATGATAATTTCTGAATGTAAAAAGTATTTTTCGAAGGAAAAAAAAGTCCGTGTGTGGATGGAGTGAACAATGTAACACATAAACAAAACGTCGGTTAAATACCGTCAGTACCCAGCGAATTCTCATTGCGCATGCACCAGGACTTCAAAAATATTACCCGAGCTGGATGTCAAGTCTAGTATCACTACCCAGCAAATTCTCATTGCGCATGCGACAAAACTTCGAAAATATTTCCCGAGCTGGTTGTGAAGTCTAGTGTCAGTACCCAGTGAATTCTCATTGCACATGCACCAGGACTTTAAAAATATTACCCGAGCTGGACGTCAAGTCTAGTATCACTACCCAGCAAATTCTCATTGCGCATGCGACAAAACTTCGAAAATATTTCCCGAGCTGGTTGTGAAGTTTAGTGTCAGTACCCAGCGAATTCTCATTGCACATGCATAATGATTCAACATGTAATAGGTAGAAGTGCTTTATTCCAACCAAAACTTTCATACCAAGTTTTCAACGGAAATAAATGTAATGCAAACCAATACATTGAATATCTGGGACATAGTTAACTCTACCAAAAAAGTAATTGATACAAAATGTGTACTTTAACGAGATCTACACTTTTTCTGCAGTAATATTTCGTGCATCTCTTCCAACTCGGCAATTGTACAAAAGTCATTCAGAATAAAGAGCATTTCAGAGACTATTCACAGAAAAGTCAACATATACATTTCACTTGTCCTGAAAATGTCTTAAACTTATGGTATCATAATTAAAGTTGTTAGACATTTTTGAGAAAATGAACATTTTGAAACAAGTTCCATCTAAAGGGTAATCTGAGGCAGGGGATTTTCTTGAAAATCTTTGTGTCGCATTCTGGGAAGATGCAAAACTATATACCAAGTCCGATATTTAACCAACGTTTTGTTTATGTGTTATATTGTTCACCCCATCCACACAAGGACTTTTTTTCCTTCGAAAAATACCTTTTACATTCAGAAATTATAATAACGTATATTTTCAATGAAATCTCAATGTCAATTTTTTTTTATTTATTCAGGGGAGCTCATAACGTGTATTTCCACCTGAATGCTGGCAGTCATACATACGTTGCGATACGTATTTAAGGTGTTGAATAACAGTTCTAATACTAACATATACCCACATTACTAATACACGCATAAATACGCGATTGCTGAACTAGTTACGTTTATGCAACGTTGGCGTTACTGCCGTTGCATGCAAGGCTTGCTATCTGGCTTTGCATCTTCGATTGGCAATAACCCCTCCATAGCTTCGACTAGCCGACCCGCGCATGCGCCAATACTTCGTTGTTTCGCGTACACGGCCAGGTACAAACGACCTACACTTACCCACAAATGCTTAAGAAGATATTCTTTTAGCTTAATTTTGAGTACCTTATCATTACAGGTCCTCAACTCACTAGGTAGCATATTACATATTTTTATGCATTGGTAATGTACTCCTTTTTGGATACATGTGAGGTTAGTTGATGGTATATGGAGTCCAGATCTAGATCTTGTATTGATATTGTGGATGTCAGAATTAGTAGTGAAATAATTTTTATTTTTTATGTAAATTTTGTAATTTTTGTGTAAAAGGTAACCAGTGAATATATGTATTCTCCGGTAAGAGTTAATATTTCTAAATTTTTTAAAATGCTTCTACATGATGTTCTTGCATGAGAGTGTGATATAATTCTGAGTGCCTTCTTTATAAGATGAAAATTCTCTTGAGTTTGTTGAACCTCCGCAAAAGAGTATACCATATTTCATTACCGAGTGGAAGTATGCAAAGTAGGCTAAATTTAATGTGTGAGCATCACTGAAGGAAGACAGAAGTCATAATGCATAGCATACGGAGCTCAGTTTAGGGATAATTTCATCTATGTGGGTCATCCAATTTAGATGCTTGTTGATTTGTGTACCTAAAAATTTAGAAGCATTTGAATCTTGAACAGAGTTTCCATTTATGTTAATTGCAAAGTTATGCTGTGCAGCATTGACGGTAGTAAATTTTACAACATTTGTAGAAGATAAAAGGGAAGGGTTAAGCTGTAGAATAGTGGTCTCAGCTCATGTATTGCACAGCTTAGCTCGTTCTGTTATCTGCAACTGCTGCTACGCGTGGATGATGTAAATGCTACCAATGCTGCAACTGTGAAATCCAAAGAAGCATGTGAATGTTGCCAACCACAGGAAATATGAATAGCATATAATTCGTGGAGCAGAAATTATTTCTTTACAAAATGTGGTATTGCCAATAGACGAATAAGAGCAATGATTTGTTTAGAAAATGTGGCATCGCCACTTTCTTCTTCACTTGGTGGATTAGGAGAAGCGTCTGTTCCGAATTCACGATTCCTTCCATCTTTTCCTAGGTCTTTCCACATCCCTTAGTCCTCTTGGTTTGTGTTGATATGCTATCTTATTTCTTCCATTCTCTGAACATGTTCCTAACCAATTTGTTGAATTTTATCATTTTTTGAGTATATTCCCAGTTCTCTTCTAATTTCCATATTTGTCATGTGGTCCAATTTCGTACCTCCTGCTGAAGTTATTCTAACCCACCTGAGGATAGGGCACACACGAGCCACACATGGCTACCTTTTGCGTGGTGACCCGGCGCCTGTCTGTCCTACATGTGACATTGAACTGTCTGTCGCACATATATTACTCGATTGTCCGCAATACGCCCGTGAGTGCCAGTCTATTGGTCTAGGGTCTACACTAGCCTCTATTTTAGGTGACAACCCGGAATCGGTAGCTAAGCCTCTACAGTTCGTCACCGATATTGGCTTCGAGAAACAGGTCTGACATGCGTTTTTAGCCTTTTAAGATTTCTTTTACATGTTTTAACGTCTTGACTTTTTAAACCGCAGACTTGTTTTTCTTTTTAATTTATGATGGATTTTATATTTTAGTGAGTAGAGCAGAACAAAACAAGTGTGACTATAGCAAATCGTTTACTAATTACTATAAATATGTCAACAACTTTCACAAGATTTATTTGTACTTCAAGTTTGCAACTAGTTTGCATTGATTCAGTCAAGAGCAATAGGTTTGTTTCACAGAAAGCTATACATAACCTATATTAATATTATTAAATTTATAGTAATTCATATTGCCATATGGATTAATGTAGATTTCAATTGTTACTTTTACATAGGCATTGCTTACTAGATCTACTGACTCCATGGTCATGGGTTCAAACTTGGCCCGGACCAATGGTTTTTAGCTGTGCTTAAAAGTGAGGTCCTATGTCAGTAGATTGACTGGCAAGTAAAATAACCCCTGCAGGACAAAATTCCAACACACTAGCAGCTTGATATCCTGGCAATTGACACCATCATAACAAACAATGATTTAATTTAATTTTGTCTATAATGCAAATGTTTGCTCTTCCAGGCAAAACATAATGGTTTCTATTGCCAGTTCAAATAAAAAGGAATCAAAAGGGTGATATTACAGAAGATTTGCTATTTCACATATGCTTTACATAGGCTGAAGTTGGAAAAATTAATTGCCATAGTTGAGATTTGAACGAAGGTTATTTAGATTTCCATGTTGCTGCTCTGTGATTAGCTGAGTTATTTTGGTAACATATCGGTATGAGATCAAATTCCCTGACTGACTCACACATTCTTTAAATCCTGAGCTTCATGGTTGACCATTATTAGTTAGTGGGATGTTGTGACATGTATTTGGGAGATTAAGGGTTCAATTCTCATGGCCAATTCCCTGATCCATGTTTTTTGGGTTGTTTCCCCATGTCGCTAGGTGAAAGCTTGGAAGGATCATTACATCCCCCAAATTTCCTGTTCCTTCATTTCACCTCGCTTCTCATTTCGCTTTACTTTTCAACCTAGTTACCTGTTTTAGGGTTCTAAGTGTTGGCAGGAGTCCTGGCAGGCATGGCAATTTGCTCTCTGTAAATCTATTATTATTATCATCATCATCATCATCGTTGTTGTTATTATTATTATTATTATTATTATTATTATTATTATTATTATTATTATTATTATTATTATTATTATTATTATTATTTCATTAACTTATAAACTGTTTTACATGTTTCAAGCTGCTTTAAAATTTTGGCACATTAACAAATTGTTTTGCAATTTGTTTTATGTACAATCATTTTCTTTTTATTAAGAATGTTTTAACTTCTTTGAAATGTTCTAATTGTTCTAATTCATTTGGTAGCTTGTACAAAATTTTGTAAATTGTGAGGGGATTCTTCAATGTGCTTTTTAATGAGGGATTTTTTTTTAAAAGCAGAGTCTGTTATGTAATAAAATAGAACTATTAGATACAAAGGTCGCTCAGAAAGTAATGAACTACACTTTTTTTTCTTTAACAATTATTTATTCCATACAGTGAACATTACACACAAGAAAGAATGATGCTTCTACAATCCTAATTTTTCCATATAATTTGTTCTACAGGTATTTCCTAACGAGATATTAGGGTGGGGGGGGGGGGGGGTGTGCGTGTGTGTGCGTGTGTGCTCTGTCAATACCACTCGTTGTGGCCACAAAGCCATTTTTCCATTGTATAAGTCCCTCTTCGTCATGCTCAAGGTTTTTCACCAATGGCATCCCTACATAGCCCAAACAAGAGAAAGTCTGAGGGAACTAAGTCTGGGCTGTAGGATGGACGGCGTAACACTGTCCAACCCTGTTTAGTTAAAGTCCTCAAACTTGTGCGAGGCCGAGTGTTATCATGTTGAATCAAGCGACCACCTGAGTTAATCTGGTGCCTAAATTGCTGGAAGTGCTTCTCAAGTTTGGCTAATGTATTGACATATGCTTCAGAGTTAATGGTGCTGCTCCTCTGTGTCCAGTGACTAATCGCACTTCAGTCAACTGCAGATGCTCCATGGGCTTCACACAAATGTTTGTTAATCTTCCCAACAGTGTTGTTCTCCACGATGAGAAATTCGACGATAACATGCTGCTTGCAAGGTCCACAACCTACGGACACCAGTTTAAAACATTGCTGCAGCTATGTTATCTGTCGGAGAAATAGAGCATTTGCATGCACACTCTGTAAATTTCAAATAATGCATGCCTGAAGTTTCGAATTCACAACATTGTTGTCGGCTGAAGAAAAAAAATGTGCCTTACTTTGTGGGAACCCTCACATTTTGGACAAGTACTTTTATATTTAATTCTGCAAAAATGAAGCTTTCTTTCTATACAGTTTTCACAACCATTTAAATTCTCATTTTTGCCTCAGGGGTCTCCGTCTAGGGGATATGTGAATAGCGACCACAAGGTACCCAAGCTGAGCAGAACATTACTTCCACTTACTGGTGTTTTGCCCCTCACTGTAACTTTTCTATCTGACCTTACTTTGGTCATCTCTTGTTCTCTTCCGACCCCGGTGCTATTAGGGTTCCTGAGGGCTAGGGAGTCTTTATTTTTCCAACCTCTCCATTTCTCTATAAAGTCTTAACCCCTAACATGCTGACATGTCATGGCATGTAATACGTCCTCTGATTGGTAATCAGAGGATATGGTCAGTGAATTTATTTTGATAACTCTCCCGGTCAGGTCGGTGAGACCCGTAAACCAACGACAGGTGTGGTCCTCCAGACATTCTGGGGGTTGTGAGAGAGCGATGTGACCGCCAAAACATAAAAATATGGTGCTCTCTGAAAAGCGGTTACTATTACTGCTATTGCTCTCTTTATATTGGAGAGCAAGAGGATTAATGACTTCATTGTCAGAAATCCAGCATTAGCTAACAACATATTTTTGAAGTTTTAGGATATTTTAGACCTTTTATACCTCACATTTTACCGCCTTAGTTTAGCATTTTACCCATCTCTTTTAATTTTAACTATGTGAGTGTGTTTTAGACTTTCTGTTTAACTGTGGGCCCAAATGACCTCGTCGTCGGGCTGTTAAAACCCACACACTCACTCATTCACTCGTACCTCCTTTGGTCCTTCTTAGAAAATTCTAATTTGTTACCCAAGACTCACTACCATATAGGAGCACCGGTGCTGCCATTGTCTTTTAAAACTTCCTTGTTTTCTTAATGTTCTGTGAATAGTGCCACATATCATTTGAAATTTTAATAATTTGTTGTCAATATCATTTCCTGTTCCATATCCAGAGTGCAATTCACAACCTAGATAATAAAAATTTAACTCTAGGGGTAGAGAGGTAGAACTGGAACTTAAAAATTGAATGCCACAGCTGGGATTTGAACCCAGAATATAAAGTACTTACAATAGTAAGTCATCATTTGGGTAATTGCCTTTGATGTGAGACTGCCTTTGTGGTTTACCAGAAAAAATACGAACTGGTTTGAGAATTCGACATCATTCTGGCAGGTTGTCACAGTAGCTTAATGGCTAGAGTACCTGCCTAGTAAGCGGAGGGTCTGTGGCATTGAATTTTTAAGTTCCAGTTCTACCTCTCAAACATTGCCCACGCGCGGCTTGTGTGTTTAAAAACTCCAACAGCAAGTTTGTTGGCATAAATAAATATTAATTACTAGGGGCAGAGGATTATTTTCTAATTTTATTTTCGATGTTATAGGTGATTTTCGTAGGAATGCCATTATTTTTGTCTTTTCTGTAGAAATTTTAAAGTTATACTCTTTACTTATTTCATTTAAATAATATAGAGAGATTTGTAAAATGTCTTCTGTGGTTTGCATTATAACATCAGCATACAGTAAAATATTAAAATTTGATAAATTATTTAATCTTATTCCTTTCGTAATAATATACTACACCCTCGTTGAACACATGTATTTGTTAAGATTTCCACTGTTCTTGTCTGTACTTTGTTAATTATGATTTTAGATTTATAGTATGTTTTTTAATACTTATATTAAGTGTTGTGGATACCCTTGTTTGTCCATTATGAACCATAATTTACTTCTGTTTAATTTATCAAATGCTTTCTCGAAATCACTGAAGCCAATATGCATTTCTAAATTATATTCATTCCTTTTCTCAAACAATTGTAAAATGAATACATTATCTTTGGTAGCTCAAGCTATACTAAAACCGTTTTGTTCTTCTGTCAGGAGCACTTCAGCTATTACTTTCGTGATGCAGAAACAGGGATTTCTTTTAAAAAATGTGGTATTGCCAATTTCGTGATCCATTGGTTTTTTCATAGCGTTCATGTTTGTTAGATTGACCCCTCTCTCCGTAATAGATGACGGTATTCACTAAACCACATGAGGTCGTTATAATACAGGCTAATCAAAGGAAGCATCCAGATGCCTTTTGTTGTATAACTCATTCATCTTTGTATATTTTTAGTATGTATAGAATGATACTGTTGTTTCTCATTATTTGACACAAATATTAATTTTTTGAGGTGATACTTGATACTCATTTTAAAAAACAACAGGCTAAAGATAGTAACGTGTTCATTTTATTTTTATTACTCAATTTATAAATGTATAGACTAAAACGGCCAAACTTCCGCAGGCCAACCCTGTCAAAAATTAATAAAATGGCATTGAAATGGTATAAAAGCTACTCTAGAGTGTTCCTCATAGCCGAAAAGCTCACCAATATTCCATCAGAGAAAGATATTTATTGTCAACTTTGGTCACATGTAATAGAAGATTGCTTATATTACGGCTGGTAATGTTTGGGAGTGCCATGTTGTTTTATCATCTAGTATATAGCTTATGTACAGTTTGTAGCTTAACATTGGTTAGGTTAGGTGTAGCTTAGTTTTGGTTAGGTTGATATACTGAATGTATATATGGTTGTATGGTTGATATACCGAAGAACAAGGAGCATTGTGGGATTGAATATGCGTTGAGAAAATGCGGAGTATATGAAGAAGGAAGGAGAAGATTAGGGTGAATACTAATAGATGGCATTGTGTGCAAATAGAATGGTAGGCAATTCGGGGATCAAATCGAGAAAGGTGGGGGACAATGAGAGTGTAGAGGAGGAGAGAAGAGGCTAAGTGTACACAAACTGTGTTTCAATGTCTTTTTTCGTGAATGCTATCTCTAAAACATTTCGGTTTTTTGCAGAACTTACAGAATTCTTTTTGGCGGTTTGAGGCATTTTTGGAAACTAGAATTTTGGGTATGTATTTATACATGCCTAATGGATATTTTGGGATAAAAAAATATTTTTTCAGTGGGGTTGGTCTGCGGATGTTTGCCCGTTACTGCGGTATAACTGGAAATGCCATTTACTAAGATCTCGTCACTTCATAAGTAAGGCAAAGTTGTTTGCTTCTGTCGAGTGCCTTAATCTACACGTGTCTTTGGGTGGTGCAAAATGA
The DNA here is from genome assembly GCA_030765045.1 of Tenodera sinensis. NCBI lineage: Eukaryota > Metazoa > Arthropoda > Insecta > Mantodea > Mantidae > Tenodera > Tenodera sinensis. The sequence continues at coordinate 378,421,032 of CM060964.1, read as the reverse complement.
ACAATTTATTGTGAACTCGCTTTATACAGGCAGCACTAACACATCTTATTTACAGAATAAATTCTTTTCATAATGCTGATATTTTAAGTGATTCAACACCAGCTATTCCAGCAAATAACTCTCCCTCTTCCTCTAATGTGTTAGAAATAAAAAAGATGATATAAATATTAACCAAACAAAATAAAAATATCCAGCTCCAATGGATACCTTCTCATTGTGAGATAAATGGGAATGAAGTTGTGGACCTCCTTACCAAAAAACGAACCAAAATCTTGCAAAACCAAATCAAACCTTACGATACCACTCAGCAAAAATTGTAATTAGGGCTCGTATTTTTAGGTGTCAAAAACTTGGAAAATATTTATGGTTTATGTGCTAAAACAAAATATTTTTAAGATGTGAATGGCTGAAATAATATAAATGTACCTACATGGTTCTCTTGGAAGGAATCAAGTACTATAGAGTTACACTATACATCCTCAAATGATCGTTCCACATCATAAGACGTGGAATGTCACTCACACTCACAACAATGTCTTTGTGTTGCCCATCCAACACATTTGAAATTTTACAGACTATGCTAAATCCACTATTATTTTCTAACTTTTCCTTGCATTTTCTTTTTACTTTCTCTTCTACATATGGTAAGTAGAAGAAGGTATTTCACCCAAAAATTCGATGTTGAGATTTCACCAGAAATATATTTTGAGGCCCCCCCCCCTTTTTTTTTAGTGTTGAATGCCCGCTTTTACTACTACGGAACCACAGGCGGTGACACTGATGATACATGGAATGAAGGTGGAGCACCGGTGGAATGAGATGGTAGGGGAAGCTGGAGAACCTGGGGCAAACCCACCCCAATGCCGCCTCATCCACCATGAATCCCACATGAGGTTGCCTGGGATCAAACCTGGGTAGCTTTGATGAGAAGCAAATGGTCTAACCACTCGGCTACGGTGCATTGAGGCTCCCTGAATCCCAAAGAAAAAAAAAGCATTGTCATCTTTTTGGTGCTGGATGGTACAATGGAAAAAATACTTTCAGTTGCTTTCCAACCTCTTGAGTACAAATATCCATAATAATGGACATCATGTTTTACAGCACATTTTTTCTAGCTTATAGATTTCGCATTTAATCAAATAGTGCAGAAACACATTCTTAGCTATTAAACACGCAATATCTGTTAAAACACTCCAGTTACGTGAAAAAGATAGAAATGATACAATTATTAAGCACTTACCAACTCTCTTGTAAATACCGTCAGCCATTATATGTTTAGCAGTTTAGTCACAACCTCACAGGCGGCAGCGCCATGGCCGAGCGGTTAGTGGGCTCGCCTACCACCTAGGCAGCCCGGGTTCGATCCCAGGGACCCGCATGTGGTATTCGTGGTGGACGAAGCGGCGTCAGGGTGGGTTTTCTCCGGGTGCTCCGGTTTCCCCCGCCATCTCATTCCACCGGTGCTCCATCTTCATTCCATGTGTCATCAGTGTCACCGCCTGCGGTGCTGTAGTAGTAAAAGTGGGCGTTAAACACTACAACAACAACCACCTCACAGATGACAGTAATATCTTGCTAATAGCTTCTAAACAGTTGAAGAAATGCAGGATAACCAACACTTGAAGATAAAAGTTACTGAGTTTGGCTTCATAATGGCCTAAATACGGTGTCCATAAAAATGGACATCATGACTGAAAGGGTTAATGGAAAAACTGTTGCTGCCCAAGAACACAGAAAATCTGTTTTGCCATCATTGCATGTTCTAATCTAAGGTAATAATTTGACCATTGTCATTGTTGCAATCATAAATGGCAAGAGACCTACTAATGATATGCAACATGTTTTTTATCAGGATCTGATACAACAAAATTATAAAAGTTTGAAGTGTTAAACACATAGATCAGACGCTCTGTACAGAAACAAGTGGTTTTAAAGAACATTTGTACACAGATGTCAAATTGGTTGGAATTGCTATAAAATGAAATGTAGGAGTTTTTGGGATTACACAAGAATCTTATCCAGATAGATGGGAGAGGTAATGTGGATAATTGGAAGAGAAACTATTAAGTGAATACAACTTGTGATGTACAGTAGTGAAATCTGGTTCATTGCAAAAGAGAAAAATCTGTGTTGCACTCACATGACCTTCTCTACTCTTGTACTAATCATTCTTACAAACTCTTATTCCTCTATCTTCTTTGTGTTAGTTGAGATAAACATTTGCAAAAATAATCTTACTACTTATTTCCTTGTAGCTACAAGGGGACTATGGGAATACAGTAGGCTTTGAGCGGCAGTCAAATCCTCTAAATCTTTCAAATTCCATTCTCTTTGCATGGCTAACATATAAAAAAATGAACAATAATGTTCTATTTGATGAAAGTTTGTTTTTCAAAACTTTCACAAATAACAATGAATATCTCTGAAATGGTTCACTGTACAAAAAAATTTATTTGGACATAAATTGTATGTTTTAGGAAGATCTACATTTTTTATGGTAAGATTTGATCTATCTCTTGCAGTTTCCAGTTATGCAAAAGGTATCCAGAGTAAACAGGACTACATGGGCTATGGCCAGAAAATTCAAGATATGCATTATGTTTGCCATAATTAAACATATTAAGCATAATTATATTAAACATATGGCATTTTAATCAAAATCGTTAGCCATTTTCGAGAAAATAAAAACTTTCCATATAAAGGGTAGTTTAGGGTGGAGGAATTTTCTTCTAAATCTTCATGTTGCAATCTTGAGAGATGTTAAACTTAAATATCAATTTTGGTTTTTAGCCAACTTTTCATTTTTACTTTCTCTACTGGTAAGTAGGGGAAGTATTGTATTCCACCCAAAAATTCGAAGTCGAGATTTCACCGGAAATACATGTTTTGAGGCCCCCTGAATCCAAAAAAAGCATTTTTAGAAAAAGGTCCGTGTGTGTGTCTGTGTGTCTGTCAGTCTATCAGCCTGTGGACAGCATAGCTCAAAAACGAAAAGTCGGTTAAAAACCAAAGTTGGTATTTAAGTTTAATGTCGTTCAAGGATGTGACACGAAGATTTTGAAGAAAATAGCCCCACCCTAAACTACCCTTTACATGGAAAATTTTTCGAAAATTTTGATTTTCTTGAAAATGGCTCTAACGATTTTGATTAAAATGTCATATGTTTGAGATATTTTTATGACAAATGAAATGTATATCTTGAATTTTCTGGCTATAGCCCCTGTAGTCGTATTTACTCTGGACGACTTTTGCATAACTGGTAAACCGTTAGAGATAGACCAAATTATACTATACAAAAAATGTAGATCTTGCTAAAATACACAATTTATGTCTCAATAAATTTTCTTGTAGGGTGAACCATTTCGGAGATATACCTTGTTATGTGTGTGAGTTTCGGAAAACTTGGAACTTTCGTGAAATGGGTCATCGTTGTTCATTTTTTTATGTTACGTGTACAAAGAGAACGGAATCTCAAAGCTTTAAAAGATTTGACTATCGCACAAAGCCTACTGTATTCCAATATTCCCCTTGCACCTACAAGGAAATAAGCAATAAGATAATTTGTACAAATGTTTATTTTAACTAACACGAAGAAGATATAGGAATAAGAGTTTGTAAGAATGGTTAATACAAGAGTAGAGAAAGTCATGTGAGTGCAACACATCAGATTTTTGAGTTACACTGTCCACAGACTGACGCACGTGCGGACTTTTTCCTAAAATGCTTTTTTTGGATTCAGGTGGCCTCAAAACATTATTTCTGGTGAAATCTCGACTTCGAATTTTTAGGTGGAATACAATATTTCCTCTTCTTACTATACGTAGTAGAGAAAGTAAAAAGTAGATTGAAGGCCAACCAAATGAGAAGTGTACGATTGCTGCCAGGATGTCGTAAACTAATGAACGCAACTTCACACGCTTAATCCTGTTCTATGACTCTAATTATACTTATTGTTAGCTTGAAGCAAGGGGCCAACGGCGATCTCCATGCTACCTGCAGTGCCAACGTTAAAGTGCATCCATAAAGTAAGTTTCCCACTCATCCCATTTCTGGCAAATCATGTGTTCTGCAAAGCGACTGCGTGTATTTGATAATGGCTTTGTACATACGCCAGCAGGTCTTCCTGAGCTCTCACAATATAGGGAAAACAGCTTATCAACTGTTCCCAAGAATTCAATATGGCTGACATTGTATTAAACTACAAACAAAATTATGCCAAAAAGCAGTAATGCCAAAGTACATTATAAAAGCATTATCTCTAACCTCAAATATCACGGGGTTAAAGTAACATGCTTTTAAACAGTAATAATGCTTGAATATCGTTACCACACTACACATGATGAACCTACTCACCTTCGGCAAATCTTTTTCTGTAATAACACTTTTGGATAAAATCACTTCTGAATGCTAAATATTGTAATATACATTTAATGCACTACTGTGTTGCAAACACAAAAATAACAGCAGTAACTATAACTGCATGTACTGCTTTTAAACAGTTCAAGACAAAACCACATAAACACGAGCAACACAATGGCGTCCATAGATTAATTAATTAATACGGCGTTTAAACAAAATCTTGTTTTAAAATCTATCGGTTGGCTTCTCTGTAACGATTTCAAAAACAAGGGCCTCTGAGGCAACATAACGGATATAACCCAACTATGGCCGTAGCTTTACCATGGTTATGTTTTACAAACTGTTGGTGGTATTAATATAACCTAACTGATGGAATATCACCAAATATAACCAGACCACACCATAATGGGGGGAAAATGCAACGGTTGTTTTGTGGAGTATCCCAATAAGCTGTGTTCCCTATAGCTTCGTAGCAGCAGTTGAAAAAGGAGGTTCATATTGCATCTCCTGCTGCATGTGAAGTGCAGACGATGATAAAAGGTTTTGAATGCACAGAGTATAGCACCACTTGAAATTCATTGTCAGCTATGGCAAGTCTGTGAGCTTGATGTCAAAGGAGGCAGATGCTGCCGAGACTTTGTAATGATGGAAAATGCATTTAGCAATATTACATTGGATTACGACAATGTTAAGAAAGTCGATCCACTAGCAGAAAGCACTTACTATTGCGACACGCATTTAAAATACTGTGAACAAGCTGCGAATAAAATAATTCATAAGGACTTTATCCTGAGTTCACAATTATTTCACCTGTACCATGGCCCGAGATTGCAAAGAATCGAAAGCTCTACAACCCATCATATTTAAAACTGCACCAAACTAACATTTCATATTGGATTCTGAATCAACTAGAATTAGATTACTTTTAGTAACAAACAGAACAATACGAGCCACCAAGTCACGGCATTACAGGTGCTTACAGCTGCTGTTATGTGCACTGCTTGTGTCTCCTCCTCACATAGTGCTCCGTCAGTGTTGGCCTGCTGATACGTCATAAGTCTGATACTTGCTGACTGCTGATATCAGGAACCTACCAGGACCAGTAGCAGCTACTGTAAAAGCTACTACTAAGAATGCATTTGAATATTTCATATAATACCTACTGCATTTTGAAAATTGATAAGTATTACATAAAAAATATTGTAAACACTATATTCTACAATTTACGAGACTGCAGACTTTCTGGCCAAAAAGGGTGCATTGTTACACTCAGAACCTATGAAGTCTTGTGGATTAGATGCAAAACTAAAAAATGTCAAAATTAGTATAGAACAAAAAAAATCAACATAATATTCAAAAGGAAATTTCCAATAAAAATTATTCTAACAGAAAAGAAATAGTACAAAAATTAAAACATCTCCCAAGGAAAGAAGGAGTTGCTCACTTCAGATTAGCAACTGGACATGACTGTTTGGCGGAGCATCTGCATAGGTTTGGTTTTATAAGTGACAATGCATGTAAGATGTGCAATGCTGACAAGATTTTAAATGGAGAACACCAACTGGAATGTCCAGAATTGAGGAAAGCTGTACCAAATGGAAAGATACATAACTTATATTGGCTGGCTAGGGAAAAATTGATGGATGAAAATCTGCACATTAGGTCAATAACATATTTTACAATAACGGAAAATTCAGAACCATGCATACACATCTATTAAGTGCAAAGAACCAAGATAACAAATCTCTCAATCTTCTCTTAATTTACATAGATAAAAAACCTAGTTGGGAACATCACATGAATTGCATAAGTGGCAAACTAGCTCAAATCATATTTCTGTTATATAAACTCTGCCATAACATCAATGAAAACGTTCTCATAGATGTGACTATGCGTTTTTTCATTCTTGCCTATTTGGTATACTTTTATGGGGTAACTCTGCAGGAGCACAAACTCTGTTCAAATGGCAATTAGATGTATTGCCAATCTAGATTACAACCATCCATGCAGAGAATTTTTCCAAAAACTCAAAATAACAACAGTGTCGGCATTGTACATTTACCACTCAGTAGTCTTCATAAAAGAACACTTACAAACTTATACCCTTCTACAACAATTGATGGCTACCCAACACAAAATAATTCCTCCCTGGACTTACCTTTTTAAAGATTATCAAAAATACACACCAGGATTAAGTAAGTACAACAAACTACCAAATAATATCACCTCATTACCTGATCATGTATCTAGGCAAATGGCTGAAATGTAGAGCATTTTATTCAATAGAAGAGTTCTTTGAATGTAACAATTTTCACATAGATGAGTAAATACCTAAGTCAGCTTAACACAACTTTGATTCCGTCAACCATAATATTTTAATTAGTAAATTGGAAAACTATGGCATAAGAGGATTACCCTTGAATTTAATTCGTAGTTATCTGATTGGAAGAAAGCAGTTTACCGAAATATCGTAAAAAAAAGGGAGATACATACAAAAAGTAAAATCAGATTTGAAAACTGTGAAGTATGGTGTACCACAGGGGACAGTGTTGGGGTCTTTACTGTTTATTATTTATATTAATGATATTAAAAATCCCCCGAATACTTCAGTGGTAACTTACGCAGATGATACCACAGCTGTATGTTGGAATAAAACGGTAGAAGGATTAAATACTACATTAAATAATACCACTTTCTGGTTGTTAAATTACTTTAAATCAATAAATCTACACTGCAACATGCAAAAAACTAAAATGATGCAATTCAATAAAAATGGTAGTAATATCATAGCGGATAGAAGAGAAAGTGTGAGCTCTCCTGCTAGTTCACTGCATGATCCGTGGTCCCGTGGCAACTGACCGAAACTGCGGCTTGGCGATCGCAGTCGCCTCAAAATGCGGCCGAACTGCCTAGTATGTGATTCGGAAGTACAATTTTATACGTATGCATTGTGTGTTGTGAGTAATTAGGTACATAACTTGTGAAATTGCTTCTAATTTTGTGCATAAATGTGTGTGTTCTTCAAAACGTAAGTTTCAAGCAACATCAATAATTGATTAAAAATGCCAACTTGTTTTGTACCCGGGTGTCGTTCAGGATACACAAACTGCTCAGAAGCTAGACATTTTTTTAGTCCTCCTAAAGATAAAAATCTGTTTTACAAATGGGAAAAGTCTATTCCTAGGAAAGACACTAAATTATCTGTTAAATCTAGTATTTGTGACAAACATTTTCCAGAGGACTTTTTAGTGAAAGTTGATTCATTCGTTGTGCATGGAAAACTAGTTGAAATCCCTAGAATTAAATGGCGGTTAAAGCCAGGGGCAATTCCCTGTATATTTCCTAATTTACCCAGGTACTTAACTACAGTGCATAAATCCCGAAAATCTCCACAAAACAGAGACAAAAAATTACTGAAAAAGCAATATTCAACAATCAGTAAATTACCAGATGCAGGATCCAGTCAACCAGTTCTTATTTCAAACGTGCCGTCCTTCAAGAATGAGGAATTCACAGAAAACAGTTCTAATTCCTCCAAGGTCACAAACACGTGTCAATAATGAAATTGCTACACTGAAGAAAAGAATTAGAAACCTCAATAGAAATTTAGTTAGAACTAAAATCCTACTATCTAAAGAGAGGGCTAAATTAAAAATAGTAGAAAAGAAATTCGCTACTAATTGTTGCGAACATAAACGCAATTTAAATTATTTAAGTAAAAAACAAAAGCTGGTTCTAGATACAATGCTTAAAAAATACATAATTTGCATTATGGTTTAATTTTTCAGTGTAAAATCATGTAAGCAGATATTTCCCACTGTTCGTCGTTAATTATAATACCCATTATTGTAAAATGCCATCCTATATTATGTGTCAAGGAAAGACAATGTTTCAAAACAGTATTTCCAATATTCCTGCTTACGATTTTAGGTATTTAAAATGCTAACTGATAATATGAAACCCATTTTCACCATGCATTCGTGAACTAAAGTAAAGCGACCGCAACACCAGTGCCATTTTGCGAGCGAACCATAGTAACTCCCGAAGAGCTCACACTATGTCTTCTATCCGCTATGGTAATATGACACTAAAAGTAGATAGTAACAGTATTCTTGAAACAAAAACACACAAATTTTTAGGTCTTATTGTTGATAATAGGCTAACATGGGCTGAACATATTGAACATATATGTGGGAAAATTAGTAAAACAGTATATCTACTTAGATACTTCAGCAATTACAGTGACAGTAATATATTGAAATTAATATACTATGGATGTTTCTATCCACATATACTTTATGGGATTGAAATCTGGGGTGCTGCTGCAAAAACGCATATGGACAAATTGCTTGTATATCAAAAGAAATGTATCAGAATCATGTTTAACCTAAAAGCAAGGGAATCATGTAAGGAAACCTTTATCAATAATAAACTACTTACCATCTACTCTCTCTATGCATTCAGAGCAATAATGTATGTAATAGATAAGATAGATAAGTTTAAACCAATCAAAAACAATCAAATTCATGAACACTATACTAGAGGAAACATGGACTATTTTAGGCATAGTGTGAATAAAAGTGTATCTCTAAAAGATGTATATATTTCTGGAATCACACTTTACAACAAACTACCACAAGACATTAAATCTGTAGCTGAAGTTTCTAAACAGCAATTTGAAAGGAAGTTGAGGATGTATCTGATTAATAAATGTTTATACGACTTGAAGGAAATCTGAGAAACCAGTTTGTAAATATGTAATTGTATTTCTGACATGTCCAAAATCATATGTATGATAAACTGGATGAAATAATAATAATAATAATATTATTATTATTATGTTTGTTTGCAGGTTGGTATTACCAAACAGTGTTGAAACATTGAGTCTACAAACTGCAGATCCTTTCACACAAGATAAGTTATACAAGAATTGGTTACCTGTTGAAACAGTGAACAGTTTGGATGCCATGGCATTCTCTAAACTGGAAGTTAAACAGTAAGTGTTACTTAGTTACGATGTGACTCATGTATAACATATACAAGATTATACAATTTAACCACTTACTTCGTGCCCTAGTTATTTTCTGAGAAACGGTAAAAGTACATCTTTTTTTTTTTTACTTATTATATAGATGTCATATGTAGGAATCAGAGTAAAAAAATCTGATGTGTTGCACTCACATGACTTTCTCTACTCTTGTACTAACCATTCTTACAAACTCTTATTCCTATATCTTCTTCGTGTTAGTTAAAATAAACATTTGTACAAATTATCTTATTGCTTATTTCCTTGTAGGTGCAAGGGGAATATTGGAATACAGTAGGCTTTGTGCGATAGTCAAATCTTTTAAAGCTTTGAGATTCCGTTCTCTTTGTACATGTAACATATAAAAAAATGAACAACGATGACCCATTTCACGAAAGTTCCAAGTTTTCTGAAACTCACACACATAACAAGGTTTATCTCCGAAATGGTTCACCCTACAAGAAAATTTATTGAGACATAAATTGTGTATTTTAGCAAGATCTACATTTTTTGTACAGTATAATTTGGTCTATCTCTAAGGTTTACCAGTTATGCAAAAGTCGTCCAGAGTAAATACGACTACAGGGGCTATAGCCAGAAAATTCAAGATATACATTTCATTTGTCATAAAAATATCTCAAACATATGACATTTTAATCAAAATCGTTAGTCATTTTCAAGAAAATCAAAATTTTCGAAAAATTTTCCATGTAAAGGGTTGTTTAGGGTGGGGCTATTTTCTTCAAAATCTTCGTGTCACATCCTTGAACGACATTAAACTTAAATACCAACTTTGGTTTTTAACCAACTTTTTGTTTTTGAGCTATGCTGTCCACAGACTGACAGACACACAGACACACACACGGACCTTTTTCTAAAAACGCTTTTTTTGGATTCACGGGGCCTCAAAACATGTATTTCCGGTGAAATCTCGACTTCGAATTTTTGGGTGGAATACAATACTTCCCCTACTTACCAGTAGAGAAAGTAAAAAGCACACAACAATGTATAGAAATAACAATGCATTTTAATACCTGAGTATTCTCGGGCAGAGACACAGCAACTGTTGGATGTTTGCTTTCTGTCCGACTCATTTAATCAAACAATTCTACGTTTAATAGTATGAAAAAACTGAAGCTCTTAACAGTGAAGAAATATAAATCATCAAATATAATAAATATTTATAGACTAAACCTCACCTTGGCAAGCTGTGAATATTTGAAATGGCAAACCAGTTGTTCACTCACATCATCGTCACTTGGCTTATTATAGTCGCCAGTGTTACGACATGATTTTTCCTATTGTATTACTAACTACTGAAAGCAAAACAAATTTATTGACAGAATCAGTCAGCAGTCTTTCAAAATTCATTACAGGATCCATATTCTTCAAAGTGAATATCTTTTCCCAAACCATTAAATCAGGGGCAAAGCAATATGTAGCCTTCTGACAGCCCTTCCTCCTTCAGTCAACATATGTTCAAATGCAAACAAACAATGGTATACACCTCATCAATACGACATGGTTCTGGTGGTTTTTTTTTAGTTCTTGTTGATTTATTTCATCTTATCTCACTTCACTGCGAAATACTTATTTATGCCTCCATGATCAGTCAGTGGAGCAATGAAAACTCTTATCTGGGTCGTAGTTAACAGGATAAAGCATTCACTGAACTCCATTTAAATTTGAGTTATTTATTTGTACCTTTATGAATTATCACAATTACTAAGTCATTATATGATTTCAACACTTTTTTTTTACTATTTAGTACCAATTAGCAAAGGAAGAATACCAAATAAACAAAGTCAAACTAAAGTCTATGCATCCTTGGTCGGTGATTAACGTTTCAACCAGAGGAGACAGCAGTGTTGCCATTTTTATTGCTGTCGTCCATGTGGTGACTAAATACTTATCAGAAACATGAATAATGTTGCACAAACTCCCAGGAATTAACAATGACTGTACACAGTTAATGGATCATAACAGATTAAGGCAAGAAACAAAAAGAGGGTGAAGATTAAAGTCAAATGTTGAAACACACTGACCATATTTTATACGATACTTATGTCAGTGTTCATTATAAAATGAGCAATAATCATCTGCATAAATGCAATATTGGAATACCTCTTCCGAAAACACTTCTGTTCATTTTCCCAGAAAGCTTTGCTTTAACTTTTTGACTTTCATTATTTTCAGTTGACATAATTAGCTAACAATATTTAATCCTGGCACTCAGACACACACACACACAGAGACACGCACGTGCGCACGCGCGTAAAATCTAGCATTTTCTTTTAACAATGCATTTGTATTCATACACGTATATGTCAATTTCCTACGGCATATCCTATGATGTCATCTTACATGTTAAATAGTTCTTGGAATGCTGAGGAAACGGTCTCTATCTATCTTCCCTACACTTTTAATATTAAGTATAAAACGATTGTTGTAATTATACATATTAAATATGAATATACTACTTAACATTAATGACGTTATTAAACAAATATTATTCTCAACAATGTAACAATGGTAATACACTCTCAGTACTTAACAAATCACCTTAAACAAAGTGCTGTTGGCAGTTAACTCTGATCCCGATCTTCCACATTGAAAACGAACTTCCCTCCACAAGCTGCTTCTGGAGATTGGTTTCGAGATTTTGTGCAAGAAATGAAAAAGTGTTATTGTGGACAGAGATGACGTAAGTAGTAGTTAATTTCCATGTGCTACATGTTACTTGGATCAAGTGAATATATCCTTTTAGTAGTGTAAAATTCATATTATACCTACGCGTAGCAGTAGGTAACTGTGTTGCGTCATTGTGAATGTACATGGCCGCGGAGTGATACAAACTGGTGCTTTGTTTATATCTCCTCTAATCTCTAGATGAACAGAGTATAGCTACCATGCATTTTTATCCAAACTAAATGTGTACGCAGAATTTCAGCTCAATCAGTGGAGGACAACTACAAACATAGAAACATTGCAAGTTAAAATGATGAGAAATATTGCAGTTGTAGTGACACTACATAGTTACTTATAGGGATATTTGTAAAAAGTATTACAGAACATCTGAAGCGTTGCACTCAATACTTTCTCTACCCACTCTTATGCACACTATTCTTCCTTTATCTAAGGGATCTTCAGGTCTCTCCCTCTATGATGGCATTCCACTGAAAAGGTTTTCTGTTTCCTCAGTGCACCTGCTTCAAAGAGCAGAGTAGGGGAAGTTCGGACATTACCCCTCCACTGAACAGTAGCAGCCTTTGCACTGTGTAATTGTGCAAGTTAAGAAACCAGTAGTGCAACCATGATTTGGGACCTTTGTTGGGAAACTTAACATTTATTTATCCATCTCTGTCTGTCTTTCTACTTATTTATCCTAATGGAGTCCACTCTTCGGCTATCATAAAAACGAAAAACACAATATATTGTAAGGTTACTCAAGCTTGTTAAACATAGAATAGTAGCTGTTGTCCAGGACTATTGGGAAGTTGTGTCATTGAATCAACACCCAGTTAATGTGTTTATTATTATCAAAAGTAATATAAATTGTAACTCATAAACTAACATTTCACATTGGGCTTGAATCATCTAGAGTTAGGTAACTTTTAGTAACATTCAGAGTGAAGAATTTTTAGGGCATTCCCATAAAATTCAAGATATACATTCCATTTGCCATGAAAATAACTTACACAAAATCGTTAAGAGCCATTTTTGAAACAATCAAATATTCTCTCAAGCTTCCACGGACATTGTTTAAAATATCTTGGCTATCCGGTTGTTGCCGCGTCAAATTATAAAATGCCGATGTTTCGACTATCTTGTCGTGGTCGTTATCACAGGCAAACTGCGCCGCTATGTAGCAGCTTGTCAACTTATGCCTGCCGGTATATAAGTTGACAAGCTGCTACATAGCGGCGCAGTTTGCCTGTGATAACGACCATGACAAGATGGTCGAAACGTCGGCATTTTATAATTTGACGCGGCAACAACCGGATAGCCAAGATATTTTAGACAATCAAATGTTTGGGAAAATGTTCCATGTAAATGGTAGGGGATGTTTTAAAAAAATCTTTGTGTCCCATCCTTGAAAGATGCTGCACTTGAATACCAAGTGTGGTTCTAAAGTAAGAACAAATTAGGAACTAAAAACTTCACTTATCTTAGTAATGTTGTTATTCTTTTGCTGACCTTGGATTTCAAGTTGTCTCCAACTCATTCTCAAAGCCATATAAACAAATTCGTTACCAAAGCTACAATCTTTTTCTTTTTTTTTTTTTTGTTTTGGTAACGAATTTGTTTATATGGCTTTGAGAATGAGCTGGACACAACTTGAAACCCAGGGTCAGCAAAAGAATAACATTACTAAGATAAGTGAAGTTTTTAGTTTCTAATTTGTTCTTTAGAATCTTGTTGCTTCACTGTTAATAGCTTCAATGTTTCCTTATTTAACAAAGTGTGGTGTTTAACTGGCTTTTCATTCTTGAGTTATGCTATTCATGCACGCATGTATGTATACATACACACACACATACACATGCACACACACACACTCACTCACTTTCTCTCACTCTCCACTCACTCTCTCTCACTCACTCTCACGCTTTATAAAAATGCCTTTTTATTCAGGGGACCTCAGAACACACACACACTTTTTTAAAAATGCATTTCCTTTTTATTTATTTATTTTTTTATTCAGGGACCTCAAAACATCTTTCTGGTGAAATGTTGACATCAGATTTTTGGGTGGAATAGAATACTTTCTCTACTTATTCTATGTATTAGAAAAAGTTGTTGTTGTTGTTTTCTAGTGCCTTGCATCTGGCAATGAAGCCATTAGCATTCGTGCTTTCCAATACTTTTGAACTGTAGTTTCTTCTGATCTTAATGCTTCACAGGTCTTCAAGTGGTCTTCATTCATTTCTGCTGGATCGTTACACAGGACACATATCGGTGAGGCTGAGATACCTATTCTGTAGAGATGACTTGCCAAGCAGTCATGATTTGTCAATAGTCGGAAGGCTGCAACAGCTGTTTTCCTTGGTCTCTGGGGGATTATATCTGGATTGGAAAGTAGTGTAATCCATTTTTTATCTTTGGCATTTGTTTCTATTTCTTGTAGGTATGAATGACAAAAATTTTTAATGATCAAGCGTTTTATTGAGGAATATGAGAAATTGAATTTAGACTTTTGTGTTATTGTTGTGGCTTTCTTTGCAAGTGAGTCTGCAGCTTCGTTCCCCATGACTCCACAGTGTGCTGGAATCCATTGGAGATGAACAGTCTTATTAACTTTTTGGAGTTGTGTTAACATTTTGTAGCATTCTCTAATTTTTGTTGACTTCTTTGTAGTATTTGAACATATTCCCTGAATTGCAGCTTTAGAATCTGAAAGAATTACTGCCTTGTTAAATTTATTTAAGGGAAGATTTAATAATTGTCGGAGAGCAATGTATATAGCCTCTATTTCTCCATCATAATTTGTTGTGTCTCTGCCAACAGAATGATAAAAGGAAAAATGTGAACATGTAACTCCAGCTCCAGTAAGGTTTTCCTTGGAGGATCCATCAGTATATATGTGCAGCCATTCTTCTGTGGGATACCTAGTATTGATTGTTTCCAGAGCTAGAAGTTTTTGTATTTCTTTTGGTGTGTCTGATTTACTTATTTCCTCTATTAATTCCAAACTGAAGGTAGGTTGCAATAATTCCAATGGATTTTCTCTTATAAGTAGATTTTCTCTGGTGTTAGGAATGTTCAATTTGGATTTAATCTGTGTTACCTTTTCTAGGAAACTACTATGAGTTTTAAGGATTGAAGGGGGGAGGTTCTCTTCTGTCCATTTAGAGTTTGGCAGTCGTAACATTTTCTCGTGTTGGAGCAATGCTTGTTCTTCTATTTTTGTTGTTATTGATGGGGTCCGTGTTAAGGCAAGCATGGCATCAATAGGTGTGGATTTAACTGCTGCAGTGATTAGGCGAAGAGCCTGATTTTGTATTTGTTCAAGTTTATTGATGTTAGCATTTGCTGCTGTTATTAAAGCTTCAGAACAGTACAAGAGGTTTGGTTTAACATACATTTTGTATGTTGTGTTAAGGACTCTCCTTGAGCAACCCCATTTAGCACCAGCTAACCTTTTCAGGATTTGCAGTTTCTTTTCAACCTTTTCTGAGAAGTAAAAACAGGACAAAGGAGTGGTCCAAATTAGTTAATAATTTCAGTTTTTCTGTATCTTGTGCATGTTTCTGATGCCTAATATGCTGCTGAGCATGGAACTGCTCTTGTGCACTAACTTTCATCTCACAATATTGCTGAAAAAAATACTTCCATCAGTAGAAAATACCTTCTCCAAATTCAGATACAAGTTGTCACAAAAAGGAAGTTTTACTGGGCGCATAGGAGTATTTATGATTGAGATTTCTTCCACGAGCCATGAAATTGCAGTCAAACATAAGGTGCATACAACCTACCAGCCTTACGCTAGGGTCAAGATCATTGTCACAATGCTGGTTAAATAATAATAGAATAAATGCACACAAGTTGTGTATAAGTCACATAGATTACATATCTTTGCAATATTACACCTTGTTCGTCGCATTTCAATGTTCACATTGTGTGTTGTTTACAGAGTTCCAGCAGTGATTTTACTCATTTTTTACAGCTGGTAATGGTCACAGGGTTGGTTGTACAATTCACACACACAGTTGCTGCCGAGGTCGTGGAAACTTTTGTTCTTGCATATTTTGTGGTGGTATCCATGCACTTCTATTCAGTTCAGCAGGTGTTGGAGTTCTTGATTTTTGATGGTCCAGGATCTGTTTGTCATGGCTTCCGTTGTATAAAAGTCCAGCCAAATGTCCCTTCTCTTCTCTCTTTCATGCCAGTGGATGGGAGCCTCATACGCAAGTTCGTATACTAGCCTCGACATTGTATGTTTTGTGGCCGCTGCTGCTCGAGACTTGACATGTATTTGGAATGATCTGGCTGTGGTGTGCAGAGTTAGTCCCAGATACTTGAAGCTATTGACTGTCATGAGAGGTTCCATCCCAAGAATATTCTGTCCTCTATAGCTTCTCGACCTCCGTTGAGGAACGTCATCTTTATGGTTTTTCCTGTGCTAATTCCCATTTTGTTCTCCTGCACCCACTTCTTGAGTTGGTTGGTTGCTCTTTGTGGACTGAGTCTGGAATTTGATTCTGAGACAGAATATTAGAAGACCGCAAAAGAAAATCATTCATGTAAATGTTTGTTAAAAGTGTAATTCGTTTTTTGATGTTGGTATGAGATAATTAAATGACGAAAACATGTTGATAAGGTTCATTGTTACAAACAACTAAGTTTGCACAAAGACGTCATAAATCTTTCCATATTTGATTTTAATATATGTGTATAAATATTAGAATTGTTTGTGTTCCATAATAAAAGTAGGGGAGGATGATTAGAGATTGCTTCTCTAACGAGAAAGAGCTATTTGATGGACACATGCGCGGATGAATATGAAAAAGGCGGTGTCGCGTCAAAATGACGCAAAGAAACTGTTCACTCGCGTGTGTATCTCCGAGCTGAAAAGACATTTTTAGGTAGTGTGAACATGGAACTTTCACCAAAGTTTCATCAAGCATAAGTTCCACTAAGTAAAAAAGTGAAAAGGTTTTTAAGCATTTGGAGGTTTGGAATGGTGCCGATAGGAATTACTTAATGTAGTGTATCGATGAAGTGTTATTAAATTAAAACATTGTGGTAAAGAAACATTGTGTGATATTTCATTCCATCCGTTACCAAGCCCTGAGATCAAAAAGATCTCATTAGCCTAAAGACACAGCGTCGTTAATAATCGCAAAAACAGCACCAATTCGATGACCATCTCGTCCGCTTACATGTAAATTTTGACATCCTGTGTTCCTTGTCTTATCATCTGTACAGCATCTGTACTGGTTAAAAATAACTGGGTATTTCGAGAAGGTTCAGTAGTTTCTCGTAGGACGTATATATTCTCTCTGTTTATGGCATGGATACAACAGAAACTTCCGATGGTTCTCAGTTGCATAGTGCTACAAGGTGCGCTTTTGTGTACAACAGGGACACTAACACATCACCTTCCAGACGTCAGTTTAGTTTTTACCACTGAGCTGTTTGCCCTATTTTATTTCTTACTTTATATCTCCAGTTTGGGTTCTGGGAGTTTTATCATCTGCTCTAATTCTCTGAGTGCTCTTCAGGCCCTGTTTCTCAGCGTGTCAGCATTACTGGTTAAACTTCAGACACTCATATCACAGTTACTCTCTCGCGGATACCAGTTTGTTTTTACTTGGATGTCAGGCCATGTGGGTAATCCCGGCAACGAGGAAGTGCATGCAGTCCACATGTCGTGTACCAGAGTTTTCCACCCCTACTCTGCCTTATATAGATGTGTCATGCATTTCTGTCTGGCAGGAGTCTTGGGAAAGGGTTAGTTGGACTCAGCTGCAGACAATCAAGGACACTGTACTACCCTGGCTGACCTCTTGCAGGGATTCCAGGCAGAAGAGGTGTTTTTTACCCGCTTGAGGATAGACCACACCCGAACCTCCCATGGTCACCTTTTGCATGATCTGGCACCTGTCTGTGCATGTTCCACTCTCCATCGTAAATGTCCTATTTGATTGTCCACAATCCGCTCGTGAGCGCCAGTCCCTTGTCTGTGGTCTTACACTGCTCAATTTTAGGTAATTAGCCAGCAGCTGTAAATATAGTGCTGTGGTTGGTTGCCAAAATTGACTTTGATAAGTAAGTGTAAGGTGTGTTTTATTTTGGAGGTTTTATCATGGTAGGATGTTTTACTTTTTTTAATGTTTTATCAGCTTACGTTTATACTAAAGTTGTTTTAACTGTTTTAAATTTTAGCTATTTTAACTTTTACTTTTTAGCTTTTTAATGATAAGGTTTTGACAGTTGAGTTTCTCTGTTTTTATCTTTGGGCTTTGGGTCCTAATGACTTAGTTGTCGACAGGCTCTTAAACACAGCACATTCACTCATTCACTGCAGTATAAAGGGTCCTCTCAACTGCCTGTTGTAGTCAGTCTTAGCAGTGCATATTAATTAAAAGAAATAAGAATTAAGATTAGACTGTTGCACAGGAAAAACATTGTCAAAAACCAAAAACTGCTATAAAAGATAGAAAAGGACAAATAAAATCCACCATTTTCTGGCCTGTACAAAAAAAAAAAAAAAAAAAAAACTAAACCCCTAGCGCTAAAGCCCAGGAAGGGCCTTGGCTTGCCGCCCAGCTGTTGCATCCCCCACCTCTGCCCACCACAGGCATCATTGGTGAGGTGTAGTACTGGAGGGTAGGATGTGGTCAGCGCCCCGAGTCCTCCCGGCCAGTTATGCAGCCTTCACAACCTGGGGCCGCTACTTCTCCATCAAGTAGCTCCTCAGTTGGTCCAGCAAGGCTGAGTGCACCCCGTGCCAGACCTCCCAACGGGCGGGGGGGAAATCCCCATGCTGGTACCGGGGATCGAACCCGGGTCCTCCATGCCAGAAGTAAGTGCGCTACCAACTGTGCTAAGGAGGCAGCTATAATGACCTGTAATGAATATATATTATGTTGTGTCTCGTCTGCAGACACTAGAATACAGGATTTTTCCTTAGCTTCGTAGCCCTACTTATAAATAATTGTGAAATAATTGAAAGAAGATTTAGTTAAAATAAAGCTTTTTTTATTGGGAAAAATAAGCAAAGGCTTATAGAGAATACCCTGACCTTATCCAGTGCCACAAATTCATGCTCTAAGAGATAGCTAGCAAAAGAATTGCAACAATAATTTTAAAAAACACAAAAAGAACTAGTGAGTATTATATCATACATTAAACACAGTAAAACCTCCTTTGAAATGACACTGTTAGGCCCACATAAATTATTTCAAAATTGGCACTAATGCGGGATACAAATAGGATAGTGGAAAACAAACAAATGAAGGAAATAAAAACAAACTACACAAAATACCAAATCCACAAATTTGAGATCATCAGGAAGCCAGAGGAACAAGAGGACTCCGAGGGACATACAGTGGTACCCAGGGACAATGACAGAAGAAAGAAGACATCTCTGACTTCGAGAACTGCACCAAAATAAGTAAAAACTTGATAAACTTTCCAGCAATAGATTTTAGAATTTATAGTTGCATGTACAGTTGCAAAATTGTATGGAATGCATCTGAGAAGTGGTAGATTAAAAAAAGTGAGAAAAATGGATAGGGTAGAAGAAACAAATGTAAATGTAACACAGTCAGGCTAGTACAGGACAAATGAATGTGAGCCAGGAACATCTGAACATAACCAGATTACTGAGACAGATGAAACTGGACATCACAGAGAACCAAAAAGAAATGATAGATAAAATAAGTAAATATCAATAAGATAGGTTTGCAAAACAAGATTAAATGGAGTAGACGGGTAAAGAACAAAAAGATAAAATGAAACATAATTAAAGAGCAAAGTAATAAAATAGAACAGATAGGTAAAGAAGAAACAGATAAAATAAAACAGGTAAAAAGTAAATAAATAAAATAAAACAGATACTTAAAAATCAAAGTGATAAAATAGAACAGATAGGTAAGGAACAACAATGTCAAATGGCACAGATAAGTAAATAACAAAGAGATAAAATAAGACAGATAGGTAAAGAACAAACAGATTTCAGACATCAAATCTTAAAGCTTGCTACTGAACTATAAGCTGAACCAGAGTCAGTTAGCAGCTGAGTTAAATAGTAAGATGACCAAATGAAATGTCAAAGCGAAACTATATTAGAAATTAAATCAGTTTTTAAATGTGAAATAGAGGAAGTAAAAGAAGATTATAATATTATAAGTGTAAGCAAAGAAGCTGATCTGTCAAAAGTTTAATATGGAAGTGTAGTGAAAGAAATAGTAGTTACTGAGATTATAGATAATATCAGGACTGAAATGTGCACACAAGTAGCTCACAACCAATACTAAATAGAAGCAGCATTTGAAAAGCAAATAAAAGAAATGGATGACAAAATAAACCTAACAAATGAAAAATCAAACAAATCATAAGAAGTTGTGGACACATTTCATGTTGTAAATATACAGGGTGTAAATGAATAACACTGCACAGATTTGTCTGGTAATAGAGGGTTCATAGACAATCAATTTGAGATAGGAAACCAATAGTGTACAACATCAAGTTAATAAGTTATACCTATTCAAAGTAATTCGAGATTGTGACCAATAAATCATAACCAGAAAGAAATATATCAATATTATCCACTGCAATCAAACTGGTGCTTATTAGGAACTTAGTGAAGCCTGTCTGCTGTCTCTCTGAAGAAGCACTTCTAAATTGTAGCACTGCAAAAAGCGCTAAAATTGGAGACTTAACATGTGTCTGCACGCCACTGCAATGGATAATAGGTTATGGCAAATGGCTACAGAAATACAGGGCGCGGTTAGCACGCTCGCCTACCACCTAGGCGGCCCGGGTTCGATCCCAGGGACCCGCATGTGGTATTCGTGGTGGACGAAGCGGCGTCAGGGCGGGTTTTCTCCGGGTGCTCCGGTTTCCCCCGCCATCTCATTCCACCGGTGCTCCATCTTCATGTATCATCAGTGTCACCGCCTGCAGTGCCGTAGTAGTAAAAGCGGGCGTTAAACACTACAACACACACACACAATACAGGGCAGCTCTAAAGTGTGTGCTTTGGCCGCACAGTTATGCCGACTGACAGTAGACCTAATGAAACCGAGAAATCTAGTTCAAGCCCGAAGAGGGGATAAGTGTTTCTTCTTTCTCTCCTTTCTTTTCCATTTTGAGAGATGTGGGTTTGGTTTAAAATAGCAAAATACGACCATGATATGCAATGTACAGCGTATTGTTTACTTCTACTTCTCACATCTGATAACTTAAGCTGGAGGGTTATGTATTGCCATTTATCTGAAGCTGACGGTAGGCTATTTGTCCATGTCAATAAGAGAAATTATCCTTCCAAAAGTTCACCTGAAGTAAACAGTTCACAAATTGTTGAACCAAGTAATAGCACAAAGTACTACAACTCCCCAAAGAGACGCTGAATACCTATCTGTTAGCATGACAAATGTCTAATACTGCCAATAGGTGACCTTAATAACCCTGGAAGGCACTAACACCACCATGTGGTGACTGTTTCCTACTCGAGTCACCCACATCTCATTTCCTATTTCCTTCAGCACACAATAACATTGTGTTACGATTGAACTATCTCATTTAAGTGAAAACGAAATTCTCAGTGCATACAGTTTGTCCAGAGTGTGGTGACACTCGGGATGCACGAGAGAGAAGAAACTAAGGAGAAGTGACCGGAGTGGTGGGGGACAAGCGAGTGATGTCAGAACTCAGGCAGTCACATACACAAGTGGAGTATGTTTATTTATTATAAGCAATTATTGTGAAGTTATCTCAGTGAAAGTAAGCGATACACTAATCCCCACCTCTCCTATTATGCACATGAGCACGCTTCTTCTATTGCGCATCTATGCTTCAGGAGTGGGGGAGTGCCACGACAGTCTGGACAAACTGTACCTACTATTTAGGTCATGCAAGTGTAAATAATTGTTAAACAAACTTGAAACAAAAAGTTTAAAGATTAGTTAAATGAAAAATTACAGCAACACAAATGTTTCGTGTGAATCAAATTAAGTTAAGCATGTGCTTATGAAGAAGGAAAGAAAAAAGAACATAAAAAATATGAAGTTATGGGTATTTAATACGTGTGTGCCTTCGCGTTCAGATACCATAACCATTATGCTAAATAGACAGGCTACGAAATTCATCTGCTTGTTTTCTTATCATGCGTTATAGCTGCAGTGGTCATGATCAGTGGCGTGCATACCCTCAAACAATTTTGAGGCACAGTTCTATAATTTGTAATCCTAGACCATAGGTTTCCTGTCTCAAATTGATTGCCTATGAACCATCTATCACCAGTAAAATTTGTGCGGTGTTATTCATTTACATCCTGTATATAAAAATGTGCATTATGATGTACATATATGGTAATGAGCAGCTACAGGTCGACACAGGCATGCATTGCATTTCACTAGGGTCCAGAACTTGATGACCTTAAAAATGGCAAAAAATTACCAAATGAAAATTCTAAATTAACATCATAAAAATTAACATTAGGTCTAATGATGTTTTGTGAGTAATTGTAATGTTAAAACTATAATTTTCCTTAGTATGGTAGCCTCTTATTACTGCAGATAGTCTGTTAAGTTATTCTTTAAAAATAATATTAAGTAAACCTACCTTAGCATTGGAGTATGCCTCTATAGTCATCGTCAAGTTTTCAAAGGTGATGGACCTGCAGTTGTCAGCTAGCACTGTTTTATACTGGGAGAAGCTCCTTTCTACATCTACACAGGTAATGGGAACATATTTGAAGAACATAATGTCACTGGCAATTAAATCCTCTTCCAAAATGTCAACCATGTGTCTGCAGTGACTTTAATTTTGCATCATTTACAAAATAAGATATTTCCATCAGATGAGAACGTGTTTTCATTGAATTCTGACACATATTGTCATAAACGGCTTGCAGTTGATAATTTTTGTTTCAGCATTCTGGTAATATACACTGCACTCTGATCTGAAGAAATGCTTTTCTGACTGTATCTGCTGGTGACACGTTTCCTTATGAATGACCCAATCACTGAGTTGTTATCTGCCCTTGGAACATGGTAAATCCCCAATATGTCATGCAAAATTGCCGTGAATAGTTTTGTTACTTGTGTATTGCATTATATGACTACTTCATCATTAAATAATTAAAAAATGACTTAAAATGGACAGATCCAAAAGTGCTGTATGGAGATTTATAAAGACAAGAAGATGACCTAAAACCACACATAAATGTTAAAAAATGACTTTAACCTAGAAAATATGGGAAAAATGCATTTTGATAACCTATAAAACTGCATATAAGTTACGTCTTTCATGCAGAATGAGCTTGTTAATAAGCATTGTCTCCGACAATTCAGAACAAAAACATTTCATCAAAATGCGGGCCCTACATATAATGTAAAGGGAGGGGCGTAGGAACACGCATACCCTCCTTACTCTAAATATCTTGTCAAAAGTCATAGGTCCCACGTTCAGTGTTGAAGAAGGAGACAACCCAAAAAGATTCCTAGTTAAAAAAGAGGAATATTTTAAATTAAAAATGTTCCCTTACGAGCTAAGAATGCATGCTATTTGCAAAAGCCTCAGAAAAAGCAGCCAAAAGGCTTCACAGGACCTTAACAGGAGACAAAACCTAGAGCTCATTTAAAAATTTATTTTTAACTTGCTGTTGGAGGCATTCAGTTGAGAATCAGATACAAATGGAATGGGCAACAGGAAAATACAATTCTGATGGAAATTTGACAATGGCTGATTATTTAATGCACATTGCAATTAAAGCATGAATGCTAGATTCTCCAATGAGTGATAAGGAGGTAGCAAGTACTGTAATTAGGCACTTCACTGAGCACTGAAATAACCTAGTAGTGGGCAAACCAATTGATTCTTCAGATGTACTACGCGACCACGATATGAATGCACTTGAAGGAGGGCACCACAGATTTGTTTGCTGCCTTAAGTCTAGGGATCAGCGAGGAGCGAGGGGTAAGGTGATACTGGCAAGTACAGTCGCACAATGAAAATAGTACTCACCTGCTTCCATCTTAACATCAGCTCTCGGAGGCAGCATGTCCGGAAACATTAAATTCAGATCCTTTCCCGGCACAATAAATATGCGAAAGAGCATCATCAAAAGCAACATTTTTTGGTGGTAATTATTTGAAAAAGTTGCATTAATAATTTAAGTTTGTGTTTTCTGTTGAATATTATTCTAAAAATTTTTATTAATTTTGCACAAGTTTTCAGGTAAAATTAATTCACATAGACATTACCGAAATTTAAATTAACAGGTAGGTAATGTTTCTGTAACATTATTGATCAAAATTTCTCCAAATTGAAAAATTTATTTTAATATTATCATGACATAAATCACTACAGATATCATGCATCAGACATCAGGGTCATTACCCATCAGTCAGCATTACCAAATTGCAACATACAAGTTGTGACACTTTTATTTTTCATTGCGCTTCTTTCCGTTACAACCAAATTAGGTATATGTAGAAAAATCTGATGTGTTGCGCTCACATGTCTTTCTCTACTCTTGTACTAACCATTGTTACAAACTCTTATGCCTATATCTTCTTCATGTTTGCTGAGATAAGCATTTGTACAAATTATCTTATTGCTTATTTCCTTGTAGGTGAAAGGAGAATATTAGAATACAGTAGGCTGTGAGCGATAGTCAGATCTTTTAAAGCTTTGAGATTCTGTTCTCTTTGCACCCTTTACATATAAAAAATGAACAACGATCCATTTCATGAAAGTTTTAAGTTTTCTGAAACTGACACAAATAACAAGGAGTATCTCCAAAATGGTTCACTGTACCAAAAAATTTATTTAGATATAAATTGTGTGTTTTAGTGTGATGTACATTTTTTGTATATTGAGAATTTGTCTATCTCGTATGTTTTACGAGTTATACATAAGTCATCCAGAGTAAACAGGACTACATAGGCTATAGCTAGAAAATTGAAAATATACATTTCATTTGTCATACAAATATCTTAAACATATGATATTGTAATCAAAATTGTTAGAGCCATTTTCAAGAAAATCAAAATTTTCCATGTAAAGGGTAGTTTAGGGTTGGGGTATTTACCTCAAAATCTTTGTGTCGCATCCTTGAAAGGCATTAAACTTAAATACCAACTTCGGTTTTTAACGGACTTTTTGTTTTAGAGTTATGCTGTCCACAGACAGACACACACACACACACACACACACCTTTTTCTAAAAATTTTTTTTTTTTTTTTTTTTTTTTTTTTTTTGGGTTCAGGGGGTCTCAAAACATATATTTCCAGTGAAATCTCAACATCGAATTTTTGGGTACCAGCTTACCAGTAGAGAAAGTAAAAAAAATCTTGTCAGTATTTGATACTGATAACTATAGCAGCGACATCGGGGCCGGAACGTGCAGATATCGTATAGAATAGGAAGGGTCAGGTTGTAGCGATAAGGGTTGGCGTACACTGAGTCGGCATGGTAGTGTCCAAATGACTATACATGGAGAATTACGCATGTCTTATGCATATGTACTTTATTTCTGCAGTACTGTTTATAGCATTTGTGCTAACTTAAATAACTGAAACGTCTTTATTAAATAGTTAACGCAAACGTTAATTCACAATTTGCATATTGATTAATTGCAATGTCTTATTTGTTGCAATGAATTACAACCCACATCTTCAGGTTTTCGAACGAAAATGACTGTCTCCTATCCGACAACACTGACTTATAGGCAGAAAAGCTGCGTTCCACATCTGCTGAAACCACAAAGTGCTTATGTAAAATATGTTACACATCTTCTGTCTATATCTGGGCATTTTGAAACACTGCTTTCGTCTTTAATTACATTGGCAATTTTACGCAGTTTATGGTATCCTTTGTTTTTCTGTAAAAGATTTTGCAGTTTCGCAGCTATTCTTTTTCCCACGCTATCCTCCATAGAATTCAGCTTGTCGGTAACTTTTTGCATGACGGTTATTTGTTTTACCAGTTCTTCTCCAGACCTTTCTAAAGATTGAATTGCAGAGGTAAGAAATCCAAAATTCGATGTAATGTATGACAACTGACGTTTAATATCAGGGTCACGTAAAAGGATTTGAGCTGTTTTTATTGCGGTTGCAGCGTTAATGTCAAACTCCTGCACCACGTGTTTAACGGCATCGAAATTCGTAGAATAGTATTCACATGCTTCCAGCCATGTTCCCCATCGTGTTAGAACTGGTGCGGGAGGAAGAGCAACTCCTGGATAAAGATTTCGAAATATTGCCACACGTGAAGGCGATTGTACAAATACCTTCTTGACAGTCCCTATAAGCTTATCAGCGGCAGGAAATTGAGATCGTACCTCTTCTGCTAGTCTGTGGCAGGCGTGAGCAAGGCACGTGACATGTATTATGTTTTTGTAAGTGACTTGCAAATGAGTTCCTGCCTTTACCATATAGGTAGCTGCATCGGTAACAAATAGTCGTACTCTATCGTGTTGCACACCTGATGGCCATAATATTTTCATGGCATTGTCAAACACTGCACTTATAGTAGAATAATTTGCAACACTGACAACGTCACTTGTTAGAAGATATGGTCCAATGGGGCCTTCTGCGTCCAGTGCTCCAACAACTACATTGACCACAAATCGCCCAACGGCATCCGTTGTTTCATCCATTGAAACCCATATTTTGTGGTTATTTAGGTTCGTTTTTATAAAATCAATGCACTTATCATAACATTTTCGTACATAGTACTTACGTAAGGTCGTAGAATGCGGAATTGGTTTGCCAGTGTACTTTTCTAAAAACGCACGCAACTTCGGATCCTGTAGTTTATGCAGAGGAATATCGGCAGAAATAAATGCCGCGCATAGCTCTTCATTAAATGTTTTATTTGATGGAAGTACGTCTTGTTGTAGCGATGGATCCTCACATTTTGCAACACAAAGCTTATGTGTTGCTGTACTGACATGTCGTAGCACATTACTCGGTTTACTGTGAGTAATTGTTTTATTGCAAGGTTTACAATAAAGTTTTTCTTGAACAACAGAGAAAACATGTTCCTCATACTCAACTATATACTTTTGTAAACCTGTGGACGTTCGTAACCTTTCCTTTGGCATTGTGTCTGCGTGAACTCTGTGTGGCGAATACTGTGACTCAACCTAAGGTGTACTCAACCCTCTCCTTGAAACCGATGCACTACCGGGTGCCTCTCAACAAACGCAACCGCTCCAATGTCGCTGCCCTACTGATAACGAAAGACATTGAAGGGACTTTTCATAGAAAAGCTGCTAACATTCACCTTGTGTTTTGAGTGCTAAGAGTGCTGTACCAAATTTTTTACTATGGCCCAACAGTTCAACAATGGTACCTAAGTTCTCTGTGCTTTGATAACACGGAATGTGACCTTATGAGATAATCTTTTATTGTAGACTCACCGATTGCATTGTAGGGAAGCTTTCTTTGTCTCTGCCAATAATATTTATTTTGTAGTATTGTTAGAAGTTGATCTCAAAAGAAGCCGTTCTTTCATCGTTGTTAAAATCAAAACATAAACACCCACAACAATGAGTCAATGAATGAAAAAACATATTTCTAAGCAAAATTTTAAAAGAGTTGTGTAATATATTACTGCATAAAACAAAGCAATTATGATCATATCTTTAGTAATACCACTAATGAATTATGTTTATTAGAGACTCTAGAAATCATGGGATTTAATATTGTAACAGCACTGTCACTGTTTACAGTTCAACTGTCTTGTACATAATTTTCAACTGCTGGTGTTACTCTGAATACATCATTAGTATGCCTCATTACAAACATCTTGGTATTGGTGGTGTTTTCTTTACGTGACTGTACCTCCGAAACCCCACCTACTTGTGACGTATATGTTTAGTAACTATTCTCACTGAGTGCACTCATATCATGGCTGACTGGTAATTGAGTTGTTGCATTCCAGGGCAAAGAAAGGCAACTCAACAACAAACAAATGAACATAGGTGTGACACATGTAGACAAAATCATGACATGAGAAATAGTCACGAAGGTAGTCATGGCATGGTACCTAGCAACCAAAATCATCAACCCAGTACACATTTCATGAATCAAAGAGGGGAAGAGAGACACAAATGCCTTTAGAAAAAAGTGAATAGTGCATGAATGACAAACCATAACACGTTGTCAAGAGCGGACGGGATGATAAACCAAAGATTTCCATTATCTCATCTCCTAACAGTAATGGGTAATATAGATAAAAGCAAGTAATGGCACATAACTATCTATTTCCAACTCATTGCTTGGTTTCGTGTAAATAAAACGTTTTCCCCAACCTCTTCGTGAGCCTCTGCTCACTGACCTTGATAACTGAGCACCAGCTCAAGATTTGGTATAAACGAAAACAAGCCACTGCTCACTTTTACCAAGCCATTGCTTGGTATTTTTCAAGCTCCTCAGTAACTGACTCTGTTTACTTTCAGTTGACTGTGATGACGGGAGTCTTGAATGTAAAGTAAAAATGTATAGAAGGCACAGGGAGTCTGATGTGAGTAGCAGATAAGCAGTTAAAAAGGAAAACATGGACTGGCTTGCTCAACACTCTTTTCCAGAGTCAAACAAAGTATGTGGTGGAGCTCTCAGTAACCAGAAAAAGTGAACTTTTTTACTTTCTCTACTCCGTATAGTAAAGTAGAGGAACTATTGTGTTCCACCCAAAAATTCAATGTTGAGATTTCACCAGAAATATGTGTTGAGGCCCCCTGAATCAAAAAAAAAGAGCATTTTTAGAAAAAGGTCCATGTTTGTGTATGCATGCAATATACAGCTCTGGATTGATGGACGACCAGAGAATGAGTTCAAATACGTTCCAAAGGACAAGAACAGAGTAGAAATGAGTTGGCATTAAGTTAGGCAGCAGGAAATGATATGTCAGGAAGTCCAAGGGTTGAAGTGGTGACAAATCAACATTTTAGGAGAGAGAATAGAAGCTCATGTGTGAGCAAAGAAGGTCGAGTGAAGTCACAGCTGAGGATAATATCTCTGGACAAAAGAAAGGCAACCTTGGCTGCCCAGCTGGTGAGACAAAGTAGGTCAAGTGTAGGAATGTGGGGGGGGAAAACTGTAGCAATGGAGTTGGGATCAAGCACTTCCAGTGTTTTATCCACACTGAGAGTCTATTGCAGCTTGAAGGTGGTGTTCAGGTGTGCAGGAATAATGGTGCTGCAGGGGAGGAGCATTGGAAAGTACGTGAGAGGGGTGGAAGAATGCTTAGGAGCTGGGGCAAGTTAGATTCATTCTGGATCACAATAGGATGAGGAAGAAAAAGGGATGACTGCGAACCTTGGCTTCTGGAATTGTGAAGGTTTACAGAGTGGGTTGAGTGGAGACTTTATTAAGGAAATTTTGGAAAAGGTCCATTTCTCAGTGTTGGTTGAAACCTGACTAGATAGGAGAGAGAGTGTATTAATTTGACTGGATAAAATTTTATTGGCATTAATGAATATTAAAGCACAAATTTCTGGAGGTATAGGTATATTGATGAGTCATTTGGCAAATAAAGTTAAGGAGACAAAATCAGAAATTAATGAGCTCATGTGGGTGTTAATAAATAAGTGCAATCTATTTATTGGGTACTGTATAATCTGCCAGGAAATTCCAGGTTTCACAACCCCAACCTCTTTTGCCGAACAGAAATGGAATTGATAGATATTTAAACAGAATTTCCCTTGAATGAATTCATATTACAGGGACATTTGAATGCGACAGTTGGGGAGTTGGTGATCAAGGAATTGAATGCATGGGATGCTTTGGGTAGGAATGAATTTAATCACTGGTCTACAAAAATTAACTTTTTCTCTTTCACAAGAATTAAAATAACAGATTCTAAAAGTATTTTTCGTGCTGAATTCAAATATAATTACAGTTTGTCCGCATCGGGCAGGAGTTTTGTGTGATATTCATTTGAATTTTTATAATATTCTAAAAAATCTGTAACTAGCTATCTAACTCAAAATTATAACTACTGATTCTGACTTACCTAGAAAGTGGTAGATAGTGATTTTCGGGTATATTTTGCATCTGGAACGTCTCTCATTTTAGTCCAACAGTAGTCAGCCAGCATATTGGAACTCCACTTGCCTTGGTACCTCTTCTCTATCGTAGAAATTTGCTGATGAAAACGCTCACCATGTTCATCGCTGACAGCTCCAAGGTTTTCGGGGAAAAAGTCCAAGTGAGAGTCCAAGAAGTGAATTTTTAAAGACATGTTGCATCCCATAGCTTTATAAGAATGCAGAAGATCAGCCACTATGTCACGATAGTTTTCTGCTTTATGGTTTCCAAGAAAATTGCAACATAAACTTTTGAAAGACTGCCAGGCTGCTCTCTCCAGTGGATTTAACAGTCCCTCGAAATGTTCATCAGCCATTAATGATCGGATTTGTGGTCCTATAAAAACTCCTTCTTTCAATTTAGCATCACTGACTTTGGGGAATTTCGATTTCAAGTACAAGAATCCATCAGAAAGTTTATCCATAGCTTTGACGAAATTTTTCATAACTCCTAACTTAATATGCAATGGAGGTAAAAATATTTTTTCAGCATTCACTAAAGGGACACATGCCACATTTTTCTGGCCAGGGAGAAGAGATTCACGTTTTGGCCATGACTTTCTAACGTAGTGAGACTTCTTATCTCTGCTGTCCCACTCGCACAAAAAACAGCAAAATTTGGTGAACCCAAGTTGCAAACCAAGCAATAAAGCAATGACCTTTAAATCACCACAGATATTCCATTCATATTTTCCATATTGTATTTTCTCTAAAATTAGTTTCATATTTTGATATGTCTCATTCATAGCGGCATGCGCTACTGGTATTGATGGAAGTTCATTGCCAATATGTAGCAGCACAGCCTTCAAACTTACTTTAGAGGAGTCTATGAACAATCGCCACTCATCTGGTCAGTGTTGATGCCCAAGAGTTTCCATAAGTGAACAAATATTATTACAAAACGCAACACCATATTCTTCAGAGAAGTATTCTTTGAAAACACTATGGCGGCTACAATACCTACTTATTCTTACATATTTTTTGGAGTAAATTCCACCCTTTGAGTCTGGAAGTCAAAACTTCAGCTTGCAGTTTAGACAGATTTAAATCCCAAATCAGGTCATTAAGGTCTTCCTGATTGGGAAAGTATGGTTCTTTTGAACAGCTACTGGCTTCATATGTAAGACCATTTTTATTTTCATCTGAATCATTTTGAGTTTCAGTTGGGTCAGAATCAGAGTTATCACTTAAGGTTGTATCTACATATACTGGTACGGGGAACTCTTCACTGTGTAAGACAGGTCTCAATGCAGATTGCAAATTCGGATACTTAACTGTATATTTTGTTTTAGATGTGATTCCTTTAATATTTGTCAAACAAAAATAACAGTCAGTTGAATGATCCTTCGGTTCCCTCCAAATCATGGGAATTGCAAATGGCATATGATGTGTACCATTTTTCCACCCAGTCAGCAGTCTAACACACGAAACACAGCATGTATTTGGGGCCCAGCTCTTATCAAAATCACCAACTTGACAGCCAAAGTAAAGATGATAACACTTCTTTACAAGTGGGGTCATATTTCGCCTCTGAGACTTGAAGGTCAGCTCACCACAAATATAGCAGAAATTATCTGCATGATTTACACACTTTCTTGGCATGATGAAAACATTAAGCACTGAAATACAACATGCACAACATACACAATACACTTCTAAACAGAAAGGAAGGAAATATTTCACTAGTGAACAATGTCACAGTCAGCTCAATACTGACACATCACAATGCCAGACAGGTCTGAGCATGTCTAAACATGAATGAACCTGCACAGTCTTGTTTTGTGGTGCTTCAGCGTGATATTACAAATAATTTCAATAAATACGGCTTGAGTAAAATAGCTACATATGAGGTAAAGGTTCCTATGACAGGTCAAAGAAAACGCTAAAATCATATTTTGAAAAGTAGCTTTCACAGAAAAACTATGCCTGATGGGAAAATTCTGACTACATATCTGAATTCAGGATGAAAAAATGCACTAGATTCACTATTCAGATTTCTTGTGAAAAAAATCTTGTCGACCAGTGTAACGTGTGGAGGATTAGACATAGCAAGACAGCTCGTAAATGAGGAAGGATAAAACTGATTCAATTTTGTGAGAACAATGATTTTGTAAGAACAGATATTTGGGGGATGATAAAATGGGTTAACTTACGTTTACAGGTGCTTGGGGTCAGAGTTTTGTGGATTATGTATGGTACACTTTGGGGAAAGTTTGTGAATTTAACATGAACATATTTGAGTCAAGTTCATGTTTTCCAATTATAATATGATGAAAAGAATTTTGAGAGATGGAGATGATAAGTGCGGCTCTGTTACCAAGATTATTTATTATAAATGGGCCCCAGAAAAGGCTGATGACTTTTGGAGGATGCTGGATTCAGTTATGGATCAGTTACGTCTGCACAGGATTAACTTAATGATTTCTTTAGGTAAATATGAAGATGCAACAGTTATGTGAGTTTATACTTACATGGGTGATATGGAAGTGTATAATTGGGAAATAAAGTATATGAGCACTGGTTTGATGAGTGTAGAGGAATGAGATGCTGATGTGAGATAGGACCATTATGATTAGATTCCATGAGAAATTTAGGCAGTTGATTGACGATAAGAAACAAGAGTGGGGGAGAGCTAGAGCATTAGAAATTGAACAGAAGTTAGATTCAAAGGTGTGGGGTAGAAAGTTGGCAGATTATAAACCAGTACGTGGAAGGAGGGAGAAGAAATGTCAACATAGCCCAAATGGATGGGTTAAGTATTTTCAGAGATTGTTTATAATGGAAACTAGGAACAGAAGCAGCTTTAATCAAGAATGGTTAGACCATTTTCACAGGAAGAAGCTAAAAATCAAGTCGCAGGTCAATGTCAGGGCATCCGCCATGATATTAGACCTGCCTCCATGCACCACCCATCATAATATGCACCCACAATCATCCGGTTTGCTTCGGCGGTTGTCACCCCTTGTTAAAACTAAATTGTATCACCACAGAATAACTTTAGTATAGATATTAGAAATAAAATTTAAAAAAAAAACGGGGATCGAACGATTATCCGCCGGCGTGTTGTAGTTTTCGGTGATAGCTTCCAGCCGAGAGCCAATGTTCAGAACCTCTGAATGGAGGCCCTGAACCGCGTCTCGAAGGATGCTATCGGCGACGACGGGTGCTGGGACTGCTACGGTCTGTGGCGATCTGACTGTGACTGCGGCGACTGGTGGTGTTCCTGTGGTGGTTGGGGTCGCACGTGTGTACGGCCGTGGAGCTGCGGTGTAAGGTGTTGTCGTTTGTGCAGGCCATGAAGCTGCGTAGGGATGTGCCGGTGTGTGTCCGTGCCGGGGATACAATGGGCACTGTGCTTGTCCCGTAAAGTGGCCAAAGCCACTGCAGGAGGCACAGTACCGGCGTCGTCTGCGTAGATCGTGTGATGTGCAGTCGCTGGTGAGGTTCTGGGCGCCACAGTAGTGGCACCGAGGAACGGCGGTGCAATGGGTGTCTTCGTGTCCATAGGCACAGCAGCGGCGGCAGGGTACTTGGCGTTCCGCTCGGCTCGCCTCAGCGCGCAAGCACCGCCCTAACAGGGGCAGACCCGTGCGTAAGGCAGCTTCGCGGTTGCGTGAATTGGCGAAGACTAGTCGCATGAGGCTGGATGGCCCTCTGCAAGTGATGATACGTGTGGCTCTCATTGCTGAGGTCAACTCGTGCTGTGCGGCGGCGAGTATATAACGCGTTGGCAGGTCTCTGGGAACTCCGTAGATAACCACACTGAGGCCCGGTTGGGCCACAGAGGGTGCTGACTGCGATGGTGAGGTAGTCGAAGCATTGCTACTGTAAGCAGGCGAGATGCCGGAGTTGTCCGGTAGCCTGGAAGTGGTCGGCGGTGGATCCGTAGCACAGAACGGGAGCGGCGCTGCCACCACCGCATCCACAATACTGCTGCTAGACGCATCAGGAGTTGCTGTTGAGATCTCTGTTGATTGGCCGGTCTGTGTGCTTGAGGCGCTGGTATCGGCTGTAGTTGCTGGAACTTTGCCGGCAGGAACCGGTGCTGTGCTGCGAGGTTTCTTCTTGGGCATGGCGAAGAACCGGTTCTGACGAGCTCTCAGGTAGGTCCTACCTGCTCCGTTGCCAGGTGCCCCGGTACCCGCATGGGGATTTTATCCCCTCTGTAAAATCTGGCACGGGGTGCACTCAGCCTCCTTAGGTCCCGGGGGGGACCGATTGAGGAGCTACTTGATAGAAAAGTAGCGGCACCAGGTCATGAAGACCGCATAACTGGCTGGGGGGGGGGATTGGGACGCTGACCACGTACCACCCTCCAATACTGCACCCCACCAATGACACCTGTAGTGGGCAGAGGTGGGGGACGCAGTGACTGGGCGGTAGGACTTGGCTCTTTATGGGCTGTAGTGCCGGAGCTTAGTTTTATATCAGCTCCGATGATACATGGACATTTTTCTGAGGTGTTGTGATCTTACCTGCTTAGAATGCGAGTGATGTCATAGTGATCCACTTTCATTACCGGAAACCTGATAATGGAATCAAAACATATACAAACGTGCTTATACAAACATGCAGCACGTATGAAGAGCATAATGCTCGTATAAATCAAGGTCGAATTATACCTATAAAATAAGCCTATATGAAACTCTTTCACAAAGTAGTTATGGCTTTAATTCAGATAACACTTTTTAAAATCTTAGAATTGCCTATTTTGGTGTTCCATAAATTTTAATTGCCCAGGTCTAGAGCAGATCAACGAAACACTAGTAAAAGTAGTAATCTTTCAGTGTATCACTTGTAATAGACGCAGATCAAGTTATGGGAATTAGGGTTTAAATTTAGAAAAGGATAATCGCCATGTATTGGAAGTTCGGATAAATCCCAATTACTGTTTCATTTATCCCTGCCCCCCCCCCTCCAAAAAAAAAAATTGTCGTAAACTGTGTGCTTTAATTGGATACACATTTTTTGTGTAGTAAGACTTGGTCTATCTCGTACAGTTTATCAGTTATACAAATGTGATTCAGAATGAAAAGGACTTCACAGGCTATTCCCCCAAAGTTAAAGGTATACCTACATTTTAATTGTCATGTAAATATCTTAAACATATGCCATTTTAATCAAAATACGAGTACAGTGGCCATTTTTTGAGAAAATAAAAATTAGGAATATTTATCCATGTAAAAGTTAGTTTTGGATAGAGGGTTTCCTTCAAGTCGCACTCTTGGAGGTTACTGAACTTCAATACGAAATTTGGTTTTTAAAAGTGACTGCTTGGGTTTTAATGTTCATATTTACACACATACAGGCACGCACACCTAGACCTCTCTCTCTTTCTTTCTCTCTCTCTCTCTCTCTCTCTCTCTCTCTCTCTCTCTCTCTCTCTCTCCATTCAGAAAGGCTCAGAAGCTGTATTTCTGCTTTAATCTCGATATCGAATTATTGGGCGGAATGGAATAATCCCTCCACTATACGTTTAGTGGTTGAGGAACTAAAAAATCACACAATATGTAGGGAGATGGATGCAGATAGAAACAATTATAATCACATTTAAAGAGAAAATGTATACTTGCTTCCGCAGCATTTGCTTCCAGAGGGAAATGAAACACGAAGGGGACCTTTTAACAATCTGTATACATCCTAAGGTGGTGTTCGTTATCTTGCCTGCGTACGATAACGCTAAACATAATGTGAAATGAGGTAATAGTGATCCGCTCTCATTACCGACGATAATGTAATCAAAGCGGTATATAGAATACAATATTGTGCAAATCAAAACCGGGTTATAACTGAAGACTTTCATATAAAACCGACCCTAAATTGAAATTTCCACGAAATGAAACTTCTTCATCCGGTATAGCTTTAGTTTATGATAAAGTGTTATATAATCTTGGAATTAGTCCCCACGCACTCACTCTTGGAATTAGTTATTGATATTTTATATGTATAGATGTAAAGGATATCAGTACCTATAACGGTGCAAACGCACGAGTACAAATTATATACTTCCATATATCAGTTGATACGAGTACAAGTTCTCGATACTATAAAATTAAGAAAATCACTGATGGAATTTAGAAAGTGTATGAACGTTAGCGGTGGAATGCCGGGCGAATCTTAAATTCTATTTAATTTGCCAAATCTTTACTTACATTTCGTTATTTAAAATCAGTATCTCTATCAGGTTTAACATGAATAAGTATATGGATATTTAAATCCAGACATGAAAAAGGCGTGTTTGTTTATGTGACGTGGTGAAGGTCACGGAGCTAAAGCTTTGTGTTAAAAGCAAGAGCTGGCGGAAGAGGGGAAGTTTTTATTTATACCAAATCACGACCTTTTGCTTGATTCTCAACTTGCTTACCAGCTTCAGCTCACAAGCACTGGCTAGTTTTTATCTATACCACCCATTGATTCCTAAAGTACATATGTCTTATACAGAGAGATCCGTATACATGTGAACCGCTACGCAGTGTTTTTTCCACTGCGCACGCAGAGACGCGTCACCAGCAGCTGGTATACACAAGGTCACGAGCATGACTTGTTTTTCTCTGCTCTGCTCACAATCAGTATTGAGTTGACGCGATATCGTGCGGCTGCATTATTATCAGTGTGCTTTATTATTTTGTCCTGTACTTAGTCACAAAGTGTATTATGATTCAACATTTGTTTCCTACTGCACAGTGTGAATTTATTTATGATTCGTATGTGTTAACTCAGTCATCTCACCAGGTGTATGGTGCGCCATTAGTGGAGAAAGAGTTACAGGCCCAAGTTTTTTCGAGTCAACAGTTGACGCCCGTACATACACAGCCAATCTTTCGATGAAAACAATTGAAAGTGTATTTCAGGACATAATTATTAGTAGAAATGTGTGGCCCTCTCCTTCCCCCGACCTAACCCCCTGCGGTTTCTGTCTCTGGGGTAACTGACAAATCCCACACCCTGGA
Source organism: Tenodera sinensis (assembly GCA_030765045.1). Taxonomy (NCBI): domain Eukaryota; kingdom Metazoa; phylum Arthropoda; class Insecta; order Mantodea; family Mantidae; genus Tenodera; species Tenodera sinensis. Next base: position 378,383,927 of record CM060964.1, on the reverse strand, counting down.
AGAATTAAAACGAAATGTCCGCCAGGAAATTGCCAGCATTTCTCAACGTGAACTGCGGCAAGTGATGGATAACTTGCTAAAGAGGTGCCAAGAATGTATGGACAACGACGGTGGCCAGTTTCAGCATTTGCTGTAATTATATTGGTAAGTAAAGCCTTTAAAGGTAGTTGTAAAAGTGCTGTGTGGTTTTATCCGCGTTGTTCTATGACAGCGGCAGTCGGCGATGAGCGCAGAGGACCCGTACAGACAAACACAGTGCAGCCGGTTCACAGTCTTTTGGATCACCCGTTAGTTACTATTTTTGGGAATAGTTTTGCAATTCTGCACTAATAAAAATGCAAACAATAATAGCTAAGTCCGTTAGTTATTTCTCTATTTTGCTTTTAATTATTTTAGATCACATTCAGAGATAAGGCGTGTAACAATTATGACATATTCAAAGCAATTATGCTGTTTACTCGTAGAAGTGGCCATAACTGTTCCAGCGAAATTCGTTCATAATTTTTGTAATACAGTTGATGTGATTCTTCCTCCTGATCCAGAAGTCTGATAAGATGAAGCACTACAGGTATTATATTAAATGTTAATAATTTTACTACTTCTAAAACGAATGACTAGGTGGGAAAATTATAAACAAAATTCAACCAATCAACAAGATACAAAAAATGTGTCTTCAGGTACACAAAAGCTCCAGAAAATGACCATGCTTCAAATGAAAAATGGGAGGAAATGAAAACAAGTTTGAAACACTACACGCCACTTGAGATTCTGCTAAAAGTGTGACGTAACACTGCCACAAATGTTTAGAACATTAACACCGTTGATAAAAAGCTTTTTACCACTCCCAAATGTTTCAGCTAATAAGTGGTTTGGTTTTAAATGCTCTATAATTGATGTAACAAATAAAAGTGTAACCATAAAATATATGAACTTGGATATGTATTCGTTCATCATTGCGGTGTTTTGATATCGTTAACGCCCAGGGGTGGTTTTGGGACCGGTGGCGCCGTGGCCGAGCGGTTAGACCCGGTTTCGATTCCAGGGACCCGCATGTGGGCGGGTTTTCTCCGGTTTCTCCCACTACTCATTCGAGATGAAGTGATTTTGGGACACTCGGCGAATATATTGTTGACATACTGTGTGCTGAACCAATACATTACATGTTCTTTCTTAATTTTTTGAAAAATAATAAGTTGGGCGTTAATGGGTTAATATTAAGAAGTTTTTGTAAAATAATGTTGGGAGTTCCTAATAATGGGCAAATGAAACATGCACACTTTGAAAATCCCTGGTTTAAAGAAAAAAGCATTTTAAGAAAACGGTGTGCGTGTGTGATCAAAGCACCTCTAACAAATGTTCCTGAACTATTGACGTAATATACGTTTGCATTTTTGAATTTTATACGAATCGGGCATTTGAAGCTATTGTTCTCAGTGATTATTTTATATTACGGGGAAACCATAATATATGGGGTAAATCATATTGAGTAAAAAGTATAGAGCTCATTAAAACATTGAGCTTGTGTCGTAGCATTAGGTACCTCGAAAATATTTATTAATTTGTAAGTTGGGCTAAAGGCTATGTTGTCGCCATCTAGAAATAGTTTGAAACTAACAGAAGCAATACACTGTTTTAGATGAATTTCTGAAAAACAACAAAGAAAACGATAGAATTGTGTAAAAAATTGCTGTCTACAATTACTGCATCTTGCATATAACCAAATTTACTTTAAATTAATACATATTTGAATATGACAGACATTCAGCCCAGGGTCTTAGCCTGACATATCCACCCAACATAATTTCTTATCATACATTTTGCTTCTCTATAGCTATTTAACACATAACTAACACAAAAGTTTTAATTCTGTTCTCTTTGTACAGACTAATTCTATTTTTTCTTAACTCTACTTAAAAACTGATCTAAGTTCCCGGCCTCCTTTCTAGAAATCCTTTTAAATGCTGTTATCCTATCTCCCTTCTGCCATTTCTGCCCCAGAAATTCTTTCCTGCATGCGTCCGTTCCTTGGCACTCAAAGACTATGTGCTCCAGATCTTCCTTCCCCCTGCAAACAGGACACAGACTCTGAGGGATACTCTTTCTTAGTCCTCTCAACCTCCAAACACCAGTTCTTAGCCATGCTATTGCCTCCCTTTGTTCTTTGTTTACCTTATCAACGTATGTTTCCCTTTTCCATATTTCCTTCATTGATCTGTAATCTACCAGGGACCTTTTTTCCATTATACCACCAAACAGTTTTTGGATTTCTATGTCTTCACACCTCTTTCTTATTATTTTCCAGAATTTGTTATGATTATTCTCCCTTCTCCTCCAGTAGTCCCCCATCCCATATACTTCTAGGTTCTTTCGAGTACTACTCGTCCGTCCAGATTCCCTAAGACTCTTTTCATGGTATTCTACACACTGCCTTAACAAATTATTTTTATCCAAATTCAAAATCCTGTACGAAAATTTCAGAGCTCTTTCTATAATCATGCCCTTCCTCGACACCCTTCCCATCTCCATCTGCGCTACTTCTCTTGCCACCGCACTTGGAAGACCCAACACTTCCCTGCAAAACATCCTATGAACTGTATCTATGGTTTTCTACCCCTCATTTAGTCCCCATGTGACCAAATAGGGAAAAGGTAACTTAAATAATTCATGGGAACTTGAAATACCTTCTGGTAAAAGTTCCTGCTTTATAAGGATATTATAATGAATAAATAATAGCTATTAGTTGACAATGAGTAGATGATGCTGTGGATATTGGAAGTCAAACCCTTTTTAATTAACCCGTGTTGAAAGTTTTTATTAACAGCGCTCTGGTCTGTTTGTTCGGTACAAATTTTGCAATCAATTTTAAACTAATTTCTCGATGAGCTAGAGACTTGGAACTTTAAATATAGCTCAGAGCCGGATAACAAGGGAATATTAACTCGCCTTCAAAAAAACTCTCTCCACTCCAAACCACCCTTTACATGGAAAAGTTGTTAAACTTCACCATGAGCTAGAGACTATAGACCAGGCACGGGCATAGTCAGCAGCTCAACTGGGCCACTCACTCCAGCGGCCATCCCTTCCGCTTCACTGCTGTTTAGATTCCAACACACCTCATTCAATGGCGAGTATGGCTGTTTCATGAAGAGTGGTGGAGTTCCAAGTTTGAATACATTAGGTTTAAAACCAATTTATATTGATCAAATCGTTTTAAAATATTTTAAGGCTGAATAGCGATGGTTTACTGCTTTATTTACTGTGAAAGAGAAACAAATTAGTATGGTAATCATAAGGCAGCGTAAGAATATTGCGTGCATAAGATAAAGGAAGGTTGTAAACTTGAAGATTATGTAATTTTCCGAATAAGAACAGGTGGCTGTAATAATTGCGTGCAAAATATGTTTAATATAAACAAAATAGTTAATATCTGCGTAGAAATTATTACTACCCCGCAGGCGAAACGATGCCACTACTGTCCTTTCGGTATCAAACAACCTTAGTCACTCGGCAAGAGAATGTGGGGTGAGTGAGGCAAGTTCAATTGCTACCTCCCCTCTCGGGCCCATACCTGCTATAGACATCAAACATAGCTCAGAACTGCATGACAATGCAATATTGACTCGCTTTCAAGAAAATCCCCCAATCCAAACTACTCTTTACACGGAAACAGTTTTAATTAACTTCACGATGAGCTGAAGGTTTCAAACTTCAAATACAATTCAGATCTGGATGACAATCCAATACTTAACTCGCTTTCGGAAGACTTCCTCCACCCCTAACTGCCCTTTAAATGAAAAAAAAAAGCTTCAATAATTTTGATTTTCTCAAAAATGGCTAACGATTTTGATTAAAATAGCATATTTTCAGAAATTTTCATAAGAAATGAAATGTTGTTGTTAGCTAATGCTGGATTTCTGACAATGAAGTCATTAATCCTCTTGCTGTCCAATATTTTTCACAATGATACTGAAGAGAGCAATAGCAGTAATACTAACCGTTTTTTAGAGAGCACCATATTTTTATCTTTTGGCGGTCACATCGCTCTCTCACAACCCCCAGAATGTCTGGAGGACCACACCTGTCGTTGGTTTACGGGTCTCACCGACCTGACCGGGAGAGTTATCAAAATAAATTCACCGACCATATCCTCTGATTACCAGTCAGAGGACGTATTGCATCCCATGATAGGTCAGCATATTGGGGTTAAGATTTTATAGAGAAATTACAGAAATGGAGATGTTGGAAAAATAAAGACTCCCTAGCCCTCTGGAACCCTAATAGAATCGGGGTCGGAAGAGAACAAGAGATGACCAAGGTAAGGTCAGATAGAAAAGTTACAGTGAGGAGCAAAACACCAGTAAGTGGAAGTAATGTTCTGCTCAGCTTGGGTACCTTGTGGTCGCTATTCACATATCCCCTAGACGGAGACCCTTGAGGCCTGATAGGGAATATAAAAACCTTAAAAAGTGAAACAATCATTCAATAATGAGCGCCAAACTTTTCGTGACTAACAGACCTACAGTTGACAAAAATGTCACGAAAAGTTTAGCGCTCATTATCAAATAATTGCTTCACCCCCCAAGGCTTCCATATTCCCTAAGAAATGAAATGTAAAGATTGTATTTTCTGGGAATAGTCTCTGAAATCCTTTAATATTTTAAACATAGCTCAGAACTGGATGAAAAACAGCCATGAAGACAAGGTTCTTTGGCTGTAATTATCAAAATAAGAAGTTGGTAACTTAGTTCGACAAATTTCAGAAACTACAAACTCACAGAAATATAACAATTTTCATGCCATTCAAGAAAGGTGGTTAGGTATTAGAAAAGAACCTTTCATTGGAAAACAGAAGCTATTATAATGTAACGAAATAGACAAACATGTTTAGAGTTAATTCGATACAAATTTAATTTCATTACAAATATAGGAAGAATCTGTAGAAGGATTAAGCGTTTTTATATTTTTCAGTGTAATATTGCACTATGCTTACTGTAAAATACGCTTATGTGAGTCTAAGGATAAAGTTAAAGCTCTTGTTTTAACACAATCGTTTAACCCAGTAAATTCTGTTTATTTCGAGCAACATTTCCAACCTTTTCCATAATAGACATTAATAATTTAGAGGTAGGTCTAAAGAAAATTAATACGTCGCTTTTCTACGGGGCCAGGTTCATCTATCCTTCCCGACCTTTCCTTGTTCTCATTACAGTGTCACGCCTCTTGCCCCGTATCGCAAAGCTTTCAGCATTGATGGGTCTACGTCGTCCCTCGCGAGACCCTCTAAGACGATAAGAACTTGAGAGATGGTCCCAAAAAGTACATATTACTAAATTCGTTTTGTATACATTGTAATGTACCCAATGACCGTGCTGCTGTCTAGCGACAATCAGTGAGAAAGACCTTAGTGGAGTATAAGACAGACATAAGTCGTTAATACAAAAGGAAAGAAGCCCCTTGAAACTACGCCTTTTTCGGGCTCTCATAATCCCGTTCTTATGCACGCCTGCTAAATCTGGGGCATGGCCGCAGATTCCCATCTCCTGCGAGTGCAGCGTGTGCAGAATAGAGGACTTGGGATAATCTATTCTGTCCCTTCGAGACTACTGCACGAGTCTCTTCCGTATGTGGAGGATGAAATTAGGTGCCGGGCTGCAAAATTTTACGACCTTTTACCACAACATCGGAGCGCCCTGGTTAGGTCTCTTGGGGACTATAATCCCAGAGAGCGAACAATTGTGCGTCACCGGGTTCCCCGCATGGTTTGCGGGAACCCCCGGTAACAGCGGAGTTAACGCAACAGCAGCGAAAGCTGAGCTCCCATGCAATCCTTCAAAATTCAAAATTGTAAATCTCCATATTTGGTAACACACCAGCAGTACCCAACGAAAGTTGCATACTGACTAGCAGCCGCTGAGCAGCATCAATTTGCTACCTCCCTTCTACCCACAAACCTATTCTCACCCGTCACCCTGCAAAACCCCACATCCCGTCATAAAGTGGTTAAGTCCTAAAAAGATAGGTACACGAATGACACACCTCGGGCTGTTCTCAGCCTGTCAACAGAAGCGGTGGGCTGTAAAAACTAGCAGTGATTGTTCTTCTATGATTTAAACGCTGTGACTTGGGGACGCTTCTACTAACAGTAAATTGGGCAAGAAACGTGTTTCTCATAAAAATGAATCGTGTGCAGAATCTAAAAACAATGTATTTCTTAAACTCACAATTGAGGAATAGCTCATAATAAAATAAATAGGCAGGTTAGTCCCAGATATTAAAGTTAGTGCAAACGTTACACAGTAAGGAAACTGGAAGTAAATACGAAGTTCAATCCTAACGTATACAGGATGGAAGGTACTGCTTCGGCCAGAATAATATGGCTAATAGATGCAGGTGTCAGAAACATAAAATGCCAAGTTTCATTTAGGTAGGCTTAATAGTTTTGTAAAAATTTAAGTTTTTCGGCAGCGTAAATGGCAACTGTGCTATGTTCGCGCACGCCAGATACATGAATTGAATCCGTGCAGCGCGTGCTCCTAGGTCAGTAGTGACTCCGATGTAAACAAAACAGCTGGCTGGCGCGTGCCTCGCGGTAAACACTACTTCAGTTGTAAACAAAACACCCGACCGGCGTATGGAAGTACTGCACGAAGACTACAACAAAACACTGGCCCAGTGCCTTTACGTAACAGTGAAGCAGTCACAATCTTGGACGAATAATTGGCAAAAATAGATGTCATGCCTGAAAAGTGTGAATATAACTGACATGACGCATTCGTTCAAGTAATTACGAACATGCAGTTTTCCATAGTTATGACAGCAGAAGAATGAATAAATCAAAACCACGATTTTTTTTATTGTTCCATTTATATCCCGCCTTTAACTGCAGAGGTCATATCGGCGGCCTTGCCTATTGACAATGGTGGTACACGTTTACGTTGGGTTTTTCCATCTTTGGGGGTTTTTTATTCTTTGAATTCACACACACATTCACACTTTCATTCATTCTTCCAGAGTCAGGGAAGGACGAGGAATAATCCTGGCTGGAGAAAAATTCCTACCCCTGCCGGGAATCGAACCCGGGACCCCTAGCAATACGAAATTTTTTGTTGAACAATGCTATCATAAAGAGATACAGATTTTCCTAATAGTGGACATGCCTCTTCTTCTTGCTATTGTGATGATGATGATTATTATTATTATTATTATTATTATTATTATTATTATTATTATTATTATTATTATTATTATTATTATTATTATTATATTATTATTGTTGTTATTAATTATTTATTATTTATTATTATTATTATTATTATTATTATTATTATTATTATTATTATTATTATTATTATTATTATTATTATTATTATTATTATTATTATTATTATTATTATTATTGTATTATTGTTATTATTAATTATTTATTATTAGTATTAGTATTACTATTATTATTATTATTATTATTATTATTATTATTATTATTATTAGTATTATTATTATTATTATTATTATTATTATTATTATTATTATTATTATTATTATTATTATTATTATTATTATTATTATTATTATTATTATTATTATTATTATTATTATTATTATTATAGTTATTATCGTCCATCGCGAGCTAAAATAATAGTAATTGCCTTTAATACACAAGTAAATAAAAATCTTCCCCTTCGTTTTTCTAAAACAATTGTGCTCCTCTGTAGAATATTGGGCTGGAATAAAACTAATGATTTCGTCATAAATTACAGCTGTGGTCGCGAAGGCGCCTAAATAAACAGACAAGCAAAATGTATGAGAGGTAAAACTGGAACTTAAAAATTCAATGCCACCATTGGGGTAATTTGTCTCTGATGTGAGACTGGCTTTGTGGTTTACCATGAGAAATACGAACTGGTTTGAGAATTTAATGCCATTCTGGCAGTTTGTCACAATAGCTCAGTGGTAGAGCAGCCGCCCGGTAAGCGGAAGGTCTGTGGTCCAAATCCCAGTTGTGGCGTTGAATTTTTAAGTTCCAGTTCTACCTCTCAAACTTTACCCACACACGGATTGTGTGTTTAAAAACACCAACATTAAGTTTGTTGGCATAAATAAAATAATAATTACCATCTGAAGGTTATTTAATCCTGGGATATAAAGTACTTACAATAGTAAGTCTCCATTGGGGTAATTTGTCTCTGATGTAAGACTGCCTTTGTGGTTTACCAGGAGAAATACGAACTGGTTTGAGAATTTAATGCCATTCTGGCAGTTTGTCACAATAGCTCAGTGGTAGAGCAGCCGCCCGGTAAACGGAAGGTCTGTGGTTCAAATCCCAGTTGTGGCGTTGAATTTTGAAGTTCCAGTTCTACCTCTCAAACTTTACCCACACACGGCTTGTGTGTTTAAAAACACCAACAGTTAGTTTGTTGGCATAAATAAAGCAAAATGTAATTGATCTCTAGAAGTAAGCGTAACAGCGATACTATATTTAAAGAAGGTATATATAATATGAAGCTTGTATGTAAGATTTGAAGCTTTCACGGCAAACGTTATGGATCAAGGCTTCACGGGTGATCAGCCGTGTTAGATTTATAAAGGTTGAGTTTTCGGCCATTGTAGACTCCATGGCCATCTTCAGGATGAAAAAGTCTCCTCAGTTTTCCAAATATATCCTATGGTTTGGAGGATGTGGGTTGTGTTGTCCTAGCCAATGAGCGGCTGATGGCAGTCCCAATACAGACCATCAGCCGCTCATTCGTCAAGAAGCTTGATGGCTCCAAATGTTTGGCACAAATTATTTTTTTTTCGGCGGAACGGTTCCTTATTGACAAAAACTGTATTGGACATATTTGTTACACTCATCATGTAGAATCCCTGGTTAACGCGTGGCCGAAGCAGTACCTTCTATCCTATATATAACTTATGAATGGATATATGGTTGCGACGTCAGCAATTTGTTATATTGTTTTCCTTGTCTGCTTTTCGGGCGAAGTTAGGAGGGAACTGGAGCATGTACCAAAACTGCTTTCGGAGACATTAGTCATCTTAAACAAAAAACCACCGAGCATGAGAATTCCAGACGCCATGTCAATGCAGAATTAAATCTTAAAATGCTCGGTGAAAGCAATATAATCGATCTCTAGAAGAAAAACTCGGAAATAAGCAAGAGTAGATATAAACTGTCACAAATAATCTTTTGTATAATTGTTTATTTGGGGATGCACTTCGAGGTCACAGTGGAAGGAAGATTCCACAAATTGTTCAGAGCACTATTCTAAATATGGCGACGTATCCTGTCTGCTCACAATGACTTAGCTATTGTATTGTATTTTGTTCTTTAGGTTCTAAAATGAGCCAGGCTCAAGGATATCGAACACATCATACAACCATGCGACATTTTCCCCAACACCTAAGCACAATCATTATAACGGAGTATAATAGAGGAAGGTTAATACTATGGAGATAAAGAAGTACTCCTTTATGTTGTTATAGAATGAATGAGCAAGAACTTCGTCGTTTATTTTTAAAATCTTAAACAGGCTTTTGGGATACACAGTAATTTCAAAGCTAAAGGAAGACCGACCGTTATATAGAGGTACTTATATAAATATTCGGTCACTTATATGCCTTGCCTACAGGATCGTAGCCAGAGGGGGCGCCCGTACTGGTAATAACTGCCCGTACTAAGAGAATCCCCATTTGTCCTTTCCTGTTTTGAAGTTCTAGAAATATTTCAACAATAAATTAAGAACCAAAATAATTATGTATTGAAGACCATATTAATAGTAACAACTCTGTAATAGTTGTCCATTGCCTTATTCCAGAGTGCCGAATATCTAAACCTCTTGGGAGTCAAAGGCCGCTCAGGAAGCCTCTGAAACACAATCGAGCATGTGCCTACACATGATGATGCATGATCCACAGTATTTGGAAATCATCTGCTTCCACACGTGCGGTCGCTTCGTTTTTCCCTTGCCACCTTTCTGAGCAATGCATTCGAACTTTGAACAATGAGCTTCCATATCGTAGTGTATTGTTTTTATTTAAACCAATAGAACCTAAGTAGTGGCGAGGACAGTGAATGCATGCATTGTGGACATAAGAGATTTCTTTGGCAAACGCAAAAGATAGGAGCAGCAAGAAAACCAAGTTGTCTCCAGCAACACAGTCCACGTTCATCAGGAGCCAGTGGTGCAAGACGAGCTGACTACTTATTTTTTATTACAGAGAGGTGAGCCAATAAAGCAAGCTTATCTAAAGGATTATTCTAAACAAAGCAATAGGCGCAGTTTTCACCCTGAATGGTATATACGTGGTTTGCTTGATTACAGTATGCTGTTCTCGAAGATGATGCATTTTGCTATACCGGCATGCAGCTTCAGCCTTATGGCACAAAAGTTGGAGGATATACTGGCAAAGACTTCAGAAACTGGAAAAAATGCCTTACGTGACAACCGTGGGTTTCCTAAACACCAAACGTCAGAAACTCATATCCCTGCCATGTCAATGTGGAAGAGACGTGAAACTCGTTCAGAAACTTGTCCTTCGGTGTCAGTATTAGTTAATGAAATCACACTCGAGAAACAAGTTACTATGTTATGTAAATCGTAAATGGAAGGAATTCCGGTCACTGAGCTGGCTCGGCGTGGCAATTATAATATAGAGGAGGGGACCGAAAGGAGTATACTTTTAAATGCTTTTAAGACACTTTAAAGAAGATAAAAACCTTTTGGAAATTTTAACGTACATACCGAAGAATGCAACATATACTTCTTCTGACTGTTATAATCATACGCTGGACTTAGTTGTTAAAACGTGTATGAAATATTCGAAGACACTTATTTTACCACTGTGCTATGTTGCAAGATTTCTTTCGGTGAGGCAAAATTGCATTCTTATATGAAGGCAGAACCATTGTGTGTCTTCTAGAATAGTGTTGGAGTGGGCACCTAGTTATTACGAAAGTAAGTTTGTCAAACTACGAAGAAGTACGAAGCGTACTAAATGCCATAGGAAGGGAACACTTCAATGGAGAAAACAGAGCCTTGGTTTGAAGACTATGATAATGCCGCTTCAATTTCGCTTTCTTTTGGTTTTGTACAAGAAAATACATGGATTGCTGGAACTAGTTGATAATGCTCTCGTCTCAGACTGCAAGCTTAAGTGGCGCAATTGTTATCATTAAGTGTGTGGAACAAGATATCAGTGAGTTTCGAAAAGAGGAAAAAATTTTTTCTTTGCTGAAGGAAGCTGAAAATCTACTAGGTACCAGAAACTTTGTTTTCAGTTCCTGTGCAAAATAAAAGAGCCAGGAAAACAACTGAAAACACTCTACATTCATTATAATCTGTTGCCATCACATTCCATAAGCAGTTCCGACCCACCCACAACAACTGAAGATCTTGAAACGAGACCGTGGACTTACTGCATTTAGATGAACGCTTAAGTAAAAATGACGAGTTTTTATGGCTATTGAAAGAGCAGAATAATTCAACATTGAAAATATTCAACCTCTTGAAAATTTGGGCGTAACTTTGCCGAGCAAAGAAGAAGTGCCAGAGATGCAGGCATATTTGTCCTCAAAACCTAATGAAAATAAAATTGACCTTTTATACAAAGACCTCGATGTGTTCAAAAGGACTGATGCATTGTTTGCAACAGTAACAACGTTTGGATTTTATACAGCAGCTTTTGAATCTACATTTCCTACATTAAATGTCATAAGTCAATCTCAGAGGCTATCCATGAGTCATCAAGGACTGGCAAGTCTGGTTTCTTTTGCCTTTGAAAAACGGCAAACACAAGCCTTGGTGCTTGAAGAAGTTCTAAAGACATTTTGATGCAAGGGAAACAGCAGATTGCAATGATTCTAAATCAACATTGAGTTGATAACTATTTTTATTAACTGTTCCTTTAAGAGTGAACTTTTTGATTAAAACATTCCTTTAACACCCTCCAAACTTAGGCTTCTTACAGCGTCCAGATCCAACTTCTATAATTTTATATGTTTTGGTCACAATAATTACTTGCTCTTTAAACATTTAAATTTTCATTTTGAATTTTAATATACCTAATTAATTTTATATAGTTTCTTTATGGCTTACTTTTTCTTAAGTCCGCGATTTTCACTGATTCGGGAAAATTAATTTTTAGCAATTCAAGTAAAACTGGTAAATTTTCTTTTGTAGTATAGGTCACATCAAAATAATATGTGTTGTGTAGTATCAGGGCTTCCACAAGTATATAATCATCATCACTTTTACCATGTTTCTTTAAGTAAAATGGACTGTTAGCAATCTTTAATTTTATTGTAATAGTATATGCAAATCTGGTCTGTTAAGGTTTTGCTTTTTAAACCATTAAGTTCTTTCATTACTTCCATATAATTTGATGAATTGATGTATTCTGAATTCCAATTCTGTATCATTTTATTTCTAACCACAGAGTATTTGCCATTTCTGGAAGTGTTAAAGCTCATTGTTCTATCGAAATAATAAATTGTATCATAATATAAAAAATAAAGTTTACGTAAATGTATGTTTACATAGCCCTAGAAATTAAACCGATGTGTTTTTATTTTCTCTATTACGTGCAGTAAGTTGCAGAAGTAATGTATTCCACCATGAGTGTCGGCAAACTCTTTTTCCAGGGGGGCACATGTTGGAAGTTTACAATCAGATAATATTAAATCGTTATTTTACTGCCACAATTTATAATATTTGTTGCAGATAACTGTATTAATTTCTGCTAAATAAAAAGTGTTCTTTATATCAACATTAAAATGATAGTTTAATAGTCAGTAATTGGCTGCCAATTAAGTTCACCAACTTCCGGAGAGGGGATGCGCGGCACCCCCTTGCCCCCCACCTTCGCGACGCCCATGTACTCCACCCAAAAGTTTGATGTGGAGGTTTCACCGGAAATTTTGATTTGAGGCCCGCTGAATCCAAAGAAAATTGTTTTTAGAAGAAGGTGTATGTGTCTTTGCGTCAGTGTGTGAACAGCATATCCCAAAAAGAAACGTCGGTTAAAAATAAAACTCTGTATATAAGTTCAGCATCTTCCAAGGATGCAACACGAAGATTTTGACTCTACGCCCCCACTCTAATCTATCCTTTACACAGAAACTTAACAAATTGTTTGGTTATCTAAAGAATGAGTGCAGTGATTTTGAATTTTCAGGGAATGGCCTCTGAAGTCCTCTTTATTCTGGACTTCTTCATAACTAGTAAACCGTAAGAGATGCACAAAAACTTACTATACGAAAAGTGTAGATTTGTTAAAACACACTGTGTATGTCGTATAGTTGTTTTTGTGTAGTTAGCCGTTCCCGAGGCATTCGTTGTTACTGGTTTGAATTTTAAAATATTTAGGCTTTTCTCAAATGGGAAGCCGTCATCTTTTTCTCTCTTGGACATCCGAAGAGAACGGAATTTCAGCACCATCACATGGCGATCGGCCTTAGAACATTTGACTATCGCTTAAAGCTTACATTATTCCTATTGTAATTACAAGGAAATGTGCAATAAGACAATTTCTGCAAATGTTTATGTCAATTAACGAGATGTAAACAGAAGAATAAACATTTGTAAGAAAAAATAGTTGGTACAACAGTAACCAGAGAAAGTTATGTGACAGCAATGCATCTGCTTTTTAAAGTTATTTTATCTCGCCACTCCTATAAAATCTGGAGCCCCGATAATGTTCAGTCCTGGCTACGGGCCTGCTTTCCAATATAATGCAGAGTTATTTTAAGTTATGAATGGGTATTGAACAAAGTTTATTTTGAATGTAATGGATAATCAAGGTATTTAAGAATCCGGCCACTTGGGATTTTTGCAACCAAGATGGAAATTCGCAGGTACCGTTTGACCCCAAAGCAACATAAACATGCACCACTTTAATATTCAGTCACTCTTAGTTATGCTTGTATTTATCCATTTAGAGGAGTATAAAATGGGGAGGCTCGCTACTCCATTACTATTAGTGGCACATCTGTGTTCCCATGCTGTTGTGGTGATCGAAACGTCAAATGGGATGACGTGAACAGTATCCACTTGTGATCTTTCAGTATGCTATAGATCTTACGCGTAGAGAAATTGCCGCTAAGCTGAATATACCACGGAGCACTTGGAGATATCATCCAACAATATAGAGAAGAAGAGAGAACTGAATCTTTACCACAAACAGGATGCCGAGAGAGGGACAAGGGTCTACATATGAGAAAGGTAATTAATATCCTAAAATACCTGCGTCTGACAGCTGGTAAAGAGTGATTGGTGTTAAGGGTCCGTCGACAGCTAGGTCATTTGAGCTCCAAGTGAAAAGATAAGAATCTGATACGTTGCATTCACATAACATTCTCTACTCGTGTAGTAAGTATTCTTACAAACTCATACTCGTATATCTTCTGCGTGTTTGTTGAGATAAACATTTGTACAAATTATCTTATTGCTTATTTCTTTGTAGGTACAATGAGGAATGTGGGAATTAAGTAGGCTTTCTGCGATAGTTAAATCTTTTAAAGCTTTGAGATCCCGTTCCCTTTGCACACTTAATATATAAATAAAGGAACAACGATGTTTCATTTCACGAAAGTTTTAAGTTTTCCGAAACTCTCACACATAACAAGGAATATCTCCGAAATGGTTCACCCTTCAAGAAAATTTATTTAGACATAAATTGTGTATTTTAACAAGATCTACAGATTCAGAGTAAATACGACTACAGGGGCTATAGCCATAAAATTCAAATTATACATTTCACTTGTCATAAAAATATCTCAAACATATGGCATTTTAATCAAAATCGTTGGAGCCATATTCAAGAAAATCAACATTTTCCATGTAAAGGATAGTTTAGGCTGGGGCTATTTTCTTCAGAATCTTCGTGTCGCACCCTTGAAGGACATTAAACTTAAATACCAAGTTTGGTTTTTAACCTACTTTTCGTTTTTGAGTTATGTTGTCCACAGACTGACAGACACACGCACACACGGACCTTTTTCTAAAAATACTCTTGTATTCAGGGGTCTCAAAACATATTTCCGGTAAAATCTTGACATCGATTTTTGGGTGGAATACAATACTTACCAGTAGACAAATTAAAAACTGAGAAACTCACCACTCGTTACAATGCACCATTAAAATGTTAAAAGGGGGAAGGATAAAGCCACAGGTGGAAGATGAAGCAGCATTTGTCGGTGGATGTCATCGGGACCAGGAGAGGAATCCATAGCGAGAGACAAAGAGTGCGCTAGCTCTGCCACAGTAAAAGGTGCATTGTACGGTTCACTACAGTCACTGGTAAAATCGACAACTGTCCGCTCCGCAGATTCTTTGATGGGTATAAACGTTATACCGTAACTATCCGTTTGGCTAGCAACAGCGAACGAAGTAGTAAGGGCGTCGGCGATATCCTGCTCGCTGGTGTATTGTGAGCCGTTAACGGCAAGACTGGCAATAATCGTCCGGCGACACTTGCCGTACATACGCCCTTCGTGTTTAAGTGCGACGAGAAAAGGAGGAGGCGTAAGTTTCCCAGGATGTGCGTTTTGGACTGCAAAGTACAAAATATTCCCTGGCACGAGAACGTTTAAAGGCAATAAAGTTCTCGGAAGGATATGAATTGAAAACTCGCAGAGCACGTTTGCGTGCTTTAACAGCCAAACGGCATTCCTCAGACCACCAAGGCACAGGTACATGACGAGGTGTAGTAGAACCGCGAGGAATGCTGGAATTTGCTGCAAGTAGGACAGAACATGTAAAATACTCCACCAATTCATGGTTGGGAAGACATCGCCGTGGAGATAAATGAGGGAGCGAAATTTCCCCAGTCAGCTTTGGAAATAATCCAGTGAGGATATCTTGTCGGCACAGGATGGTGTCTGGATAGATGAATGTTAATGGAATAATGATCACTGCCAAATCGGTCGGAAAGCACCGACCAATCAAGGAATGGTGCCAGTGACGGGCTACGGAAGCTAACGTCCAGGGTGGACTGTGTACCGTAAGCAGATGATAAAAAGGCAGGGGCACCAGTGTTTAACAAAAGTAGGCCGGACACATCGCAAATGTCTGCTACAAGGCACCCACGAGCACCGTTAGCGTCGGAGCCACATAAAGTGTTTTTGGTGGAATCTGTGCCAAAAGAGCCCGAAAGTCGTTCGCGTGTACGGCAGTAACCAGTGGCAGATAGATATTGGAAACAGACAAGCAGAGCCCCTGCAATTGGACACGTACCGCTACAGCTTGCAGCGGTATGTTAAGGGGTATGCTGGTGGCAGATATGATATACACCACGAGCGTAGCAACATCACCACTTGCTCGCCTATCAGCTGCAGTCATGCGTGAGTGCCGAAAAACCACGAAGGTGAAGGGGGTGATTGGGTTGCAAATGAGTTTCTTGTAAACATACGATTGACATAGAACGTTGCGAAACTAAATGCTGTATGTCCGGAGCACGTGCCCAGAACCCATTAACATTCCACTGGATTATTTCCATAGCAAAAAGAATGTTAGTGCACTGCCTCTATCTTCTTTTTCATCATCATCATCATCATCATCATCATCATCATCTTTACCTTAACAGGCTTCGGACCTGGGATATGAAATTTGTCATCCTCTGGTGACTCCTCCGATGTATGGGAGTCTGAAGATGCCTTGCGGCTCGCGGTACTCAACTGGTAAAGATGTGTGCCACAAAAAACAGAAGTGTTATTAGAAAGGAAGGCTATAATTGTATAGCAGCCAAAAAAATCTGTAGAAACAAAACTAACACAGCAAAGTGTCGGGTAGAAGGGATTTAAACCCTACAGTAGAACACAAAGGTGGCAATGTGATGGTATGGGGATGTGGAGTGGATGATTTGTGTTTTCATTGAAAACACAATGGACAAACATCAGCACCTCAACATTCTCGAGAAAGTCTTCACCAATATGCAGAGAAATTAAGGGATAGGAAATGCATTCAAATGCAATCTAGATAGTGGCCCTAACCACGAGATGCATATTGTCAGGAGGTGGCTGTTATCTAACTGCCCAGAAGCATGCTTACACTCCCCACAGAGTCCAGATCTTCCCATAACAGAGAATTTATGAAATGGGCGGAACAAAGGGATCAGAAATTCTTTCACCTCCTGTAAAGATCACGTTAAGAAAACAACTGCTACAAGAATGGGTTAAAATTGAGTCTGTCTACACTAAGGAAAATTGTTTCGAATATGAAATGAAGCCTGCTAGAAGTAATTAGACATAAAATATCCCCTTATAAGTATTAAATTCAAACAGTGGTAGGAAAATACCCATACCGCTGTGTTGACCAAATATTTAAGTGACGTTGAAATTCCAGCAAGTGCACTAAAGCATTTCTGACGAGAGCTGTTGTAGCCGAGAATAATTATTATTTTGTTATCGTTGCAAATGGCATGTAGCTACCTATTTTAATTTATTGTTTCTACTTTCTCTACTACGTGTATTCCACCCAAAAATTCAATGTCGAAATTTCACCAGAAAGATATGTTTTGAGGCCCCCTGAATAAAAAAACGCATTTTCAGAAAATGGTCCGTGTGCGTGCGTGTATGTGTGTGTGTGTGTGTGTGTGTGTGTGTGTGTGTGTTTCAGTGTGTGTCTGTGCACAGCATAATTTTATTCAAACAAGAAAAGTCGCTTAAAAACCAAAGTTGGTATTTAAGGCGAATGTGTTTTGAGGATGCGACACGAAGATTTTGAAGATAATTCCTCCACCGTAAGCTACCCTTTACACTGAACATTTTCCGAAATTTTTGATTTTCTCGAAAATGATTATGGTGATTTTAATTAAAATGCATATATATATGAGGTACTTTTATGGCAAACGAAATTTATATTTTGAATTACCTGTTTATAGCCTATGTAGTCCTGTTTACTTTGGATGACTTTTGCATAGCTGGTAACCGCTCGAGAAAGATCAAATCTTACTATACAAAACCTGTAGATCTTGCTAAAACACAGAATTTGTCCCTTTTTTATGTGCAGTGAACCACTTCGGAGATATTCCTTGTTATTTGTTTGAGTTTTGGAAAACTTAAACTTTCGTCAAATGGGCGATCGTGATTCACTTTTATATCTTAACCGTGCAAAGTGAACGGAATTTGAAAGCTTTAAAATATTTGAATATCGCTCAAAGCCTACTGTATTCCTATATTCTCCTTGTACCTACAAGAAGATAAACAATAAGATAATTTCGGCAAATGCTTATCTCAACCAACACAAAGTAGATAAAGTAATAGATTTTGTAAGAATGGATAGTACAAGGGTAGAGAAAGTCATGTCAGTGCAACACATCAGAGTTTTAAGGAACGTTTTGGAGTCTGAATTGAACTTTTATTCTAGATCACTCGTTAATCAATTTCTAACCCTGGAGACATCCTACAAAAACAAACCTTATAAAAAGAGATGATGGTTGTGTTATACAGTCCACCGATGTAACATGCACTCTATTCTTAAGGTACTATAAATAATACGACTATCTTTTAGTACACTTTTTTTTTCTTCCGCGTGGTGCGAAAGCTTGTCCAACATGTATTTCACCCAACCATAAATATTCCTCCCTTTCCCATTACGTGGATCGATAACATTTATAGCGTCTTTCTCCATGCATAGGTTGGAGACATCCTCGCCACGCAGAGCGCTCCCCAAAGTAACTAGAGAAAGCGCTCCCTAGAATGACAATACTGTACTATGTCCTTTTGTGGGACTCGGAATTTTATTGAAATAACTTCATTTCTTAACGTGCCACGAATATTTTGAACAGTATGCAGCATATTAACGTATCCATAATAACGATAACCTTAGTCTTCAGTGCAATAATTGGATAACCGCGACTACAGCCGCTTGTCTAAAACCATTAAGGAACATCATTACATCATGGTGTTTAATTTGCACCAATTTTCACTTTCTCTACTGGTAAGTAGGGAAAGTATTTAATTCCACCCAAAAATTCGAAGTCGAGATTTCACCGGAAATACATGTTTTGAGGCACCCTGAATCCAAAAAAAGCCTTTTTAGAAAAAGGTCCGTGTGTGTGTGTCTGTGTGTCAGTCAGTCTGTCAGTCTGTCAGTCTGTCAGTCTGTCAGTCTATCAGTCTGTGGACAGCATAGCTCAAAAACGAAAAGTCGGTTAAAAACCAAAGTTGGTATTTAAGTTTAATGTCGTTCAAGGATGTGACACGAAGATTTTGAAGAAAATAGCCCCACCCTAAACTACCCTTTACATGGAAAATTTTGATTTTCTTGAAAATGGCTCTAACGATTTTGATTAAAATGTCATATGTTTGAGATATTTTTATGACAAATGAAATGTATATCTTGAATTTTCTGGCTATAGCCCCTGTAGTCGTATTTACTCTGGACGACTTTTGCATAACTGGTAAACCGTTAGAGATAGACCAAATTATACTATACAATAAATGTAGATCTTGCTAAAATACACGAGCTTATTGTTTGCGAGTTAGAGAAATGGTGTCTGCACAAATAATAGTTCTTGTGATATTGGTCATTTAAAAAAAAATAGCAAAACATAAGAGCTCAATTGCCCATATGAATTTAGAATTAGAATAGTGAGGTGTGTGTTAGAGAAAGAAAGGGAGTAAAGGTGGAGAGGATGTAATGTACTGCACACCCACTGCGACAAGTCACGAGCCGCTACTGCTTCTATTATCTTCCAGTAATCCTTTAAATCTAACTTGCTGTGTTTATAATTTTATTTGATTATTTCATATCACTCTAGCGTATCACTTCCACTATCTTCCTATTATCAGTTGGAATATACTATTTTAATTCACCAAAATTAATGCTTTGAATAAATGTTTTGAAGGTCCTTATGTTGTTTGTGATTAGCTGCTCTTTGGTCACTGGCCATTTGTTATTAGATTCGATGGCTTTCTTCATTACTTCCCTTAGCTGTTTTAGTTTGCAACATCGATATATCAGGTGTTCTACTGTTTGCTCTTCTTGTAGACAGATGCATGTAGAGTTCTGTATTATTCCCAGCCGGTGTAAGTAGGATTTAGTTAGTCCGTGTCCCGTAACCATTGCTGTCAGTGTGAAATTCAAGTTAATTTGTGTTCTCATTCTTCGGACGACTGATGGGGTGAACCCCTTGCAAGTTGTTCCTTTCGTTGTATTAGTCCACTCTTCTTGCACTGCTGCATCCCTTGTTCTTGGATTACCCTGACAAACGTTTTTTATTGTTTGTTGTACATATAGTCCGTAGCATTATCAATAGCAGCCTCCTTAGCTGGTTTATCAGCTAATTCATTGCCGACATATCCAACGTAAGCTTTGATCCAGGCAAAATATATGATCCACTTCTGTTCTTTAAGGCTTTAACGATTATTTTGAATTTCTTCTATTAAATTGTTATGTTTTGAATTATTTCAGATTAGATCTAAGGTAATTTTGCTATTTGTATACACTGCAGTTATTCTTTCTTGTACACGTATGTTCATATCCTGAAGTGTTGCTAATCCTCTAATGATTGCCACTTGCTCTGCCTGGTTATTGGAGCATCTGTCGTGTAATTTATGCATAATTTCTCCGCATGAGCGGCGGCAGACATTTTTCCAGGGGGCGGGGGCACATAGCTGAAATTCGCAATCAGATAATATTAATTCATTATTTTACTGTCAAAATGTATAATATTTGTTGCATATAACCATATTAATTATGCTAAATAAAATATATCTTTACATTGAAATTAAAATAGAAGTTTAATAGTCAGTAATTGATTGCACATTAAGTTGAGTAACTTCCAGGGGGTGGTCGCGGCTCCCCCCATGTTTTTCCGTGTTTACATATTACTGCTGCAGCTCCAACTTTTCCATGGATTTTAATACCGTCTGTGAAGATTTCTATTTCATAATGTTTCCCTTCATTGACCATTGACTTCTTCCATATGTATATACTACGCTGGATGGGGCCATTTTGCAATTTGAAATGGTGCATCATAATATTACGATTCTGGTGTCATTCCATGTGTTATCTTATACATTTTGGCTGCTTCTGTTAACCCTTTCATGCCTGGTGTGCATTATAAGATACATAGGCTTTTTTCCTGTTTGTACTAGTTTTAACTTTTTTTCCCTGTTGTATTCTTGTTATACTGTCTGTCACCAATTAAAAATACATATTTGGTGCATATAATGGTGCATCATAATATTACGATTCTGGTGTCATTCCATGTGTTATCTTATACATTTTGGCTACTTCTGTTAAATAACAGAAACAGCTAAAATTATTGTTATTGTTATCACCACCACCAGCATCATCATCGTCATCCGCGTCGTCATCGTTATCGTCATCATCATCATCCTCATCCTCATCATCACCCTCGCCGTCACCGCCGCCGCCGCCGCCGCCGTCGTCGTCGTCGTCGTCGTCGCTATCGTCTTCACCGTTGTCGTAAGAAAGTCAGCAGTAAGATTATTTCTGCAAATGTTTACCTCGACTAACCGGAAGAAGGTATAGGAATAGGAATTTATGTAGTACAAGAATAAAGAAAGCCATGTGTGTGCAACACATCATTCTTAGACCCAGAATTTCTAGCTTCAAAATATCCGCCATCCATAGTCGGTGTACTGAACCGAAAAGCAACATCTGAAAATAAAACATCTCTTTATTCACAATGCGTCACAGAGAAAATATTAGAGAAAACTAGGGAATTAAAACTTAGGTACTGGAAAAGTTAAAGAGATGAAAATCCGAAATGTTAAAATTATATTGATAAGTAAATAAATGAATTGTAGCACAAAATTGGATATCACAGAACACCTTAGTAGAATACCCATTGGATATGTTGATAAGTTAAGTGCCTTTACTTGATACTGGTGGGGGAAGTGAAGGTTAATAAAAATAAAACACTTTTAGCCTGTCCATAACAATGAACACTCGTTTATTCACAGTAGGATACTTTTATGCTAGTTCTTGAAAATTGCAAATGTATATCAATTATTTGTATTTCAAATTTATGCCAGAGTGAGGTAATCATGTCACTCATTTCCTTGTGCAACATTTTACGCAAAAAATGAAGTTCTTTCAATGGTACTTCATGTTACTTGCAACTGTTTATGACAACTTTTGCTCCTGAGTTCAATAAATTTCCACATTTGGTAGTACTTATTTGTTAACACCTGTGGTTAACACTCATGTAAGAAATTTAAAATAGAGCTATATTCTATGTATGTTGAAAAAAGTATTGGATGGTAAAAACGAAATATTTTTTTCTTCAAATAAGAAAAAGAATATCTTGAAAATATAAGCGCATCAATTAAAACAAGAATGAAAATAAAAGAAAAGAAAAACAAGAGAGTTCCGTAGTATGAGAACACATGTACTATATTTTGGCGTGGGAATTTTTCATACACGTATTATCGAAACAGCCAATCAGCGTTAACCACGAAATTCACACACATCAGAACTATAAAATTTTCTGTCGAGCCAATACAAAGGGGAAACTTGGTTTCGCCGGTCTAATTTGTGAGTGAGTAAGTCGTGTAACCACACGGCCTTGTCATGACCAAAATATTCCGTAAGTATGTCGTTTTCTCAGCAACAACTCCAGATACAGTGTTATATTTAAGAGGTTGTAAGTAACGTCAAAATGATGTGTTACAGTTGCACTGGTACTTCTCGTCTCAAGATGCTACGCCCTTTATCCATCAAGTTCCGATGTTGTGGATCTGACACCAGCTAATTTCGACCGTCTAGTTACTCAAAGCGATTATGTTTGGATAGTAGAATTTTTTGCACCATGGTGTGGACATTGTCAGCAATTTGTAGGGGAGTATTCCAAAGCAGCCACAGCTCTCAAGGTAGGTTGTTGTGCGATAGTTTATTATCACGTTACCTTTAGAGCACACTTCCACAATAGCCTGAATATCCACATGTTGGAGGCAGGGAAACCAATGGAAATGTTACAGTACTGTTTGGATGAATCCAAATATTCAGGCATTAAGTATACTGAATAGCCATACAGAGGCAACAGTTATTCCTTTTCAGGGTTTTATCCTCATTGCAATTATTACATGTTTGTAGCTTTCAGGCGTTCCCAGCTTGAATGCATTTTTGCCCTGCTATGGGTAAATTTGATGATTTACCTATGTAAGGCAAGTTCATAAATATTGTTACACTTCAACTGCACATCCAACATTTTACTCTTTTGTAATTAATAGACATGTTATGAAACAATTCTAAAAATCTGCTGTTTCATTCACACGACTTTCCACCTCCTCATTTATTTTTATGTAGCTTCTACAAAGTTTTGTTACAAAATCTTATTTTTCTATCCACTTATATAAATTGAGATAAAATTTGAAGAATTAGTTTCATAACACTTCATTGTGGTTATAAGGGGGATAGAGGAGGCTGAGTCAAAGACAGATGTTTAAAAGCAGATTGCAAAATGCTGGACTTGAAATTTCATGCTCTTTTCATGATACTACAAGAAATAAGTGAATAGGGACAGATTTTTGACGAGCTACCGTATGCAGTGTGACCAATTTTGTGTTAAAATGGTTAGTTGCACTTCGTAAGCTTTTTCAAGACATGCAATTGAAAACAATACGATGTGTTAAAGCTTCGACATTTCCTATCCACATTTACTGCACTAAAGACATCGTCCCAGCTTTCTCTATTTAATAGGAAGTTCAAGTAATCTATGCTAGTAGCTTTTGTATAATTTTGAATTTGTGTACAGCTGGTTGTCTAATATTTACTTCAATAATGTGTGCATGGTGATCACTAAATCCATTATTAAATATCTGAGTAGTACATATTGTATTCTTGATACTTATGATTTGATTAATGGCTGTTTTTGTAATTCTAGTTGGAGAGTTTAATAATTTCAAATTAAATGTCTCAATAATCTTAACATTGTTCTTCCCCAGGCCCAAGTGACTTAGTTGTCGACTGGTCCTTAAAACTCACTCACTCACTCTTCCCTTTAGCTTCCTTTAAAAAAATGGATAATGTATAGTATCGGCCAAAACACTTCAAATACATTTATCCACACTTTTAACACTATATTGTACTGTTTTATTGTACAAGTATTAAGAATACACCTTTAAGAATAATAATTGGCACACACAGTATGTAATTTACTCATGTAAGTGTGTAAGCTGCACTTTATTGAGGCAAGGTGGTGAATGTGACAAAATTATCTACAAGTGCTTCACCCAAGGCATGATGGGAACTTACCTCTCTGCCGCAACCCTTCTATCTCCTGTCCAAATGTTGCCAACATAGGCATTTGACACAGAAACACGCTCGCCATTTCCTGCATGTGTGACTTACATACTTCCTGCATTTCATATGTTGGCAATACTACTTTCCTTGCCTTACCCTACCTCGCTTATGCCCCTTCTATGTGCCATCACTATAGGTCGTCTAGTTCCTAATGAGGTTTAAAGAAAGTTTGTGTTTTTAAGAGCTTCAGGAGGCAATATGATGATCTTAAAACAGTAATAATGTTTGAGGTGATTTTAAGTCACTTTTTTACACTCACCTTCACTTAAATTGTTTTAAAAAACAGGAAACGTTTTCAAGACCGTTCCCATCATCAGCCGTTGGGTGATTGACGCTATCTTCATGTTCCCTCTCTCTGCTACTATCGCCTTCTGCCATCTGGTGTTAGGGGTGCAGAGCTTTAACACTTCATTTAAAGCTGGGATTTCAAAGTTAATCACTATATTGTTGTTTTTGATTATGTAAATTTTTTCCCAAATGTGCAGTTCTATTGGTGAATTTAGAGATTTTAAGAATTTTATATTGAGGCCAATGTTGTGGTGTTTATTGCAAAAGTGGTGTGCTACAGCAGTCTTGTCCGTTTGTTTTAATTTTATGCTCCTCTGGTGTTCCTTCAGTCTGATATCCAAATTCCTTTTTGTTTTTCCTATACAGCCTTTTTTGCAACTATTGCAATTGATTTGATAAATTCTACATTTTGGATTGTAAGGGACGGTATTGTTAAGTGGCTTGTTCAGCAGGTTTTTTAAACTGTATTACAGTTTTTTACCAAATCAACTGCAATAGTTGCGAAAAAGGCTATATAGGAAAAACAAAAAGAAATTTGGATATCAGACTAAAGGAACACCAGAGGAACATAAAATTAAAACAAACGGACAAGTCTGCCGTGGCACACCACTTTTGCAATAAAAACCACAACATTGGCCTCAATATAAAGTTGTTAAAATCTCTAAATTCACAAACAGAACTGCACATTTGGGAAAAAAAATTAGATAATCAAAAATAACAATAAAGTGATTAGCTTTGAAATCCTAGCTTTAAATGAAGTGCTAAAGCTCTGCGCCCGTAACACCAGATGGCAGGAGGATGACAGCAGACAGGGGGAACAAGAAGATAGCGCCAGTCACCCAACGGCTGATGATGGGACCGCACGGCCTTGAAAACGTTTCCTGTTTTTAAAACAATTTAAGTGAAAGTGAGTTTAAAAAAGTGACTCGAAATGACCTCAAACATGAAGAATACTTCACTGTTAATGGTGCTTCTATTTGTAATATTCAGTAATAATGTACTGATGTTACTTAGCAAGGCATCCATTACCTAACATAAATATTTGTGATGAAAATTGTGTTTTGATCAGTGCTATAAATTATCCAAAAAAAAAGCAGTATTAAAATCAGTGTGTAGGTATTTTACAAACATTATATAACACATTTTCTATGGTTTTTAGAAGCTCCTTTGTATTACCATCAGGTGATCTATACAAAACCTGAAACTACTACCAAAATGCTCATAAGTGTTACTGCTGTTACCCAATAAATAACTTCCTCGCCTAAATATGAGCTAATGTGTGCTTTCTTAAATTCAATTCCATTTTGTTCAAAGATACACTATCCCCCATGATTATTTTCAGTTTTACAAAATTTATTAGTTATTATGAATCCTGAAATGCATTTTAATTTAATTTAAAAGGGGAGTCAATGACATTAAACAACACTTACATTTATAATTTTCCGGAACATGTTTCGGAGGTTAACTTTCCTCCAATATCAACCGGACATTCTTCTGATGTTTCTTCTGGTAACAATTCAAGGAACTTGCTGAAAATATCTTTCTGGGGAATGTCGAAATTAAATACTCGGTTTCTATTTTTTAAAATGAAGATTTTTTCCCATGTGGACAGCTCTTGTTTCCGGCTTTGTTTGAGGAGTTTCGGTTCTGGCTTTATGTCGTGATTTTTTGTCCAAAAGTGAAAGGCAACTGCTGATTTTTCCAATTGTTTGCTCTTGATGTTCCTTGGATCTAATTTCTAAACTAGATCATACCTGATCAGTTTGTTCTTCCTTCATCCTGTGTTAAGTTAAAGTTATTACACTAACATTTTTAATTCATTATTTAGCAATATGTCAAAATTTATTTATTAGTACTAAATATAGATACAAGGAATATGGTAAAGTGCTCAGCCCAGGCTGTTAATTTGCCATATTTCTTATACAACTTCTACCAACTACATATGTGTCTCTTGAAATTATAATTTGTTTACTTCTCTTTCAAATGACCAATACCATTTATTTATCACTTTATTTAAAAAATCGGCTTTTTTACAATCTTTGCTGAAAATTTTAATGAATGCTACCTTGCTATCCATTATAAGCCATTTCTCATTAATACATTACTTTTTCCAAAGCTCTGCCCCTTGACGTTCAAATATTATGTGCTCTAGATCTTCTTTTTCCCCCACATATTGGGCACTGTTTCTGTGTAAATCCTTTTCTCAGCCCCTTCAGTCTCCACACAGCCGCTCTCACTCATGCTGTACCCTTCTTTGTTCTTTATTTAGTTTGTTTATATGTACTTCTCTTTCCCATATACTATTAATTGTAATGTGCAATTCTAATGATCTTCTTCCAATTATGTCCCCAAATACTGTTTGTATTTCCATGTTTTCCATTCTTCTCCTAACTACTTTCCAGAAACCTTTTGCATTTTTTCCCCTCATTCTCCAAATTTCCCACATACCATTGCTTCCCAGGTTATATTGTATACTGTAGCACCATTCAATACCTTTTAAACTCTTTTCTTGATTATTATTTATTTATGCCAGCAAACTTACTGTTGGTGTTTTTAAACACACAAACCGTGTGTGGGCAAAGTTTGAGAGGTAGAACTGGAACTTAAAAATTCAATGCTGCTCAGTTGGTTAGAGCAGCCGCCCGGTAAGCGGAAGGTCTGTGGTTCAAATCCCAGTTGTGGCATTGAATTTTTAAGTTCCAGTTCTACCTCTCAAACTTTGCCCACACACGGCTTGTGTGTTTAAAAACACCAACAGTAAGTTTGTTGGCATAAATAAATAATAATTACGATCTGAAGGTTATTTAATCCTGGGATATAAAGTACTTACAACACTAAATCACCATTGGGGTAATTTGTCTCTGATGTGAGACTGCCTTTGTGGTTTACCAGGAGAAATAGAAACTGGTTTGAGAATTTAATGCCATTCTGGCAGTTTGTCACAATAGCTCAGTGGTAGAGCAGCCGCCCGGTAAGCGGAAGGTCTGTGGTTCAAATCCCAGTTGTGGCATTGGATTTTTAAGTTCCAGTTCTACCTCTCAAACTTTGCCCACACTCGGCTTGTGTGTTTAAAAACACCAACAGTAAGTTTGTTGGCATAAATAAATAATAATTACCATCTGAAGGTTATTTAATCCTGGGACATAAAGTACTTACAATAGTAAGTCACCATTGGGGTAATTGTCTCTGATGTGAGACTGCCTTTGTGGTTTACCAGGAGAAATACGAACTGGTTTGAGAATTTAATGCCATTCTGACAGTTTGTCACAATAGCTCAGTTGGTTAGAGCAGCCGCCTGGTAAGCGGAAAGTCTGTGGTTCAAATCTCAGTTGTGGCATTGAATTTTTAAGTTCCAGTTCTACCTCTCAAACTTTGCCCACACACGGCTTGTGTGTTTAAAAACACCAACAGTAAGTTTGTTGGCATAAATAAATAATAATTACGATCTGAAGGTTATTTAATCCTGGGATATAAAGTACTTACAACACTAAATCACCATTGGGGTAATTTGTCTCTGATGTGAGACTGCCTTTGTGGTTTACCAGGAGAAATAGAAACTGGTTTGAGAATTTAATGCCATTCTGGCAGTTTGTCACAATAGCTCAGTTGGTTAGAGCAGCCGCCTGGTAAGCGGAAAGTCTGTGGTTCAAATCTCAGTTGTGGCATTGAATTATTAAGTTCCAGTTCTACCTCTCAAATCTTTTCTTGATATTCTAAGCATTGTATTAGCAGGTTATTTTCATCTAGATTTAGAATTCTAAACCAAAACTTAAGTGCTCTCTCCATAATCACACTTTTCGTTCCTACTCTGCCCATTTCAATTTGAGCAAATTCCTTTGCTGTGGCGCTTGGTAGACCCAAAAGTTCCGTACAAAAAATCCTGTGTACTGCATTTTTGCTTCCACTATCATGTTGTATATTTTTTGTAGCCACCTGACATTTATATCCAGTATTCTGTATTTGCACCCTCTAACTGCTGCCAATACTCCTTTCCCTTTAGCAAAAGCCAACTTCTTCTGTTTCTCCCATCCCCCCCCCCTCCCCTCATCCACTTTGACTCCTACATATATATACTCTGTTCATCTAGAGATTAGAGGAGACGTAAACAAAGCCACGTGCGTTTTGACCACAGTGCACCCTCTTGACGCTTTTCCCGTCTAAATAGTCCCTTGAAGAAATACTGTTACTGAGGTCAGAAATGTCATTTAATGTTTGCTAAAGCATGAACTAAGTGTACTAAGCATAGTTAAAGTGTAAGAATACGCAGTTAAGTGAATCTGTAACCAGCCTAATTCATTCTGCGCGCGCATTATTCAGTATGAAAGTATCATGGCAGAACAAGTGAGTTGTGAAACATAAGTGCGGCAAACCTTTGCGAAGTGGTGAAAAGACAACAATATTGAACGTGTTTAACAAGTTCTGCGAGAAATATCCTGAACTTGTTATCGAAGACGTGATGAAATTAACATCCGAGTTTACCGGTGTGTCAGTTGCAAGTATTTACAGTGCACCCAAAGAAAAATCGTCAGTTGGTGAAGATACCGGTAAAAAGCGACCACGTGCTAGATAAATGGTGGATGTAGTTTGCGACGAATTTGTGAGTGTGAGATCTGCAATCCATCGAAAAGTTTACCAGTTCTTTGTTAACAATGAACTTCCACCTTAAACAAAGTGCTGTTGGCAGTTAACTCTGATCCCGATCTTCCAGATTTAAAACGAACTTCCCTCCACAGGCTGCTTCTGGAGATTGGTTTCGAGATTGTGAGCAGTAAATGAAAAAGTGTTATTGTGGACAGAGATGACGTAAGTAGCAGTTAATTTCCATGTGCTACATGTTATTTGGATCAAGTAAATATATCCTTTAGTAGTGTAAAATGCACATTATACCTACGCGTAGTGATAGGTAACCGTGTTGCATCATTGTGAAAGCACGTTGCTGTGGAGTGATACAAACCAGTGCTTTGTTTATATCTCCTCTAATCTCTTGATGAACAGAGTATACAATCTCGAACCACTTTATACTCTTGATTCCCTTTCTTCCACTTTTCAAATTTGCTCAATTTTGCACCTTTCTTGATTACTAATATTTGAGTCTTACCCTGGTTTACCTTCAAATTCCATTCACTGCAGTGTTTATCTATTTGCTACAAGGACTTTTTTTAAGCCTATTGGTGTAATAGACCCTACTACTAAATCATCTGCAAACAGTAATCCAGGAATTGTCACTTTATTTGTTACTGGCAAAAAAATTATTTTTTCCTATCTCGGTTAGAATATCATCTATAAACAGATTGGATAACACTGGACTTAGTTTACATCCTTGTCGTAGTCCCTTGTTTTGAATTATTTCCTATGTTACCCATCCCTCCCCTACTCTCACGCAAAAGGTATTCTCCTCGTATAGAGCTTTAAGGATATTCACCATATGATAACTTCCACCCGTGCTCAAGGGTTTATACCATAGCAGATTTAGGTCTATTCTGTCATATGAGGGTGGGTCAATAAGTAATGCCTCCTATTTGTTTTCTCTTTTAATTGCCAAGAAAATTGAATCCAATTTACATAGCTTGAAAACTACAACATTGACGATTAATTTGTCACTTTTCAATATAATCTCCGTCCTTTTCCATAGTTTTGGTCCACCTTTTAACGAGGACATGTATTCCAGTGTGGTAAAACACAGGGTTTTGCTTCCTAAGCCATTGACGCACGGACGTTTTCACAGCCTCCTCATCTTCAAAATGAATCCCACGATGAGCTTCCTTTAGTGGCCCGAACAGATGGAAGTCTGATGGGCCAGGTCAGGGCTGTATGGGGGGCGAGGTAAGACTTGCCATCGCAATTTCTCAATTTCTGCAGTGGTGTAACGGCTGGTGTGTGGTTTTGCATTGTCATGCAAAAGAACAACATCCGCCATAGTTTTTGTTGGTAATGTGACACAATTCATCTGTTGTTATCCGGCGATTACCACGAATGATCTCATCGACTCGCTGAATGTTGCATGGAGTCACTGCAGTCACCGGCTTGCTGCTTCGCGTTTCATCTGCCAATGACGTTTGCCCTTCAGCTTCGTTACAGCGACGAACCCATCGTCTAACAGTGCTGACATCCACCGTTGCATCACCATACACATTTTTTAGCCTTTTGTGAATGCGAATTGGCGTTTCACCTTCCACAGTCAAAAATTCAATCACAGAACGCTGTCTAATACGAATGTCAATGTCAGCCATTTTGCAAGAGGATGCAGTGCTGCCACCTGTTGACTTAGGAAGTTACTACTGCAGGGGATTGGAGAAGAAGGTTTGAGGAATTGCGCCAAATTCAAATTTTTCACATAACTAACTTATTTAAGGAAAAAAAAATAGGAGGCATTACTTATTGACCCACCCTCGTACTTTCCCAAGGTCTATGAATGCCATGTACAGTTTTCCTCTTTTTTCCTTTAAATATTTGTCCACTAATGCTTTTATTATCAATAAATTATCTACAGTTCTTCTTCCCCTACAAAACCCCATTTGAAATTCAGATGAAATTTTATACTCTATCCATTTCTACAGAAAAATAATTAGTTTATTGCTGGTGGAAGATCCATATATGTAATGATACATCTGCAGCTCTGTTCCATCACCTACTTGTTTTTGCAGTCTCCAGCTGAACATAAGTGATCCTCTTATATTCAAATGCTAACCATCTGTGCCTAAGCAGTCGTTATTCTAGAACTTGTTTGTATTTACTAACTGCATTTTGTTCATCACACACTGCATGTACTACATACAGACGTTTACTACAGAACTTGGCTGGCAGGTGCATGGCCTGTGTGACCTTCACTACATTTCCCTGCATGCACGAGCTGATCGTAACACGTGTGCCAGTTTTACTTCTGTTACGTAGGTGTTCTGTGCTCTTCTCGTCCAGTTCACACGTGGATAATGTTAGGAGCCTTTACAAGTGTTTAGTTTTGCTTGAAGTGTTTTTAAAATGAATCGATTGCAGTATACAGTACAACAAAGAGTGTTTATGTAGGCTACGTATGTGCTTACATAATTTTTTGGCAATGTGTAACTAAATTTTCTGGGTGTGTGTTTGGTATAAAGACACCAGTTTGCTTGTAAATAAATTCTGGGAGACGAGATCAATTAATGACAACAAAAGAAAGGTAAAAACAGCATTTGCATACGTAAAAGAAATTAGACAAAATTAGAGAAAAATTAGAAGGGTCACGTCGAAAATCTTTTAGGTGCCTTGCACAGGACAAAATTAAAACAAAATATCAGGGGAGAAATTGATGCTATAATGGAAACTGAGCTAATTTGTGAGAATGAAAATCTCCTTGGAAGATGCCGTAGATGTATTGATGCAGAAGGACAGCATTTCCAACATCTCCTGTGATAGGGCAAGTTTTGTGTTTATTCTGATAATTGTTAATCTGATTTGAGATTTGATTTGATGTCAATGCATGTGTGTCCTGGATATGGGTCAACTGACTGATAGCCAGTCCATGCTTGTGTGTCCTGGATATGGATCAAGTGACTGATAGCCAGTCCATGCTTGTGTGTCCAGGAGATGGGCCATGTGACTGCTAGCCAATCCATGCTTGTGTGTCCAGGAGATGGGCCATGTGACTGCTGGCCAGTCCATGCATGTGTGTCCAGAAGATGGGACATGTGTCTGCTGGCCAGTCCATCCATGTGTGTCCAGGAGATGGGACATGTGTCTGCTGGCCAGTCCAGGCATGTGTGTCCAGGAGATGGGCCATGTGACTGCTAGCCAGTCCATGCTTGTGTGTCCAGGAGATGGGCCATGTGACTGCTAGCCAATCCATGCTTGTGTGTCCAGGAGATGGGCCATGTGACTGCTGGCCAGTCCATGCATGTGTGTCCAGAAGATGGGACATGTGTCTGCTGGCCAGTCCATCCATGTGTGTCCAGGAGATGGGACATGTGTCTGCTGGCCAGTCCAGGCATGTGTGTCCAGGAGATGGGCCATGTGACTGCTAGCCAGTCCATGCTTGTGTGTCCAGGAGATGGGCCATGTGACTGCTAGCCAGTCCATGCTTGTGTGTCCTGGAGATGGGTCATGTGACTGTTAGCCAGTCCATGCTTGTGTGTCCTGGAGATGGGCCATGTGACTGCTAGCCAGTCCATGCTTGTGTGTCCTGGAGATGGCCCATGTGACTGTTAGCCAGTCCATGCTTTTGTGTCCAGGAGATGGGCCATGTGACTGTTAGCCAGTCCATGCTTGTGTGTGCTGGAGATGGGCCATGTGTCTGCTAACCAGTCCATGCTTGTGTGTCCAGGAGATGGGCCATGTGACTGCTAGCCAGTCCATGCTTGTGTGTCCAGGAGATGGGCCATGTGACTGCTAGCCAGTCCATGCTTGTGTGTCCAGGAGATGGGCCATGTGACTGCTAGCCAGTCCATGCTTGTGTGTCCAGGAGATGGGACATGTGACTGCTAGCCAGTCCATGCTTGTGTGTCCAGGAGACGCGCCATGTGTCTGCTAGCCAGTCCATGCTTGTGTGCCTGGGAGATTGGACATGTGTCTGCTAGCCAGTCCATGCTTGTGTGCCTGGGAGATGGGCCATGTGTCTGCTAGCCAGTCCATGCTTGTGTGCCTGGGAGATGGGACATGTGTCTGCTAGCCAGTCCATGCTTGTGTGCCTGGGAGATGGGCCATGTGTCTGCTAGCCAGTCCATGCTTGTGTGCCTGGGAGATGGGACATGTGTCTGCCAGCCAGTCCATGCTTGTGTGCCTGGGAGATGGGACATGTGTCTGCTAGCCAGTCCATGCTTGTGTGCCTGGGAGATGGGACATGTGTCTGCTAGCCAGTACATGCTTGTGTGCCTGGGAGATGGGACATGTGTCTGCTAGCCAGTCCATGCTTGTGTGCCTGGGAGATGGGCCATGTGATTGCTAGCCAGTCCATGCTTGTGTGTCCAGGAGATGGGCCATGTGACTGCTAGCCAGTCCATGCATGTGTGTCCTGGAGATGGGCCATGTGACTGCTAGCCAGTCCATGCTTGTGTGTCCTGGAGATGGGCCATGTGTCTGCTAGCCAGTCCATGCTTGTGTGTCCAGGAGATGGGCCATGTGACTGCTAGCCAGTCCATGCTTGTGTGTCCAGGAGATGGGCCATGTGACTGCTGGCCAGTCCATGCATGTGTGTCCAGAAGATGGGACATGTGTCTGCTGGCCAGTCCAGGTGATGGGCCATGTGACTGCTAGCCAGTCCATGCTTGTGTGTCCAGGAGATGGGCCATGTGACTGTTAGCCAGTCCATGCTTGTGTGTCCTGGAGATGGGCCATGTGTCTGCTAACCAGTCCATGCTTGTGTGTCCAGGAGATGGGCCATGTGACTGCTAGCCAGTCCATGCTTGTGTGTCCAGGAGATGGGCCATGTGACTGCTAGCCAGTCCATGCTTGTGTGTCCAGGAGACGCGCCATGTGTCTGCTAGCCAGTCCATGCTTGTGTGCCTGGGAGATCGGACATGTGTCTGCTAGCCAGTCCATGCTTGTGTGCCTGGGAGATGGGCCATGTGTCTGCTAGCCAGTCCATGCTTGTGTGCCTGGGAGATGGGACATGTGTCTGCTAGCCAGTCCATGCTTGTGTGCCTGGGAGATGGGACATGTGTCTGCTAGCCAGTCCATGCTTGTGTGCCTGGGAGATGGGACTTGTGTCTGCTAGCCAGTCCATGCTTGTGTGCCTGGGAGATGGGCCATGTGACTGCTAGCCAGTCCATGCTTGTGTGTCCAGGAGATGGGCCATGTGCCTGCTAGCCAGTCCATGCATGTGTGTCCTGGAGATGGGCCATGTGACTGCTAGCCAGTCCATGCTTGTGTGTCCAGGAGATGGGCCATGTGTCTGCTAGCCAGTCCATGCTTGTGTGTCCAGGAGATGGACCATGTGTCTGCTAGCCAGTCCATGCTTGTGTGTCCAGGAGAGGCGCCATATGACTGCTAGCCAGTCCATGCTTGTGTGTCCAGGAGACGCGCAATGTGTCTGCTAGCCAGTCCATGCTTGTGTGCCTGGGAGATGGGACATGTGTCTGCTAGCCAGTCCAAGCTTGTGTGTCCAGGAGAGGCGCCATGTGACTGCTAGCCAGTCCATGCTTGTGTGTCCTGGAGATGGGCCATGTGCCTGCTAGTCAGTCCATGCTTGTGTCCAGGAGATGGGCCATGTGACTGCTAGCCAGTCCATGCTTGTGTGTCCAGGAGACGCGCCATGTGTCTGCTAGCCAGTCCATGCTTGTGTGTCCTGGAGATGGGCCATGTGACTGCTAGCCAGTCCATGCTTGTGTGTCCTGGAGATGGGCCATGTGACTGCTAGCCAGTCCATGCTTGTGTGTCCACGAGATGGGCCATGTGACTGCTAGCCAGTCCACACTTGTGTGTTCAGGAGATGGGCCATGTGCCTGCTAGCCAGTCCATGCTTGTGTGTCCTGGATATGGGCCATGTGCCTGCTAGCCAGTCCATGCTTGTGTGTCCTGGATATGGGCCATGTGACTGCTAGGCAGTCCATGCATGTGTCCAGGAGATGGGCCATGTGACTGCTAGCCAGTCCATGCTTGTGTGTCCTGGAGATGGGCCATGTGCCTGCTAGCCAGTCCATGCTTGTGTGTCCAGGAGATGGGCCATGTGACTGCTAGCCAGTCCATGCTTGTGTGTCCAGGAGACGCGCCATGTGTCTGCTAGCCAGTCCATGCTTGTGTGTCCTGGAGATGGGCCATGTGACTGCTAGCCAGTCCATGCTTGTGTGTCCAGGAGACGCGCCATGTGTCTGCTAGCCAGTCCATGCTTGTGTGTCTTGGAGATGGGCCATGTGACTGCTAGCCAGTCTATGCTTGTGTGTCCAGGAGTTGGGCCATGTGACTGCTAGCCAGTCCAAGCTTGTGTGTCCAGGAGATGGGCCATGTGACTGCTAGCCAGTCCATGCTTGTGTGTCCTGGAGATGGCCCATGTGACTGCTAGCCAGTCCATGCTTGTGTGTCCAAGAGATGGGCCATGTGACTGCTAGCCAGTCCATGCTTGTGTGTCCTGGAGATGGGCCATGTGACTGCTAGCCAGTCCATGCTTGTGTGTCCTGGAGATGGGCCATGTGACTGCTAGCCAGTCCATGCGGGTGTGTCCAGGAGATGGGCCATGTGACTGCTAGCCAGTCCATGCTTGTGTTTCCAGGAGATGGGCCATGTGACTGCTAGCCAGTCCATGCTTGTGTGTCCAGGAGATGGGCCATGTGACTGCTAGCCAGTCCATGCTTGTGTGTCCAGGAGATGGGCCATGTGACTGCTAGCCAGTCCATGCTTGTGTGTCCAGGAGATGGGCCATGTGTCTGCTAGCCAGTCCATGCTTGTGTGCCTGGGAGATGGGACATGCGAGCACCAGTCAAGTCACATAGTTCATGTCCAGGAGACAGGCCATGTGCTTGCCAGCCAAGTTTTGTAGTATACGTACTGTAGAAGGAGAGAACAAATATTTTCATGTACTGTATTATCTTATGTTTTGCAGATGAGGCGGCCAAGGCTGCATGTCGTTTGCCGGTGTTTTCCACATATGCTCTTCCTTTTAGAGATGTGCAGCTATACTTCCGCTGCCATCTTTATTCTGTTTGGCAAAAATCTTGGGAAGAGCTGACCGGCACCCAATTACGGACAGTTAAGGACTCGGTAAAACCCTGGTGGACTTCTTGCAGGGATTCCCGTCAAACAGAGGTCATTTTAACGCGGTTTCGCATTGGTCACACATGCGCCACACATCTGCGCAGTTACCCGGCCCCTGTCTGTCACACGTGCAACGTCCAACTCTCCGTGTCGCATGTTTTAATTGATTGTCCATGATATGCGCCAGTCGCTTGGCCTGGGGTTTATTCTGCGGTCCATCCTAGGCAACGACCCATTCTCCGTAGATACGGTGCTGCGGTTCGTTGCTGAAATTGGATTTGTCAAACAAGTATAAGTGTTTTTAGTATTAGGCTTTACAGTTTAGGATTTAAAAATCAGCAATTAGATTTGTTTTGTTTTACTGTTTAGTATTTTAAGCCATCAGTTTTATCATTCACCTTTTTAGCGTTTTAATCTTTTGGTGTTTTAATGGTTTTAACATTAGCTTTTTTAGTATTTTAATGTTTTTGCATTTTTTAGTTTTGTATTTTAGCTTAGTTCTTGACCAGAAGTTAGTGAGTGTTTTACCCTGTAAATGTGACTTGGGGCCCAAATGACCTAGCTGTCGACGGGCCCTTAAACACTACTCACTCACTCACTCTTATGTTTTGAATGTTCTGATTTGTTTCTGCTGTGTTCACAAATTTTGGTCTTGTGTAAATGTAATGGCCAAGAGTGTGTTGCCAAGCCAGACTATTGCAAAAACATGATTTAGTGCTTGATTCACAACTCTACATGTTGCACATGTACATCTACTCATTGTTTTGCATGTTTTCATTTAGACGCAAGAGTATGTGGAATGTTGCATTCATTCCCTCGTTAAGGTCCAGTCCAGTAACTCTGAGGACATACGCAAGGCAACAACAGGAAGCATCGACTCCTTTCATTCCTTATCTAACATAAAGTTAAATGCAACAACTTTGAGTAATACAAAGCTTAAATATTTAATAGTATTGAAAAAGTATGAAGGGTTTATCTCAACATATTAGACAGTATGAAGGTTCCAGCCTTTCAATCTGAGGTAATAGATTTGTATGTGATTCGTTGCATGCATGAGAACATAAGGCTTGATATGACCGTAGTTCCTTTCAGTGGAGCACAGCGCCAGTTCATTGTCACATTCCGGAACTTGGTGTTATTTGAATTAAACAAAATTATGTTCAAATGAAGCACAGTCTTTGAGCACCGTTTACATAGGAAATTCAAGGGGACAAAGGAAAAGCTCTAATTAAAGAATAATGATGCTCGGTTTACAGCATATTGTAAATGCAGTATGAGTGTGTTATGTTTGCAGGGAGTGGTGAAGGTGGGAGCTATCAATGCAGATGAACACAAGTCATTGGGAGCCCAGTTCAGTGTCCAGGGCTTCCCTACAGTCAAGATATTTGGTAGCAACAAACACAAACCAGAGGATTACAGTGGCAGCAGGACTGCTCAAGGATTGGTGGATGCTGCACTGAAGGCTGTGAGGAACAAGGTGGATGCTCAGCTGTCTGGGAGGAAGTCCGATGGTGGGTCAGGATCTGGAGGAAAGAGGGTAACTAACTGCACTCAGTCTTTGACAACATAATTTCCTTTATTATCTGCTTATCAGTTCTGTGGTTCAAATCCCAGCTGTGGCATTGAATTTTTCAGTTCCAATTCTACCTTTCAAACGTACACACATTCAATGAAATATATACACACACACAGCACGCAGGGTGGACCATTTAACTTGAGACAGTACAATATCTCCGGAACTAAGCGCTGTAGAAAGAAATGTCTTAAATAGAAGTTGCTTGATATGGGGAAATAAATGCCATTTGTCATCTTTTATTTGGAGGACGTTGTGATGGTCATTTTAGGGTCAATTGAATTTTTTTAAATGGGAATATTTTTTATTTTGTTTTCTCACTCCTCATAAAAAAACTGAACAACTTTTGTATAAAGCACTTTGCAATTGTTCTTAAAATAACGATGAAAATGCTGAATGGCCATGTACGAAGAGCGCGATTGGTTGGACCATCTGTGAATGGGCACTTGAGGGTCAAGTTACTTATTGTAATTGGGAACCAACATTTTTATTTGGTTTCCTTATTCCTCATTACAAAATAAACAGTTTTTTATAAACCATTTTCTTCATAGCACATGGATCTTTCACTAGATAACACTAGTTAACAAACTTAAACTTTTTTTCTGCCTCTGGTTTGTAAATGGGTGAATTTACCTAATTTTGGGGTGCCGAATACACTGGTAATCAGTTTTTCTCTATGACGTCACATTTCCTAGATGCACAGCAGAATAAAAAATGGTAATAGTGAAAATTGACACAATTAAGTCAAACAAAAATACACATTCAGAACATTTGAAATCAGTACTATTTTGTATGTATATATGTGCATGATGTCAATAAAAGGTCCAAATTAGTTCAGAAGACATTTTCACCTTTAATCGTTTTTGGTTTTTGAAAAATGTGACGACGAAGCTCTTTGTTTTTGCTTGCCGTTTCATCACTCTCCCTAACAAGACCTCAGCAGTAGTAACCCATCATCGAAGGGTTCCAATGTCCTTGGCAACAGTGTTCCATGGGAAGAATGTCTTGGTGAAAGCGTTCACTATGCGCATCGCTTATGGCTCCAAAATTTTTCGGGAAGAAATCAAGGTGATAATGCAAAAAGTGAATTTTAAGCGACATTCTACACCCTATGTTCTTTTAGTTGGCCAACAGATCATTCACAATGGTAACATAGTTTTTGTCTTTTCTGTTACCCAAAAAGACCTTCACAATTGCTTTAAAAGAAGACCAAGCAGCTAATTGGATATCTGTGAGTTTGGTATCAAAGGTTGGATCTTTCAGCAATTTTCTTATTTGTGGTCCAACAAATATACCCTCTTTCAGCTTTGCCTCACTTAATTTGGGTAACTTTTCTTTTAATTGATTGAAGGCTCACTTTCTTTATCCAGAGCTTTCACAAAGTTCTTTATAAGGCCCAACTTACAGTGGTTCTTGGTGTCATGGCTGTCCCAAAGGTATAAAGAGCAGCAGTATTTCGTGAATCCAGCCTGTAAACCAGTAAGAAGTGCAACAACTTCCAAATCACAGCAAAGCTACCATTCATGATCCTTATACAAGGTGCATCCAGAAAGTAAGTCCCGATGACCAATAAAGAGAACAAAAACATCTTTAAGTAAGAAATATTTATTGAAATAATTACATGGACTTACTGGCTACTTTTCAACATAGTCACTACCATTGTTGAGACATATATTGTAGCAGTGCACCATTAATTGTATGTTCAAGTCATAGGATTCTGCTGCCAACATCCGCAGCGGCGATGTCACTTTGTTCTGCACCTCAGCGTCATGTAAAAATGTTTTCCTGCCACAAAACGCTTCATGAGACGGAAGAGATGACAGTCACTTGGAGCGAGGTCAGGGCTGTAGGGTGGATGTTCGAAGACCTCCCATCCAAACTTATTCAACACATTTCTTGTGGCATTGGCTGTATGGGCTCTTGATTGTCATGCACAAGCGTAATGCCTCTTGTCAACATTCGACGTCTCTTGTTCTGGATTGCCCGCCTGAGTTTATGCAACATCTGGCAATATCGAACAGCATTTACGGTCTCTCCTCGCGGTAAAAGCTGCACAAGAGGACACCACTTCCATTCCAGAAGACCGTGCACATGATTTTTTGGAATGAGATTGTCTGCTTGAATTTGGTCTTCACATGTGAACCACTATGCCGCCAATGCATTGATTGTTTTGTCTCTGGTGTGGCATACGCCACCAATGTTTCATCCCCAGTGACAATATTGTCGAAAAACTGGTCACCTTCCGCTGCGTATCGCTGTAGGAATGTCAATGCTGCAGCCAGATGTTTGGTTTTGTGTTCATCTGTCAGTTGTCTAGGCATCCATTTTGCACACACTTTGTGAAAACCAAGCCACCGGGAGACAATTTCGTGCAAAAGCAAACAAAACATCAGGGGAAACTGACAGAGTTCTGAAACTGTGAGGCGTTCTGAAATTGTGCCGGTTCTGCACAATTGCTTGGCGCACACTTTCCAACAGTGCTTGCGTCACCAGGGATGGTTGGCCATTACGGTCTTCGTCATGAATATTAGTTCTTCCTTCCGTGAATTGCCTGTACCATCCTCTTACCATATTGTCACACATAATGTCCTGTCCATACACGTGACACAATTGACGATGGATCTCTGCTGAAGATTGCTTTTAAGCATGCAAAAATCGGATGACGGCACTAACCTTGCATTTGGCGGGAGACAATATCGGAGAAGCCATTTTCTCCTAGCACAGATCAGTAACCACTGCCGTCACAAAACTGGAACTTTACTACAATGTTACCATATACTTCCTCTCTTCTCCTGCGCACGCGCATTCCTATCCGACTGGTGGTGCCATCTTTGGATGCGATCGGGACTTATTTTCTGGATGCACCTCATATTTGTTTGCCTCTAGTAGCAAAGCCATGGTTACATAAGTTTCTTTCATGTCTATTGTGTAAGCCAAAGGTACCAATGGAAATGCATTGCCATTATGCACTAGTTCAAGCTGGTTTTACTGGAGTCAATAAATAGTTGCCACTCCTGTGAATTATGTTGTACACCTAGCTGCATCTTCAGTCCATTGACATCTCTACCTACACACATTGAATTCTGCATATCAAAATATTGAGCAAAGGAAGCAGGAAATTTTTGTCCTTTGAGCTAGAAGGTTCCGTTGTTGCAGTCTCGACCCCAAAAATTCCACTTGCTGCTATTTCTAAAGTTTTATATCGCGAACCAAATTGTTCAATTCCTTTTAATTAAAGAGCTGAGTTGAAGTGTCATATTGAGGACAGTACTCTTCTATATGTTCACTACTTTCTGATTCACTTGACATGGTGCCTCGCTCCGTGGCTTTCAAGTTACGCACAGGAACAGGCAACCCTTCATCTTGGGGCACAGGCAAATGCACTGAAGATACATTTGGATACTTTATTTTATGTTTAGTTTTGCTTGAATGTCCCGAAATATTTGTAAGACAGAAGTAACAGTGTGAATAATGGTCATTGGGCTCACACCACACCATTGGAACAGCAAATGGCATGGCTCGGTGTTTTCCTTTCAACCACTCTGTTAATATTGTAGTACAGGTTATGCAGGCAATATGAGGTGCAAAATTTTTATCTTGATCAACAGGATGCCTTCTTAACCAAATCAGTGATTAGTTTTCTTTGCGCTTTTGGAGTGAACTTCCCACACACATAACAAAAGCTGTTGGGGTGGTTTAGACAGCAATGAGATTTACTAGTTGCCATTTTTCTTAGTGCAAGTTTTAAACACAAAAAGTGCACTATCTTTCACAGGAAACACTCACTAAGGATCTCTTTCACACCACTGGATTACCACACCAACCATTTACTGCCGATTCTAAATCTTCTAGCTCTCCTCTACAAATCAAAACCAAACAATTAAACATCAAAACAGAAGAACATCAAAAAGCAAAATACTGAATACGAAAAATAAAAAACCTTTCAAAACCCAAAATTGGTATGTGCTAGAACATTTTGAAAGGTATATTTGGATTCTATACACCAAAATACATGTAGTTGATGTATTACATCCCAGATGCAAAATGACTGTTGACTAGTGTAATTAAACATTGATGAGAGGTAGTTACACACGGTATCACCACGTACCTTAGGGTAATAAATGTTCAAAATGATGCCCTTCTAGCTCAATGCATTTTTCTAGTTTTGTGAATGAATGATTGATGTGTCTGTAAAAGCATGTTTTGTTGAATACTGGCACAAGCATTTCGTATGCGCACCTTCATGTTGTCAGGTGTCTATGTTTCACAATACACTTTTCCTTGAGGTAATCCCATAAGAAAAAGTCTGGTGATGTAAGATCAGGAGACGAGCTGGCCAATTAATGGGACCTGCGCGTCCTATTCAACGATCATGGTAAATGTTATTTAAAACCTCCCTAGCAGTACGTGCATAGTGTGCAGGGCATCCATCATGCTGGTACCACATTTGTGACCTTGCTTGTAATGAGGCATCTTCTAACAAAAATGACAGCTCATCCGTTAAAAAGTTTCTGTGCTTTGGCACCTATTAAGGTGCCATCAGCAAAGTAGGGTCTAATTAACTTTTTAATTTAAAAGGTGAGTCAGTTAATAACACTAAACAACACTTACATTTATAATTTTCCGGAACGCGTTTTGGAGGTTAATTTTCCTTCATTAACAACCAATGACTGGGTTTCCATGATGCAGATGGCGATGCTTCTTCTGGTGACGGTTCAAGGTACTTGCTGAAAATATCTTTCTGGGGAATGTCAAAATTAAATACTGTTTCTATTTTATAAAATGAACTAGGTATCCCTGCACATATATACTGATGGATCCTCCACGGAAAACCTTACTGGAGCTGGAGTTATGTGTTCACATTTTTCCTTTTATCATTCTGTTGGCAGAGACACAACAAATTATGATGGAGAAATAGAGGCTATACACATTGCTCTCCGACAATTATTAAATCTTCCCTTAAATAAATTTAACAAGGCAGTAATTCTTTCAGATTCTAAAGCTGCAGTTCAGGGAATATGTTCAAATACTACAAAGAAGTCAACAAAAATTAGAGAATGCTACAAAATGTTAACACAACTCCAAAAAGTTAATAAGACTGTTCATCTCCAATGGATTCCAGCACACTGTGGAGTCATGGGGAATGAAGCTGCAGACTCACTTGCAAAGAAAGGCACAACAATAAAACAAAAGTCTGAATTCAATTTCTCATATTCCTCAATAAAACGCTTGATCATTAAAAATTTTTGTCATTCATACCTACAAGAAATAGAAACAAATGCCAAAGATAAAAAATGGATTACACTACTTTCCAACCCAGATATAATCCCCCAGAGACCAAGGAAAACAGCGGTTGCAGCCTTCCGACTATTGACAAATCACGACTGCTTAGCAAGTCATCTCTACAGAATAGGTATCTCAGCCTCACCAATATGTGTCCTGTGTAACGATCCAGCAGAAATGAACGAAGACCACCTGAAGACCTGTGAAGCATTAAGATCAGAAGAAACTACAGTTCAAAAGTATTAGAAAGCACGAATGCTAATGGCTTCATTGCCAGATGCAAGGCACTAGAGAACAACAACAACATTTTTTAAAATGATTTGTTCCCATGTGGACAGCTCTTGTTTTCCGGTTATGTGTTTGAGGATTTTTGGTTCTGGCTTTATGTCATGATTTTTTGCCCAAAAGTGAAAGGCAACTGCTGATTTTTCCAATTGTTTGCTCTTGATGCTCCTAATGTGTTCCTTGGATCTAATTTCTAAATTTCTTTTGGTTTCTCCTATGTATACTTCATTACAATCACTGCATTCAATTTGGTATATGCTGGAT
This sequence comes from Tenodera sinensis, assembly GCA_030765045.1. Classification (NCBI taxonomy): domain Eukaryota; kingdom Metazoa; phylum Arthropoda; class Insecta; order Mantodea; family Mantidae; genus Tenodera; species Tenodera sinensis. The sequence continues at coordinate 378,340,307 of CM060964.1, read as the reverse complement.
TTTTTGAATGAAGTGATTGTAATGAAGTATACATAGGAAAAACCAAAAGAAACTTAGAAATTAGATCCAAGAAACATGTTAGGAACATCAAGAGCAAACAATTGGAAAAATCAGCAGTTGCCTTTCACTTTTGGACAAAAAACCATGACATAAAGCCAGAACCGAAACTCCTCAAACACATAACCGGAAAACAAGAACTGTCCACATGGGAACAAATCTTCATTTTGAAAAATAGAAACCGAGTGTTTAATTTCGACATTCCCCAGAAAGATATTTTCAGCAAGTTCCTTGAACCGTCACCAGAAGAAGCATCGCCATCCGCACCATGGAAACCCAGTCATTGTCCGGTTGATAATGGAGGCAAGTTATATATGTAAGTGTTGTTTAGTGTTATTAATTGACTCACCTTTTAAATTAAATCAATTATAACATGTTTTCAAACTTCTAAGAAAGGAAGATCCAATTAACTTGTCACCCAAAATTCCACGCCACACATCAACAGACCAGGGTTTCTGATGTGCCACTTCTCTTAACGAAGGTGGATTTTCCACCGCCCAGTAGTGCATATTATGCCGATTTACTTCACCATGATTTGTGAAAGTCACTAAACAACATGAACTGCAAAAAGTTATTAATCTGCAGTCTGTCTTGTGCCCACCTACAGAACGTTAGTCTATTCAGAAAATCGTCATGATGTAGTTGTTGATGTAATGGCATGTGGTAGGGATGGAATTTATGCCACTTCAATATTCTGAGAACACTGCTTTTGGATATTCCTACACTGGATGCTAATTCAGAGAACTAACATGGGGTTGTAATTCACTGCAGCTAGCACACCAACTTCCCTCTGTTCTTCTGCACCTCCTTTTCTTTGGCTGGACACTTCCTTCTTCAGAGAATTGCTTTGTCACACAGTAAAATGAAGCTCCTGATGGAAACCTCTGCACACAGAATAGCCTGTTCCACATCTCTCCTAGACTCGCCTTAAATGAGAACCATTTCCATCTTTTCTGGTTGAGAAATTGGGTCCATTTTAACCCGCAGTCAACTGAGTATGCTTCCAAATGCTCAACAAATTGAATGGAAGTGATGTTTGTATCTTGATCGCTAATTGTAGTACTATCAGAGGATACACCTGGACTCGAATGCGGCTGCAGGTATACTAATGATAGATACAAGGAAACTGTCCTACCATGGGAAGTAAACAAAACAAACAGTGTCTCATTGCCTCCTATTATGCTGCACTGTGTTGAATGGGGCAACTGTTCAGGATTTTTGTCGTTATTTGTGTTGCTGTAAGAACAATTGCAAAGTGCTTTATACTGGTGCTCACGTTTTAATAATGCGTTGCTTGAGTTGAGCTATGAGAGCCTTTTTCTATCCCAGGTCGTGGTACAGGTGAAATGAACGAACACAGGATGTAACTTTACTATATCACCTTTATTTGCACTTTTTCGTTGAATATTACACTCCTTACATTTAAATTAACTTAAGTTGCACCTGAGTATTTTTCTTTGATAGTCTTTTCATGTTATCAGTTATTTTAGACCGGTTATAGCGTCCGTATCTATGCATGTCACAAAACGTGTCTTTCCTTTATGGTCTCCAAGACGCTAATAAGAAAAAAGTTGGCGCCTCTTTACATAATGCTTTTGTATTCATACGCGTATGCACTTATTTTCCTGCGAAGCACATTTTGAAACCCTCCTACACGCTAAATAGTTCCTGTAATGTTACAGAAGTGATCTTTATCCTCCCTACACTTTAAATATTAAATATATATGGTTCTTATATTTATACATATTAAATTTGGACATGTAACTTAACATTTATGGCATTTGTAAACAATTACTTCTTTTTTAACAATTAAGACAATGGCAATACATTTTCAGTACTCAACAAATCCTTACCAATATGAAAAATAAACCGTATTTACAACAAATATTTACATAAATGCCTTCTTTTCGGGGTCTAACCATATGTTCTGTCTCAATACAAAAGTTGTGTAGTTTTTATGAGGAGTGAGAAAACAAAATAGAAACGGTAGGTTCCCATTTAAAAAAATTGAATTGACCCTAAAATGACCATCACAACATCCTCCAAATAAGATGACTAATGTAATTTTCTTCCCCCCATAATATCAAGTAACTTTCATTGAAGACATTTCTTTCTACAGTGCTTAATTTCGGAAACATTGTACCGTCTCAAGTCCACCCTGTGTGTGTATATATATAAATAATGCCACAGTAATATACTTGTGCATAGACAGATTTTATTTTATTTATTTTGCCCATAGACATTATACAATGTTTTGAGCATAGTCAAAATAAAATAACATTTACAAATGTTGAATCACCTGCGATTTTATTACAACTTCTGTTATAAAGTGCTATTTACTTGAATGATAATTAACAAAGATACTCATCTAGTGAATAGTAACATCCTTCTAAGCAAAATTTCTTTGATTGTTTCTTTAGTATATAAGTTGGTAACATTTTTGAAACAGACAGGGAGCTTGTTATACAGTTGATGAGCTGCAGCAGTAGGTTTTGCTTTGTAGTGGTTATGTATTTGGTTATTTGTTTTACCTGCATCTTGCCCGTGAAACAATTGCAGTAGGAGGGTTGTTCAATATATAATGCCCCACATTTTTTTTTCTCTGAACATATTTATTGTTAAGAGTCAGAATTTGGTGACAGTATACCTCAATATCTCTTGTCCATGTCCTATTTTTACTTTCTCTACTGGCAAGGGAAGTATTGTATTCCACCCAAAAATTTGATGTCGAGATTTCACCGGAAATACATGTTTTGAGGCCCCCTGAATCCAAAAAATCATTTTTAGAAAAAGGTCTGTGTGTGTGTGTGTGTCTGTGTGTCAGTCTGTGGACAGCATAACTCAAAAACGAAAAGTCGGTTAAAAACCAAAGTTGGTATTTAAGTTTAATGTCTTTCAAGTATGCGACACGAAGATTTTGAAGAAAATAGCCCCACCCTAAACTACCTTTTACATGGAAAATTTTGATTTTCTTGAAAATGGCTAACGATTTTGATTAAAATGTCATATGTTTGAGATATTTGTATGACAAATGAAATGTGTATCTTGAATTTTCTGGCTATAGCCCCTGTAGTCGTATTTACTCTGGACGACTTTTGCATAACTGGTAAACCGTTAGAGATAGACCAAATTATACTATACAAAACATGTAGATCTTGCTACAATACACAATTTATGTCTCAATAAATTTTCTTGTAGGGTGAACCATTTCGGAGATACTCCTTGCTATGTGTGTGAGTTTCGGAAAACTTCGAACTTTCGTGAAATGGATCATCGTTCATTTTTTTAATATGTTAAGTGTGCAAAGACAACAGAATCTCAAACATTTGACTATTGCACAAAGCCTACTGTATTCTAACATTCCCCTTGCACCTACAAGGAAATAAGCAATAAGATAATTTGTACAACTGTTTATCTCAGCTATCAAGAAAGAAGATATAGGAATAAGAGTTTGTAAGGATGGTTAGTATAAGAGTAGAGAAAGTCATGTGAGTGCAACACATCAGATTTTTCTACATAGTCTCCATCACGTTCTATGGCCTTACACCAACGTTGTGGGAGAGCATGTATTCCATGTTAATATAAGTTCTTGTCCTGTAGGTGTAGCCATGTTGTCACTGCGTGAATGACACTCTCGTCATCTTCAAACTGTGTCCCCGTAGAGAATCATTAAGTGGCCCAAAGAGATGGAAGTCTGAGGATGGCAGGTCTGGACTGTAGGGTGGATGAGACAATGATGTCCAACCCAATTTGGTGATGTGTCCCCGGGTTCTTAAACTTGTGTGTGGGCGTGCATTATCGTGTTGGAGTAGGATTTCTGTTGGGTTCTTGTCAGACCAAACACATCGGAAACGTTTTCTTGAGTTTATTCAGAGTCTTCATGTATGCCTCTGAATTAATGGTTGACCCTCTTGGCATCACATCCACGAGAATGTCGCTATCACAATCCCAGAAGACTGTCACCATCACTTTTCCGGCAGAGAGGGTTGTCTTGAATTTCTTCTTTTGTGGTGAATGAGGATGACGCCACTCCATGGACTGCCTTTTTGTTTCCGGCACAAAGTGGTGCACCCAGCTTTCATCCCCTGTAATGATCTGAGACAGAAAGGCCTCTCCACCGGGCTCAAAATGCTCCAACAATTCAGATGAAATGGACTTTCTTTGAATCTTGTGGTCTGCTGTGAGCATTTGTGAAACCCATTGTGTCCATGCATGTTTTCGAATATCCAAGAGCGTTGATCATTTCAGGGGCACTTCCAATGTTGACCGACAACTGTAGAGCCAATTGTCGAGTTGTGACGCACTTGTCTGCATGATTCAGCAGGTCTGGAGCAGGACGTCCCAAGCATGGCTGATCATGGAGCTCTGTTTCTGCATTTCCTGAGGCTTTAACTTTCTTACCCATTGCCCAACAGTACTCCTATCAACTGCAGCATTGCCATACCTGCACACAAATGTTTATGAATGTTCATGGTTTCTTTTTCTGCACACCCTGCTTGTAACCTGAGTCGTGCTTAGATGCCATTTTGATGCTCTACTATGGCTCTGCCATCTTCCGGAACGGTTCAAAACTCAACCTGCGCACAGAAGAAACATAAAATGTGAAGCACCTATTAGGATGTTTGTCTATATATATTAATGGATTTTTAAACAAATGTAGGGCATGATATATTGAGCAACCCTCATATTACTTCATATATGTGTAGGGAATATACTATGAGAATGTATAGGACTTTAAAGGCTTGTCTGTAAGATTCTGATCGATGTTTAAAATTAACCTCAATGCTCTTTTCTGGAGGAGGAATACTCTGATAGTGTATTCTTTAGCCAATGTAGTCATACAGTTATCCCATGTGATAAATGAGGATAGATTAAGCCATAGTGTCCTAGCATCCACCACATTTGTCAGTTTTTTCATTACAAATAACCTTCAACTTATTTTATTACAGATATAATCTATATGTTTATCCCACATCAGAGTTTCATCCAAGACTACTACTAGAAAATTTGCACTATCTGTTTTCTTATTCCCTGTTTTCGATAGCTATCTTTGTGTTTGTGGTGGATCTGTTCTGTGATGTTTGAAACCGAATGTAATCACTCTTATTTAATATAAAGTAAGAACAAATTAGAAACTAATAGCTTCACTTATCTTAGTAATATTCCAAGTTGTTTGGTGCTAACACGTTTCAAGTTGACTCCAACTCATTTTCAAAGCTATACAAACAAACTTGTTACCAAAGATACTGATGCTCATTTTAATCACCAATCTCTGAAAACAAAAACCTATAAATAAAGTCTATTAGAGGGATTTGAAAATTCATAACATGGTTTTTGTTTTTTAAAATAAATATCTTTTCCCAAACCATTAAATCTATAGGTCCATTTAATTGTTTTAATAATTTAACCTCTGGATTAATTTCATGATTAAATTACCAAAACTGATCTGCCACAACTTACTTATCACTTTGTTTATACAAGTCAACTTGAAACATGTTAGCACCAAACAACTTGGAATATTACTAAGATAAGTGAAGCTTTTAGTTTCTAATTTGTTCTTACTTTAGATTCTTGTTGCTTCACTGTTAATAGCTTTATTATTTTCTTATTTAGCTCTTATTTAAATTTATATGCAAGCTATTGTACCTAAACCATTGTATAATTTGTGTTGTATTCTGTATGTTCATATTTTGCAGGGCCTGTGGACATAACCCTGTATTCACTATTGATGTATCGTCACCATACATGAATATTTTCCCTTCAGAAATGTCTAACAGGTCATTGACTCAGATTATAAAAAAAGAAGAGGTCCGAGAACAGAACCTTGAGGCTGAAAAAATTGAAGCTACTAAAGTGAAGCAGCGTAAATCTACAAATATGTCTTAGAGACCATAAGCGTCACGTATCTTACCGTTTGCTGCAAGTTCTTGAAATCAAAGGCACGAAGCTATTAAGACATTATTGTATTTGCAAACTTTGGCAACATGCTGAAACTGTCATATGATACTGACTATATTGTTTCCATGCAGGGAGATCCCAGGGACGTGGTGGAGCTTACAGATGCTAACTTCGACTCAACTGTACTTGATTCTGAGGACATGTGGCTCGTAGAGTTCTATGCTCCTTGGTGTGGACACTGCAAGAACCTGGCACCTCACTGGGCGGATGCTGCCACCGAACTTAAAGGAAAGGTAGGTTACATTTGTAGTTGGTGCCACTGCACCTCACACATTACGCCACCACTCTCCACCTCACATTTCGACACGAATCTCCACCTCACACATTACGTCACCACACCGCACCTCACACATTACGCCACCAGTCTCCACCTCACACATTACGACACCAATCTCCACACACATGCAACCAGTCTCCACCTCACACATTACGCCATCAGTCTCCACCTCACATTACACCACCAGTCAAAACCTCACACATTATGACACCACACACCACCTCGCATATGCCACCAGTCTCCACCTATAACATTGCGCCACCAGTCTCCACCTCACACATTACGGCACCAATCTCCACCTCACATTACGCCACCAGTCTCCACCTCACATGCCACCAGTCTCCACCTCACATATTACGGCACCAATCTCCACCTCACATTACGCCACCAGTCTCCACCTCACATGCCACCAGTCTCAACCTCACATTACGCCACCAGTCTCCACCTCACACATTACGCCACCAGTCTCCACCTCACACATTACACCACCAGTCTCCACCTCACACATTACGCCACCAGTCTCCACCTCACACATTACGCCACCAGTCACCATCTCACATTATGCCACCAATCTCCACCTTACACATTATGCCACCAGTCTATCTCGCACTACGCCACCAGTCTCTAACTCACATTACGCCAACAGTCTCCACCTCACATATTACGCCAACAGTCTCCACCTCACACATTCCGCCACCAGTCACCAACACACACATGCCACCACACCTCACATTACGCCACCAATGTCATCATATATTATGCCACCAGTCTCATCCTAACACATGACCAGTCACATCCTCACACATTACGCCACAGGTCTCCACCTTACATGCCACCAGTCTCCACCTTATATATTATGCCACCACTCACCACCTCACACACATTACCCCACTAGTCTCCAACTCACGTTACGCCACCACTCTCTATCTCACATTATGCCACCAGTCTATCTTACATTACGCCACCAGTTCCTATCTCACATTATGCCACCAGTGTCTACCTCACACATTACGCCACCACACCCCACACATGCCACCACTCAACCTCGCATTACGCCACCACACCCCACCTCACCCATTACACCACCAGTCTCCACCTCACATTACGCCACCAGTCTCCACCTCACATTACGCCACCAGTCTCCACCTCACATTATCCCACCAGTCTCCACCTCACACTTGCCACTAGTCTCCACCACACATTACGCCGCCAGTCTCCACCTCACAATGCCACCAGTCTCCACCTCACACATGACGCCACCAGTCTACACCTCACACATGACGTCACCAGTCTCCACCTCACACATAACCCCACCAGTCTCCACCTCACACATAACCCCACCAGTCTCCACCTCTCACATTACTCCACCAATCTCCACCTCACACATTACGCCAGTCTCCAATTCACATTATGCCACCTCACCCCACCTCTTACATTATGCCTCCAGTCTCCACCTCTTATATTACGCCACCAGTCTCCACCTCACATTACACCGGCAGTCTCCACCTCACACATTACGCCACCAGTCTCCACCTCACTCATTACCCCACCAGTCTCCACCTCACATTACGCCACCAGTCTCCACCTCACACATTACGCCACCAGTCTCCACCTCACACATTACGCCACCAGTCTCCACCTCACACATTACGCCACCAGTCTCCACCTCACATTATGCCACCAGTCTCCACCTCACACATTACGCCACCAGTCTCCACCTCACACATTACGCCACCAGTCTCCACCTCACGCATTACGCCACCAGTCTCCACCTCACACATTACGCCACCAGTCTCCACCTCACATTACGCCACCAATCTCATCCTCACATTACGCCACCAGTCTCATCGTCACATTACACCTCCAGCTCACATTACGCCATCAGTCTCCACCTCACATGCCACCACACCTCACATTACGCCACCAATGTCATCCTCACACATTATGCCACCAGTCTCATCCTCACACATTACGCCACCAGTCTCCACCTCGCATGCCACCAGTCTCCACCTCATATATTATGCCACCAGTCACCACCTTACACATTACGCCACCAGTCACCACCTCACACACATTACGCCACCAGTTTCCACCTCACATTACGCCACCAGTCTCTATCTAACATTATGCCACCAGTCTCTATCTCATATTATGCCACCAGTCTCTACCTCACACATTACGCCACCACACCCCACCTCACACATTGCGCCACCAGTATCCACCTCACATTACGCCACCAGTTTCCACCTCACACATTACTCCACCAATCTCCACCTCACACATTACGCCAGTCTCCAATTCACATTATGCCACCTCACCCCACCTCTTACATTATGCCTCCAGTCTCCACCTCTTATATTACGCCACCAGTCTCCACCTCACATTACGCCGGCAGTCTCCACCTCACACATTACGCCACCAGTCTCCACCTCACACATTATGCCACCAGTCTCCACCTCACACATTACCCCACCAGTCTCCACCTCACACATTACGCCACCAGTCTCCACCTCACACATTACCCCACCAGTCTCCACCTCACACATTACGCCACCAGTCTCCACCTCACACATTACGCCACCAGTCTCCACCTCACACATTACGCCACCAGTCTCCACCTCACACATTACGCCACCAGTCTCCACCTCACACATTACGCCACATGTCTCCACCTCACACATTACGCCACCAGTCTCCACCTCACATTACGCCACCAGTCTCTATCTAACATTATGCCACCAGTCTCCACCTCGCACATTACCCCACCAGTCTCCACCTCACACATTACGCCACCAGTCTCCACCTCACACATTACCCCACCAGTCTCCACCTCACACATTACGCCACCAGTCTCCACCTCACACATTACGCCACCAGTCTCCACCTCACACATTATGCCACCAGTCTTCACCTCACAATACGCCACCAGTGTCCACCTCACATAAAGCCACCAGTCTCCACCTCACACATGACGCCACCTTACACATTACGCCACCAGTCTCCAGCTCACACTTTATGCCACCGGTCGCCACCTCACACATTACGCCACCAATGTCCACCTCACATATGCCACCACACCCCACCTCACTCATTATGCCACCACTCCACCTCGTTCATTATTCCACCACACCCCACCTCAGATTATGCCACCAGTCTCAACCTCACACCTTACGCCACCAGTCTCACTCACATTACGCCACCAGTCCAACACGCATTATGCCACCAGTCTCCACGTCACATGACGCCGCCACACCCCATATATTACATTACGCCACCAGTCTCCACCTCACATTACGCCACCAGTCTCCACCTCACATTACGCCACCAGTCTCCACCTCACACATTACGCCACCAGTCTCCACGTCAGACATTTCGCCACCAGTCTCCACCTCACAAATTACGCCACCAGTCTCCACCTCACACATTATGCCACCAGTCTCATGCTCACACATTATGCCACCAATCTCATCCTCACATTACGCCACCAGTCTCATCGTCACATTACACCACCAGTCTCCAGCTCACATTACGCCATCAGTCTCCACCTCACATGCCACCAGTCACCAACTTGCACGTGCCACCACACCTCACATTACGCCACCAATGTCATCCTCACACATGCCACCAGTCTCATCCTCACACATTACGCCACCAGTCTCCACCTCGCATGCCACCAGTCTCCACCTCATATATTATGCCACCAGTCACCACCTTACACATTACGCCACCAGTCACCACCTCACACACATTACGCCACCAGTCTCCACCTCACACATTACGCCACCAGTCTCTATCTAACATTATGCCACCAGTCTCTATCTCACATTATGCCACCAGTCTCTACCTCACACATTACGCCACCACACCCCACCTCACACATTGCGCCACACGTATCCACCTCACATTACGCCACCAGTTTCCACCTCACACATTACTCCACCAATCTCCACCTCACATTACGCCAGTCTCCAATTCACATTATGCCACCTCACCCCACCTCTTACATTATGCCTCCAGTCTCCACCTCTTATATTATGCCACCAGTCTCCACCTCACATTACGCCGGTAGTCTCCACCTCACACATTATGCCACCAGTCTCAACCTCACACATTATGCCACCAGTCTCCACCTCACACATTACGCCACCAGTCTCCACCTCACATTACCCCACCAGTCTCCACCTCACACATTACGCCACCAGTCTCCACCTCGCATGCCACCAGTCTCCACCTCATATATTATGCCACCAGTCACCACCTTACACATTACGCCACCAGTCACCACCTCACACATTACGCCACCAGTCTCCACCTCACATTACGCCACCAGTCTCTAACATTATGCCACCAGTCTCCACCTCACACATTACCCCACCAGTCTCCACCTCACACATTACGCCACCAGTCTCCACCTCACACATTACGCCACCAGTCTCCACCTCACACATTACGCCACCAGTCTCCACCTCACACATTACGCCACCAGTCTCCACCTCACACATTACGCCACCAGTCTCCACCTCACACATTACGCCAACAGTCTCCACCTCACACATTACGCCACATGTCTCCACCTCACACATTACGCCACCAGTCTCATGCTCACACATTACGCCACCAATCTCATCCTCACATTGCGCCACCAGTCTCGTCACATTACACCACCAGTCTCCAGCTCACATTACGCCATCAGTCTCCACCTCACATGCCACCAGTCACCAACTCGCACGTGCCACCACACCTCACATTACGCCACCAATGTCTTCCTCACACATTATGCCACCAGTCACCACCTTACACATTACGCCACCAGTCACCACCTCACACTCATTACGCCACCAGTCTCCACCTCACACATTACGCCACCAGTCTCCACCTCACACATTACGCCACCAGTCTCCACCTCACACATTACGCCACCAGTCTCCACCTCACACATTACGCCACATGTCTCCACCTCACACATTACGCCACCAGTCTCATGCTCACATATTATGCCACCAATCTCATCCTCACATTGCGCCACCAGTCTCATCGTCACATTACACCACCAGTCTCCAGCTCACATTACGCCATCAGTCTCCACCTCACATGCCACCAGTCACCAACTCGCACGTGCCACCACACCTCACATTACGCCACCAATGTCATCCTCACACATTATGCCACCAGTCACCACCTTACACATTACGCCACCAGTCACCACCTCACACACATTACGCCACCAGTCTCCACCTCACACATTACGCCACCAGTCTATCTAACATTATGCCACCAGTCTCTACCTCACACATAACGCCACCACACCCCACCTCACACATTGCGCCACCAGTTTCCACCTCACACATTACTCCACCAATCTCCACCTCACACATTACGCCAGTCTCCAATTCACATTATGCCACCTCACCCCACCTCTTACATTATGCCTCCAGTCTCCACCTCTTATATTACGCCACCAGTCTCCACCTCACATTACGCCGGCAGTCTCCACCTCACACATTACGCCACCAGTCTCCACCTCACACATTATGCCACCAGTCTCCACCTCACACATTACGCCACCAGTCTCCACCTCACACATTACGCCACCAGTCTCCACCTCACACATTATGCCACCAGTCTCCACCTCGTACATTATTCCACTACACCCCACCTCACCACATGTCTCCACATCACACATTGCGCCATCAGTATCTACCTCACATGCCACCAGTTTCCACCTTACACATTACACCACCAGTCTATCTCGCATTATGCCACCTTTCTCTACCTCACATTATGCCACCAGTCTTCACCTCACACATAACGCCACCGGTCTCCACCTCACATAACTCCACCAGTCTCCACCTCACACATGACGCCACCAGTCTCCACCTCACATGACGCCACCTCACATTACGCCACCAGTCTCCACCTTACACATTACGCCACCAGTCTCCACCTTACACATTACGCCACCAGTCTCCACCTCACATTACGCCACCAGTCTCCACCTCACACATTACTCCACCAGTCTCCACCTCACATTACGCCACCAGTCTCATGCTCACACATGCCACCAGTCTCATGCTCACACATTACGCCACCAATCTCACCCTCACATATTACGCCACCAGTCTCATCCTCATATTACGCCACCAGTCTCATCCTTCACATTACGCCACCAATCTCCACCTCACATAACGCCAGCAGTCTCCACCTCGCATAACGCCACCAGTCTCCGTCACACATGACGCCACCAGTCTCCACCTCACATGATGCCACCACACCCCATATCACACATTACGCCATCAGTGTCCACTTCACACATTACGCCACCAGTCTCCACTGCACACATTACGCTACCAGTCTTCACCTCACACATTATGCCACCAGTCTCCACCTCACATTATGCCACCAGTCTCCACCTCACATAACACCACCAACCTCCACGTCACATGACCTCACCTCACACATTATGCCACCAGTCTCCACCTCACACATTACGCCACCACACCCCACCTCACACATTACGCCACCACACCCTACCTCACACATTACGCCAGCATACTCCACCGCACACATTACGCCACCACACCCCACCTCACACATTACGCCAGCATACTCCACCTCACATTATGCCACTGCACCTCACATTACACCACCAGTCTCCACCTCACAATTCTTCACCACACCCCACCTCGCATATTACTCCACCTCACACATTACGCCACCAGTCTCCACCTCACACATTACACTACCAGTCTCCACCTCACACATTGCGCCACCAGTCTCCACCTCACACATTGCGCCACCACAGCCACCTCACATTACGCCACCACATCTCATCTCACATTTAACCACCTCACTCCACCTCACATTATGCCACCATCCTCCACCTTGCACATTGTGCCACCAGTCCCCACCTCACACATTACACCCCCACCTCACATGCCACCACACCCCCTTTCACACGTCATCGCACTGCACCTGACTTATTACGCCTCCACCCACCCTACCTCACATGCCATCACACCACACATGCAACCAAACACCCCATCACACATACCACCACATACCCCACCTCATCACACATACCCACATACCCCAATACTCGCATGCCATCACACTCCATGCATCACTCCACTCACCAAGCCACCACACCACTCCACAATCATGCCACCACACACCCTACCTCACATAACATGCCACCACACCCCTCCTCAGAGCACACCACCATACACCCACATCACATGCCACCATACTCATCACCTCACACCATGCCACCACACCCCACCATTAAAACCATGCCACCACATCCAACCACACTGCACACACCATGCCACTGCACACCCCACCTCACACACCATCCCACTGCATATCCCACTACTCCACCACCTACATCATGCCACCACATACCTCGCCACACCCAGCGCGCCACCACACCCCACTACCCACATCACTGCAATTAGACTCTTTGTAGTTCCAATAATGTATGAGTTATATTCGGGGGTCTCCGTCTAGGGGATATGTGAATGGCAACCACAAGGTACCCAAGCTGAGCAGAACATCACTTCCACTTACTGGTGTTTTGCTCCCCACTGTAACTTTTCTATCTGACCTTACCTTGGTCATCTCTTGTTCTCTTCCGACCTTGATGCTATTAGGGTTCCTGAGGGCTAGGGAGTCTTTGTTTTTTCAACCTCTCCATTTCTCTAATTTCTCTATATAACAACCCCTAACATGCTGACCTGTCATGGCATGTAATACGTCCTCTAATTGGTAATCAGAGGATATGGTCAGTGAATTTATTTTGATAATTCTCCCGGTCAGGTCGGTGAGACCCGTAAACTGACAGGTGTGGTCCTCTAGACATTCTGGGGTTTGTGAGAGAGCGATGTGACTGCCAAAACATAAAAATATGGTGCTCTCTAAAAAGCGGTTACATTTACTGCTAAGTCTCTTCAATATTTATGAAATATGACTCAAGGGGTAAAATGTTCCGGAGTTAAAATAGTCCCCCATTCGGATCTCCGGGCGGGGACTACTTCTCGAGAACCAAAACATTATATTAATAGAAGATCTAACATCAGACTTCGACAATGGAATGCGGGTGGTCTCACACAAACAAAAAGAGTAGAACTGAATAAAATTGTATTTGACTATAACATAGATATATTTGTAATACAAGAAGCAAATCAAACAAATGATCAACTTAAATACTTCAATTTTACTGGATTTTTACTACACTTGCTACCCAAAAATAGACATAAGTAGTGGAATATTAGTTGGAGTCAAAAAGGATATTAAATCCTCCTTTGAAATTGTTAAAGAAATGGATAACACAGATAAAAGTGAATTAATAAAGCTAAATTTTTGGGATAACAAAACACATCTACATTTATACGGTATTTACAATCCTCCCAGGAATGAACCAGATCTCTCACTTATTGACCAATTAAGTAAAACAATCTTAATTGGGGAGTTCAATGTCCATTCCAAAAGATGGGGTTATAAAAAAGTGGATTCTACAGGGAAGATAGTGGAAGAATTTTTGAATACCACAACTTTTGAACTGATTTATAGTAAAGAAGATCCCACAACCTTCATACATTACCTTGGAGCAGGCAGTAACCCAGACCTCTTGTTAGCTACAACAGATATTGTTTCAAAAATTAAAAAACAAGTTATAGAAGATCCAAGTTCTGGTACAGAGCAGTAATTGCTGATATAAAACTAGAGAATACAAATAACAGTCAAGGTCTTACGAATCTGTATTGGAACTTCAAAAAAGCAGATTGGAACAAATATAAAACTGAATTAGAACATAAATTTAAAGGACAAACTCACAGCTGCATGACCAACCAGATCATATGAACAAAGAATTCTGTAAAGTCATCCTAGAAACCGCAAAAAAACATATTCCTTGTGGAAGAATTAAAAATTTCAAACCATTTTCGAACCCCCAGTTAGAAGAATTGAAAAAGCAAAGGGATATAGCTAGAAATACAGCTGAACAAACAAAAAACATATCAGATACACAAATATGGCGGAAGAAATGTGCCTCACTAAAAAAAGAAATTAATACTGCTAAGAGGAATCACTTTAATAATTTCTTAGAAAAAATGGATTATAGGTCAGATGGTAACAAAGCTCATAAGTTCATAAAAAATGTCAAGGACAGGAAAGAAAACAACAGCACACCTATCATACATAACAATAAAATGTTAGTAAATGTTGCAGTCATAGCCGAAACATTCAATAAATATTATGCTAATTCACATAAAGTAACAAGAAATAATAAAAAGGAATGTAAAGAATTTAAGAAAGGTTTGAAACAAGAAAGAGAATGTGATCCTAACACTCAGTGCAATATCTTTTTTCAAAATTTTAATATGCAAGAACTGAACATTGCAATAAATAATCTAAAAAACAAAGAGTCTCCTGGACCAGATCACATACATCCAGAGTTCATAAAAAAAAAACCTTGGAAAAACAGCAAAACAACAACTACTGAAACTCTACAATCTATCCTGGAAAACCACTGTACCTTGTGAATGGCGAAAAGCAATAATTGTCCCACTCTTGAAGAAAGACAAAACAGCATCAGAAATAAAAAATTATAGACCAATAGCTCTTACTAGCATAATAGCAAAAGTGATGGAAAGAATGGTGTCAAACAGGTTAAATTGGTTTCTAGAATCACAAAATTTAATATCCCCACGTCAAGCTGGATTCAGAGAGTTCCACTGTACAAATGAACAAGTCTTATTTCTCAGTCAAGAAATCAAAAACTCCTTCAATAGAAAAGAAGATCATTTATCAGTTTTTATTGATTTCCAAAGTACATATGATTCTATATGCAGAACAAAATTACTAAGGAAAGTAAAAAAAAATAGGGATACAAGGTCCAATGTTTTCATGGCTATGTCATTTCCTAACACAACGCTTTATTGCAACCAGATATTGAAGAAATATATCTAAATACAAACAAGTACACCGTGGCTTACCACAAGGCGCAGTGCTCAGCACAACACTTTTGAATATATTTATTAACGATCTGCCACAACAAATACAAGAATCAGGTGTGAAGTGTGCACTATTTGCTGATGACTTAGTAATGTGGACTTCAAAACCAAAAAGCAAAAGTACAGAACTAGAAAAAACCATGCAACAATCCTTAACCGACCTACAAAGGTGGACCAAAGAAAATTTAATGACTGTTAATACAACAAAATCAAACTACCAAATCTTTTCACTAAGAAAAAAACCACTAAAAATAAAACTAAATTTTGAGGGTCAACAATTACCAGAAACAAAGGAAGCAAAGTATTTAGGAGTTACATTTGATACCAAACTTACATGGACCAAACAAATAGAAAATGTAATACAAAGAGCAGAGAGGTGCCTTTCACTGTTAAAGTGTCTAACACGAATGAAGTGGGATGTTCCAGAGCAACTCTTAATACAACACACAATGTATATATAAAGCCATTATTTGCTTACTGCAGCGAAGTTCTTGTAACAGCAAACCCCCCCACAAAAAAAAATTCAAATCTTTCAAACCCAAAGTCTGAGATTAATTACAGGTGCTAACAAAACCACACCAATAGCAGCTATGGAAATACTAACCAACCAATACCCCATTGAATATGAAATAGAAAAAGCGGCTCTTATTCAACACGAAAAGTTAATCAGACTCCCATTCAATACATGGCACAAGAGAAATTTTACACATACACTAAAGACTCAGAAGAGCTTTCTTTCCAAAATTCAAGACATCAAGAAAAATGTACATCTTCCTAATTCAAAGGAAAACTTCATATCTAAAGTCAATCCAACACATACATTAAACATCACATATTATTTACACCTGACAGAAGAAGTTAAGAAAAGTGATACTCCAACTAGTGTTCTAAAATTATTGGCATTAGAGACAATCCATACTAGATTTCCAGAACATGAATGGTTCCATATTTATACTGATGGATCATTGATATCAAACCAAGATGGAGCAGGTGCTGGAGTCTTGTGTGACCTCTTTTCCTATTACAAATCTGTAAGTTATGGAACTACAAAGTTTGCTGGAGAAATTGAAGCAATTCGAATGGCCCTACAAAATCTTTTGTACAGAATTTCACATTTTCAGCAAGCAGTTATTCTCTCAGATTCCAGGGCAGCAATTATAGCAATTACTTCCAAGTTGTCACCAAAAACCAAACAATTATAGAATGTTGGAAAATCCTTACCCATCTAACAGCACTTCAAAAACACCTGGTCTTCCAATGGATACCAGCTCACTGTGGACTGAGTGGTAATGAGAAAGCTGATTTTCTTGCAAAAAAGGGTACCAGCGGTGTACAAAAATCTATAGTTAATCTACCATTTTATGCAGCTAAAAGATTAGTCAACTCTGAATTTAAAAAAAATTATTGCAAAGTATTACTATGAAAAATCAAAGAATAAAAGATGGGAACTACCAAACATTCAAGCAGTTATACCTGAGTATCCTCGAAAAACAGCAGTTGCAACCTTCAGGTTGATTACAGGACATGATTGTCTGGCAAAACATTTAAACAGAATTGGGATATATTCTTCACCACTCTGTCCTCTATGTGATCTGCAAGAGGAAATGGATGGAGACCACCTTCAAATATGCCCGGCCACTTCTAGTGCCCCATCCATCAGTGAAAAATCTTGGAGAGCAAGAGGATTAATGACTTCATTGTCAGAAATCCAGCATTAGCTAACAACATTTAAACGTGAATATTTCTGTGTTTTCTGACTTCTGTGCTGTTGTTTATATAGAGTTTGAGGATATGTTTGCATTATGACTACAGTAGCTCTGAGGGTTTAACTTGTTTACATTAACACGGTTTCAGTGTGATAAAGACAGTAAAATCTTCCATTCTTTTCGCTCGCTGGGCAACTGGGAATGCCGAGAACGCAACATCACTGTATTGGCTAGACCCATGTTCATTTTTACTTTCTCTACTGGTAAGTAGGGGAAGTATTGTATTCCACCCAAAAATTAGATGCCAAGATTGCACCGGAAATATATGTTTTGAGGCCCACTGAATCCAAAAAAAAGCATTTTTAGAAAAAGGTCCGTCTGTGTGTCAGTCTGTTAGTCTGTCAGTCTGTGGACAGCATTACTCAAAAAGGAAAAGTCTGTTAAAAAACAAAGTTGGTATTTAAGTTTGTCTTTCAAGGATATGACACGAAGATTTTGAAGAAAATAGCCCCACCCTAAACTATCCTTTACATGGAAAATTTTTTGAACATTTTGATTTTCTTGAAAATGGCTCTAACGATTTTTATTAAAATGTCATATGTTTGAGATATTTTGATGACAAATGAAATGTATATCTTGAATTTTCTGGCTATAGCCCCTGTAGTCGTATTTACTCTGGACGACTTTTGCATAACTGGTAAACCGTTAGAGATAGACCAAATCATACTATACAAAAAATGTAGATCTTGCCAAAATACACAGTTTATGTCTCAATAAATTTTCTTGTTGGGTGAACCATTTCAGAGATATTCCTTGTTTTGTGTGTGAGTTTCAGAAAACTTGCAACTTTCGTGAAATGGGTCATCGTTCATTTTTCTATATGTTACATGTGCAAAGAGAACGGAATCTCGAAGCTTTAAAAGATTTGACTATCGCACAAAGCCTACTGTATTCTAATATTCCCCTTACACCTACAAGGAAATAAGCGGTAAAATAATTTGTACAAATGTTTATCTTAACTAACATGAAGAAGATATAGGAATAAGAGTTTGTTAGAATGCTTAGTACAAAAGTAGAGAAAGTCATGTGAGTGCAACACATCAGATTTTTGTTTTGTAGCTTTTCTAATGTAGCCCATGTAACATTCTTTTTATTCTGTGCTTACGTATATTTTAAGATTGTAGAATTTCTTGGTTATATTTCCAGACATTTGTTGCATCAAGAATACATTCATTAGTAAGTAACAAGTGTATAACTTAACCTCTTGAGCGATGGCTATTTAAAACGTCTGCGAGCCGAGAACTGCTACCCAATATCCAGCACAGGGCATTTAAAGTGCTTCGTATATACACAGCTGTATTTTGTGTAAATATTAAGTTATTTTAATGAAACAAAAACTGGTATAAAACTCGTTATAGGCAGTATAAATGTACGTCATCAGCAAAGTTGAGTTGTATTTACAAAACGTTGAAATGGCACAATTTTGTTTCACTGTGGTGAAAAGTCAACTTTGCTCTGTCGAACGCATCTAATATAAGTTCTCGGAAAGAAACATTACCTGACCCATTGTATGTGTGGCTTATGCGTCAGCATACTGTGTAATAATGCATTACTGTATGCATGGTCTCTTGAGTCATCAGAATACAGCAACATAGCAACTTTTGCTTACGCGAGTTTCATAACTTAGTAGAGTCCGTTTCTTTCTTTGTTGAAATACATACGTATTCTTTCCTGCTTGTAGCTGAAGGGAGAAGTGGTATAAAAAGGTGTTTTTGCACCAACTGGATATAACCATATACAATTGTTTGGTGATTTGGACAGCTCTCTAAACCCACACAGGACAATGACCGACCTTGACTTTCGACTATAAATAGATCGCAGCCTAATTGAACAATACCACGTTGGGGGTTGAACATCCAAAACCCCTGCACCCCTCAGACTTCAAGGAAAACATTATCCTAAAAGGATACCACCAACAGCAAAGAAGTCCCACCCATCTCGAAAGTGTTACGTGTGCCGCAAGAAGGGAATTTGCGAATGTGGAGTTGTACCTACCCTTGTGTGTTTATCCCTGTTTTGAGGTAAATCACTGCAGAACGAACATATTAAGGTAAGCCAATAAAGTATATAGACTTTACTAAAATGTTTCATAAAGGGAAAATTAAAATAAGTTGAGTTAGATAAGGGATAAATAAGGATTAAATGCTTAAACGCACAGGACGTGTATACATGCCCATATCGCTCATCTGTCATTTTAAATGGACGTGATTTCACGTCCATATCCCTCAAGAGGTTAAATAATTAACACATTTAAATATAATAAAGTTCATATTAATACTTTAAAGCGTTAGTTAATGAACAGTCACAATTGTGTGGAAGTGCATTGTTGAGGACTGTAGCGGTACGGAACATTGTGGCTACATTGTCGAACTATGAGTCTTATCTACAGGTGTTACGGGCACAAGCGGACAAATTCTGGCCTAATGGCATTGCTTTTAATGACAACGTTTTTTCTATTGTGAATCCAAATTTATTATCCTTTACACACTTGTTACACGCAAATTATCTTCTTTTTAACATGTAACATTCGCATGTCCCAAAGTTATCAATTTGGTGACCTTGTGTTTTCTATTAAAAGTATTTTCCCACTTCTTCTTTGTGCTTGTAATTATTTACAAAGCATATATCTGCTTTTTAATTCTTTCACATATGCTGCTATACGATGTATTCCGATTACTTCACTAAATATCTGAATACCTGTCCGACGATATTATCGCACATCCATATCCAACAAAGCGTTAGACCTTATCAAAATTCAGTTCACCCTATGGGGGTAACTATTTGTTTTACCTAGTCACTGCATAGTTACGATAACCGATTGGCTATTTTGCAGATTCTTTTGTGTTCCATTGATCATGTCGTCATGATTGTCCGGAATATGTCCTATTGATCTTGATACCTTCAGGACTTTGATTGTAAAATATAATCATGATAATTTAAACATTATAAAAGATTGAGAGGTAGAACTGGAACTTAAAAATTCAATGCCACAGCTGGGATTTGAACCACAGACCCTCCGCTTACTAGGCGGGTGCTCTAACCATTAAGCTACTGTGACATTGCATTTTTAGTTCCAGTTCTACCTCTCAAACATTGCCCACATACGGCTTGTGTGTTTAAAAACACCAACAGTAAGTTTGTTGGCATAAATAAATAATAATTATACAAGATATTTACTTATATCTTTCCTAAACAATCCAATTTATAGAATAACAGTATTAATCTTTTCCATGAGGCACTTTGATGTATAATTCCTATCGCAGGATTTACATGAGGGTGGTTTGATATGACCTTGGCTTTTTAAAGAAAATAACTCGTTTATCCAAAAAGAAAATTAGCTTTGTTTCTCAACATAGTGTCGTTCAAATTGAATACACATTGCTCAATGTTTCTCCAACCACACTTACTGATGGTTTTAAGCACACAAACCGTGTGGGCAATGCTTGAGAGATAGAATTAGGACTAAAAAATTCAATGACATGGCTGGAATTTGTACCACGGATCTTCTGCTTCACGTGCCACTGCTCTAACCACTGAGCTACCATGAGAACTTGCCAGTATGACATGAAATTCCCCAACTGATTCGTATTTTCCTGGTAGACCACTACATCTGAGATAAATACCCCAAAGACAACATTTTGTATGCAATGCAATACCTTCTCTGCCTGCTATATACTTGGTAGAGAAAGGAGAGATGAAAATACCCCAAAACAGTTATTTCACTTTTTCATTGTTGGGCAGAGAATTTTTCAGATGGCCCTCATACAATAGCTTCTCTATTTTATGTGTATATAGTTGAGGCGATATTTTCTGCATAAGCCCCCTTGAGTGATTAAATGCAAAATTATAGGGGCAGCGGAAAGGCCTCCTAAAGTTATAAATAGTAATTATAGTCAGCAAAAATTGATATTCAATTGTCTTCGTTTTCAACAGCTTGGATTCGCATCATGGAAATCGCGAAGTCCCCGTATAATTTGGAGATTTATATGCGTATAGTGTTTTATTGGAACAACATTGTATTGTAAAAGATAGCAGAATTAACAATGCAGAGAACAAACATATAGATTGTTAGATGGGGTAAAAATAGAAGAAGATTAGGAACTCTGAAATATACATAGTGCACGTTGGGGTAGTGTGAACCCCATAGCGCATTAGAGAAAGGACGCCAATCCAGAATATTTGTGTTATTTATTTGTGATATAAAGGAATACTAAACAAGTTTTTTAACGAGGAAACGGAATTTAATCATTCATGTAGAGTGTTGATCAGTACCGCACCCTGAGATACATCAAGAAAGTTGAAAAAAAAAATTTGAGTTTCATAGCTACAAAATGGTGCTTACGCGGGGCAAATGGACCAATATTTAAAGAATCATCGCGGTTGTGGAACTTCCCCTTCCTGCTCCTGCACATAAAAACCCGTTCCATAGTGTTGTAAGAGAAGAATATAAATTATTGTAAAGTTAAATGTTTGTACTTGATGTAGCTATGTGGGTCTATGTTTGTAGGTGAAACTGGGAGCCCTGGATGCAACTGTTCACACTGTAAAGTCGAACCAGTATGGTGTACAGGGTTACCCTACAATTAAGTACTTCCCCCCTGGAAAGAAGGATGCCAGTTCCGCTGTAGATTATGCAGGTGGCAGAACTGCAAGAGATATTGTCAGTTGGGCTCTGGAGAAGCTGGCCGAGAATGTTCCTCCTCCAGAAATAAAACAGGTAGGTGCATGTTTTCCATGTCGATGCTATGTCTATTGCTGTCTCATGTTGATGTTTATATGGTCGAGGTTTCTGTTGCAGATTGTGGATGAGCAAACGCTGAAAGAAGCCTGTGAACAACGTCCGTTGTGTGTAGTTTCTGTTCTGCCACATATCCTCGACTGCCAGTCAGAGTGTAGAAACAATTATCTGGGCATCCTGGCAAAAATGGGTGACAAGTACAAAAAGAAAATGTGGGGGTAAGGCCTAGTATTATAAATGAGATTAAAACTTTTCAACATGTGATGCAAGAATTTTTCCAGACTCCAACATGAGTTCTTACCTTTTCCAAGTACAGCTTGACATTTTGTGGTGTAAAAGATATATACAGTTGAACCTGATTTATGAATACATCAAGGGGAAGTGGGAAAATTACTTGTAACTCAAAATTACTTACAAATGAAGTTTTGATAATGCAGGTCTTATTTTGTTTAAAGAGAAAGCAATACAGTGGGCCTACATGTGTAACATTTTACAAACAACAAAGATATGTATGAAGAAAACTGTTGCATATTGCTCACCACTGCACTCAGACGGAGAGCTTGGCGATTCTTATTCTTTAATCTCAGGCTCAGTACAGATCGGTGTTTGATTTTTTGGAGAAATATTTTGCAAATGATAAATGAAATCCTGAGCAACAACCAAGCACTATGAATAACCATATGAAGCCTATATCACGGTTCAAACTTGTAACAAATAGTTAATTCAAATTATCACTGCTTACAACAGTTTTATTAAAGTATTACATATAAATCTAAAGTAAGAACAAAATTAGAAACTAAAAGCTTCACTTATCTTAGTAATATTGCAAGTTCTTTGGTGCTGCACTATATTACTTGCAATATTACTAAGATAAGTGAAGCTTTTAGTTTCTAATTTTGTTCTTACTTTAGATTCTTGTTGCTTCACTGTTAATAGCTTCATTATTTCCTTTATTACATATAAATCTTGGAATGTTGTACATCATCGTATTCATAGTATATCTTGTATCGTTGTACCATCAATCGACCATTTTGTCCTTCATTGTTTATAAAACAAGTGAAGTCAGTCTCTGTTGCCTTCATTTTTCCAGCTAGAATTACTTCAGAGGACTTAGGCAAGAAATACTGCCTCAAAACATTATTTTGAACTTGGTCCTGCTTTAAAGAAATCAGTTAATTTGGTTTGTTTAACTTTTGTTGCATTAAGTTACTCATTTGTTACTGATGAGTGATGACTGTACATAGCGTGATATAAGCAATTCCTGAGTCTCAGGTAGTTTTGGTTTTGTGTGCATTAAATTCCACCTCTTTTATGAATTTTAGTTTCTGGTCTGTTGTATAATTTCCTTTTTCTATTCTCCATGGCTGAGTAAAAGCAATTGAGGACTGAAAGACAAAACCACTGAACACCAGATATCGGATATTTATACCTTCACTGCTTCTTTGTTGCTACAACATTGTCATATCGAAAGTCACCAGCTCTACCAGCAAATGTCTGTCTTTTATTTCAGCAGCCGAAAGCCGCCTGCTTAGCTTGCATCTTTGTCAACAGAGATAAGGAAAATACACCTGAGTTTCTTTTAAGATAGCATATGTAGAATGTTCATTATAATACATATAAATGCATTGGTTCTATTAACACATTTCTAAATTACATTTTGCCAGGACCTACAAAAAATTCCACATGAATGCGAATTGCTTAGAACTAGGTTATGTATAAATCAGGTTTAACTGTATATGTATAAAAGTACTTTTTAGTGTAATTTGATGCTGGAGAACATTTTCTTAACATAACTTATGTTCATAATAAAATTGTTTATTTAACTTTTGCGTATGTAGCCTATTGAAAAATGCAGTGCAGCCAAATCCTCATTTTTGCTTCACTTAAAATAATGCAGCCAACATTGTGTTTTGTCCCTAAATGACACTGTACAGTGAACTCTAATCCCTTAAGGGAATGTGTCGGTGAAAATGAAAAAATTCAGTTTTCTTCTGATTGCTTTGAATTTTTTTCCACACACTCAGAACATAAAGTAAATAGTATACACAAAATTTCAATGTCATATGTCAAACCATTTTTAAATTATTAATATATTTATTAATAATAAATCACTTTTTGATATACTCGTATGAAATGACCCTTGGACCCTACAGTTTATTGTATCTCTCCTAAATTTTTAATTTGAGTTCAGTATACAGATATAAAGAAATTGTCATACCAAAATGGCTTAGATCTAATTAAAGAGAAAAAATGTATCAATATTTTCAATTTTTTCAGTATGAGTTGTGAAAAATATTTAATTTCAGCTCAATTATTGAATATTTTTTAACTAGTGCATGACAAATTTTAAAACCTTAATCTCTGAAGGTCTGCTGAAAATTTCAAGCTAATAAGTTATAAACTACGGTACAAGGAGCATTTTGAATAGTGAAAAATGCTGAAAAAAATAACTGAGAAAAATGAATTTTAAAGTTTAACAGTATGTCTTTGTTCTTTACCTAAATCCAATCAACCTAAAATTCCTCAGCACCATATGTGGGACCCCCTGTTGCTTTGTTCTTGGCCTCAGTAGCATTTTTTGAGAATTTTAAGCTTGCTTGGTTGTTTCTTGATATGAAAACTTCCCTTTTGCCTTCACATTGCTCACAAAATTTAGAAATTTTTTGTTCTTAGCTAACCTCTACACAATGCACTTTTGCAAATTTATACACAAAATTCATAAAATATCTGCTTAATGTATTAAATATTGACGTTAATTTTCTCATTAATTCCTGCTACACTTTTATACAGTAGAACCTCATTAATCCAAACCCTGCTAATCTGAAATTGCGGATAATCCAAACATTTGCTTCCCTCTCCTTATGGAGGACTTATAAGCCAGTGCCTAGTGCTCAATACCTGTTGGGGAGCAGAGGAACCTATGTACTGGACAGAGTGAAGACCTGGAAGCGAGTGGTCAGCCAAGCACCAAGTATGATAGTGAGGAAGAGGATGATATGAAATGCAGACGGAATCAATGAATGGAAAGGTGATAATGGAGCAATTGGTGGAATGAGTGGCGGGAGAAACTGGAAAACCTGGAAAAGCCCGTTCAGATGCTACTTTGTCCACCATGAATACCGCATGTGGGTCCTTGAGATCGAGGGAGTCTGGGCCGCCTAGGTGGTAGACGAGCAGTCTAACCACAAAATCCATAATTTAAAAAAAAACAAAAAGTTTGAGAGGTAGAACTGGAACTTAAAAATTCAATGCCACAGCTGGGATTTGAGCCACAGACCTTCCGCTTACCAGGCGGGTGCTCTAACCATTGAGCTACTGTGACAATCTGCCAGAATGGCATTGAATTCTCAAACCAGTTCGTATTTCTCCTGGTAAACCACAAAGGCACTCTCACATCAGAGACAAATTACCCCAATGGTAACTTACTATTGTAAGTACTTTATGTCCCAGGATTAAATAACCTTCAGGTGGTAATTATTATTTATTTATGCCAACAAACTTACTGTTGGTGTTTTTAAACACACAAGCTATGTGTGGGCAATGTTTGAGAGGTAGAACTGGAACTTAAAAATCCCAACTGTGGCATTGAATTTTTAAGTTCCAGTTCTACCTCTCAAACATTGCCCACACACGGCTTGTGTTTTTAGAAACACCAACAGTAAGTTTGTTGGCATAAATAAATAATAATAAAAAGCTTATTTGTAGTGCAGAGAAAGCATTATTATTTTATGTAGAAGTGACAAACTCATTACTGAAACTACACACATTGGAACGAGAGGTTCTGCTGAAATTTGTTATAGGCAGTGTGCCTGCACATAATGCATTTGTTGCTTGTAGCTGCTGAATTTGTATACTTTTTTTACTTTCTCTACTGGTAAGTACAAGGAAGTATTGTATTCCACCCAAAAATTCAATGTCAGATTTCACCAGAAATGTATGTTTTGAGACCCCCTGAATCCAAAAAAAAAGCATTTTTAGAAAAAGGTGTATGTGTGTGCGTCTGCTTGGGGTGTGGGATGTGGGGTGGATGTCTGTGTGTGTGGTGGGTGTGTACGTGTGCAAGTATGGGATGTGGGTTGGGGGTGTGTATGTGTGTGTGTTGTGCTTGGGATGAATGTGTGTGTGCATGGGGTGCTGTTCGTGTGGTGGGGGTGTGGCTGTGGGTGCGTGTGTGTAATTTATTATTTAAGGTTAATGTCTTTCAAGGATGCGACACAAAGATTTTGAAGAAAATAGCCCCACCCTAAACTAACCTTCACATGGAAAATTTTTTGAAAATTTTGATTTTCTTGAAAAGGGTTCGTAACGATTTTGAGTAAAATGTCATATGTTTAAGATATTTGTATGACAATTGAAATGCATATTTTGAATTTTGTGGCTATAGCCCATGTAGTCCTGTTTTATTCTGGATGACTTTTGAATAACTTGTAAACTGTAAGAGATAGACAAAATCTTAATACACAAAAAATGTAGATCTCGCTAAAACACACAATTTATGTCCAGATAAATTTTTTTGTAGAGTGAACCATTTCGAAGATATTTTTTATTTGTGTCAGTTTCAGCAAACTTAAAACTGGTGAAATGGAACATTGTTGTTCCATTGCGTGCAAAGAGAATGGGATTTGAAAGCTTTAAAACATTTTAATATCGCTCAAAGCCTACCTTATTCTAATATTCCCCTTGCACCTACAAGGGAATAAGCAATAAGAAAATTTGTACAAATATTTATCTCAACTAACACAAAGAAGATACGGGAATAATCATTTGAGTCATGTGAGTGCAACTCATCAGATTTTTTGTTGTTTTTTTGCATAATCTGAACAGACCAAGGCCCAAGGTAACCTCTTGAGCGCTATGGACGTAAAATCACGTCCATTTAAAATGACGGGTAAGCGCTATAAGTGTGTACACATGTCCTGTGCGTTTGTGCATTTAACCCTTATGTAACTCAACTTATTTTAATTTTCCCTTTATGAAACATTTAAGTAAAGTCTATATACTTTACTGGCTTACCTTTATATGTTCCTTCTGCAGTGATATGCCTCAAAACAGGGATAAACACACAAGGGCACATCTCCACATTCGCGAATTCCCTTCTTGCGGCACACGAAACACTTTCGAGATTGGTGGGACCTCTTTGCAGTTGGCGGTATCCTTTTAGGATAATGTTTTCCTTGAAGTCTGAGGGGTGCAGGGGCTCTGGATTTTCTACCCCAGTATGAAGAGGCCTCTCAACGTGGTATTGTTCAATTAGGCTGTGAGCTATTGATAGTCAGAAGTCCAGTCTTGTGTGGGTTTAGAGCTCTCCAAATTACCAAACAATTGTATATGGTTATATCCAGTTGGTGCAAAAATACCTTCAGCTACAAGCAGCAGAGTATATGTATGTATTTCAAGAAAGAAAGACACGGAGCCTGCTATCCAAGTTACGAAACATGCGTAAGGAAAAGTTGCAAACATGCTTTATTCTGATGACTCACAGACCACTCATACACTAGTGCTTTATTTCACACTATGCTTTGTTTTGCTGATGCACAGGCCATACATACAATGGATCGACTTCTGTTTCTTTCAGAGAACTTATATTAGAAGCGTTCGACAGAAGAAAGTTAACTTTTCACCACAATGAAGCAAAATAGCGCCATTTCAATGATTTCTTAAAGCAGCTCTACTTTGCTGATACTGCATATAATGAGTTTTATACCAGTTTTTCTTTCATTAAAATAACTTAATATTTATGCAACAATAAAAAGAAACAATAAAAAGACTCGGGGGGGGGGGGGTCTCCGTCTAGGGGATATGTGAATAGCGACCACAAGGTACCCAAGCTGAGCGGAACATTACTTCCACTTACTGGTGTTTTGCTCCTCACTGTAACTTTTCTATCTGACCTTACCTTGGTCATCTCTTGTTCTCTTCCGACCCCGATGCTATTAGGGTTCCCAAGGGCTAGGGAGTCTTTATTTTTCCAACCTCTCCATTTCTCTATAAAATCTTAACCCCAACATGCTGACCTGTCATGGTATGTAATACGTCCTCTGATTGGTAATCAGAGGATATGGTCAGTGAATTTATTTTGATAATTCTCCCGGTCAGGTCGGTGAGACCCGTAAACCAACGACAGGTGTGGTCCTCCAGACATTCTGGGGGTTGTGAGAGAGCGATGTGACCGCCAAAACATAAAAATATGGTGCTCTCTAAAAAGCGGTTACTATTACTGCTATTGCTCTCTTCAATATCACTGTGAAAAATATGGGAGAGCAAGAGGATTAGTGACTTCATTGTCAGAAATCCAGCATTAGCTAACAACATATTTATGCAAAATACAGCTGTGTATTTACGAAGCACTTTTAGCGCATTAAACAATTTAAATGCCCTGTACTGGATATTGGTTAGCAGTTCACGGCCCGCAGAGGCTTTAAATGGCCATCGCTCAAGAGGTTAATTTGGATTAGTGGGGTTCTACTGTATTTCAATCTCTGTATATGTCCATAATTGAGAATGTTAAAATAGTCACAATTTAAGATCTATGTGGCCAACCTTAACATAGTGTCCATAAGAAAGAAATTGTGCCTTTGGTGTAGAATCTTAGGAAAACAATAACCAAGAGTAGTTGTTGACGAGTTGCCTAGGAAATTATACTTAATTATATATAAGAAGATTTTCATGTAGGAATCATTGCTACTCAATATTCCAGACAAATCCAGCAATTGTATCATGTATTATGGTGGTTTAAATTGCATGGTGTGTTTTTCATTGTCAAAATATTAAGTTATACAGTTATAAGTATAAAAATAAATTTAGAATATTTTAAATAACACCTAAAATTTTTTAATGGAATAATTTATTCCACGATTGCCTTCCCTGCACCACTACCCTTAAAAATCTGACGTGTTGCACTCACATGACTTTCCCTACCCTTGTACTAACCATTCTTACAAACTCTTATTCTTATATCTTCTTCGTGTTAGTTGAGATAAACATTTGTACAAATTATCTTAGTACTTATTTCCTTGTAGGTACAAGGGGAATATGGGAATGCAGTATGCTTTGAGCGATAGTCAGATCTTTTAAAGCTTTGGGATCCTGTTCTCTTTGCATGCTTAACATATAAAAAAATGAACAACGATGTTCCATTTCACGAAAGTTTTAACTTTTCCAAAACTGACACAAATAACAAGAAATATCTCCAAAATGATTCACTCTACAAAAAAATGTATTCAGACATAAATTGTGTGTTTTAGCGAGATCTACATTTTTGTAGAGTAAGATTTTGTCTATCATGGTTTACAAGTTATTCAAAAGCCATCCAGATTAAACAGGACTACATAGGCTATGGCCAGAAAATTCAAAATATACATTCGTCATGCAAATATCTTAAACATAGGTCATTTTAATCAAAATCGTTAAGCCATTTTCAAGAAAATCAAAATCTTCCATGTGAAGGGTAGTTTAGGGTGGGGCTGTTTTTTTCAAAATCTGTGTTGCATCCTTGAAAGACATTAAACTTAAATACCAACTTTGGTTTTTAACTGACTTCGTTTTTGAGTTATGCTGTACACACACACACACACACGCACGCACGCACCGCGCACCCGCACCCACACCCACACCACACACACGGACCTTTTTCTAAAAATGCTTTTTTTTGTTTATCGGGGGGTCTCAAAACATTTCCAGTGAAATCTCGACATCAAATTTTTGGGTAGAATACAATACTTCCTTCTACTTACCAGTAGAGAAAGTAAAAATACTAGAGATCTCGTCCCTCTGATACAAACTATCTTCAGAATCGATGTTGCAATTGTACAAAAATGACACCAGGACTTGAATCCAGCTCATCAAAAGGAAACAGAACACTTATGATTTACTTGCACTCTGGTGATAGCAAGAGGAACATACCTGTGCTGGTTGTATTATGGTAGATAAGTTAAATATAACTTGACTCCAAATGAGATCAGTTGTGTTTGCAGATGGATATGGGCAGAAGCAGGTATGCAGCCTGAACTGGAGAAGATGCTAGAAATTGGTGGTTTTGGCTATCCTGCCATGGCCGTGATGAACACAAAGAAAATGAAATATTCCATACTGAGAGGGGCATTCTCCCAGGAAGGCATCAACGAGTTTCTCAGGTAAGTTGTTTAATCTTTTCACTGCTGAGCACACTCCTTGCCAAGTTAATTGCATAAATATTCAACATTTCAAAAAGACCCAGAAAGTCATGAAATGTTAACGCGCCAAATATTGCAGATGTTCCAAATTTTCCAGTTTGTCTGTTTGAAAATGTTAGTACGAAAGTATAAAGGTATATGCAACACAACATAAGGCCACTGATGTCCCTAGTTTTTACTGTTGTGGGTGATATAAGGCAATATTTTCCCATGTGGCAAATAATAGTTAATGCACATATTTAAGTAAAGGGTATTGTTTCAAATTTAGGGCTGTCCAGAGAGTAAACTAATTTGAACATTTTGAGGCCCTACATTGTTGCATTTTGTAAAAAATGTATAGCTTTACTTGGGTGATGTTTCTCCATTTTTGCAGGCGAGATTTAGAAGTTGCTAGTGCTTTCTCACTTACGAATGTGTAGTATTTATTTTGTTGCGTATACTATATTAAGTGAATAGGGAAAAAAGCTTGAAGAATTGAAACAGCCGCAGCCATCCTTTATGTCCACAGAAACTCCTGACTTGTCCCAGTTGAAATTATAACCTGGGGAGTAAAGAGTCTGTGTTGATGGTACTTGTTGCTCATTTTCACCATCATGATAAGGAGCATGAATATCACTGTTACTATTTCCGTATTCCAATAAATCCAAAACATCCAATGGCAAAAACTTGAATCTTGTAATAAGTCATCATTGTGGACAACATGCCAAGAAGCCATTGCTCACTGCTCACTTGAATGATGTGATTAACCCTTTATAGGACAAAACTAAAAATTCCTTAAATATTAATATTTTTATATCCATAGTAATACAGAAGGTACATGAATCAATATAATTATAGTAAACTTGAAATATATTTTATTGTTGAGTATAAAAAGGTACAAAATGTGGTGGTAGTTATAGCTACCACTATCTGTTCCTGCCGACTCAAAACCTTTAGTGGATGGTGGTCGCCGTTTCTACCACCTCGTGGCTTGAGCTACATAAACACATTCACAGGTTTCATTATTCTTTCTTTGGTACATAATAGTGCTTAAACAAAGCTGGAACAATATCAGAGCTATCTGTTGACACATCAAATTGCTCTCCGTTATCACAAATTTTACGAGCCGTACGACGTCCCAACACAGCTTGGTGTAATGATTGGTAATGTGTCATCTGCATCGGAATCGCCTTAAAAATCAGAATTTGTAGCCTGATCGTCGCCAATTGAGTTAAAAAATAAAATGAACTCTTTTTCATTCATAGATTCAAGCTGCTTGTATGATATTCTTTCATCCATGCTGGAATAATAAAAAAAAGTGATTTTGGGGTTATGGCTGTCCGTTACCGCATAAGATAATAACTAAAATAACTTGAAAGCCAGATCAAAACATTGTACTATGATTCATTGCCAGTGTTGGCTAATATCTAAAATTAACTGAAAAATATCCCTGGTGTTTCAAAATCATATACTTTTTATACAAGTTCACTAAAAGTGATGAGCATATGTTGTACGGAAGGATAAGCATGCACAATTTATTCAGTATTCTTTGGCTCTTTTTGACTGCATTCAAGTAAATAGTATTGCAAATTGCACAAAAATACTTTATATATGAAAATATATGATAAATAACTTCAGTGAAACTAATTTCAACGTTAAAGAGCAAAAAATGTGCTGCAAAACCATTTATTGTGAATAAAGGCGAGAAAGATGGCTGTTCTGTCGATGGTGGTAGGAAGGAGAACCACCTTTAAGAATGTACAGGGCTGACAACAATGTCATAATGCAGGTGGTGTCACAAGTGACCACTATCCATTTAGCAACACCAAAGCTGTTGTTAAGGGTCAGATTCTTTATATTCCGGTGCTTATTTACCACCTTATGCTTAGTGGTATGTATACTTACCACTATCCTATAAAGGGTAAGCTTGGTTCACAACCACTTGGTGGCAGCGAGAATGGGAAGCAGGGCAGCATACTGCTTCATAACAGGAAGGCATATTATGGATCAGCTTACCCATAGAAAGTGGAGGTCGATATTGTGCATTGGCAATTCATTCCTTTCTAACTGACCAATGGTATTGTTTTAGCTTGCGACTAGAGCGAGCTCTAGCGTTTTATTCATGGCATCAATACGACATAGTCCTCTTCGCCAAAACAGCAAGGGAACTGCAATCAATGCTTCAGGAGCTTAATACACAAAGTAAGATGGCAGGACTCACAATGAACAAATCTAAAACGCAGTAATGACAAATCGATTAGAAACCCCAATATATCTTGAATGAACGGAACTGCTGTATGTATCTCAATACCTATACCTAGGACAAATAATTTCCTTTAACAATAAAATGGAAAAAGAAATCAAACGAAGAGTTTCCTTAGCTTGGAAAGTTTTCTGGGCCCTAAAGTTAATATTTCTGGACAAATCTCTGAATAGGAGACTCAAAATGGAGACACTCGAAAGCTGTGTTTTTCCAGTGCTATTATACGGTTGTCAGACATGGGCTCTCAAAGCCAAAGAGAGAAACACTCTACAGATATGCCAAAGGAAAATGCAGAGGAAGATCCTTGGCATCTCTCTGAAAGATAGAATATCAAACACCTTGATACACAATGTCAGCAACAGTAGACATAACACAACAGGCTACGAAGACCAAGTGGAAATGGGACGGCCACGTGATGAGGCTGCAAGATGACAGATGGACAGCATGAGCTACCACATGGGACCCTTACATCGGCAAGAGACTCCCAGGAAGAGCAAGATGCAAATGTTCGGACTTGTTCAGAAAACAAGTAGGAAGACAGTGGACCACCATAGCCAGAAACAGACAGGAGTGGAAAGAACTAGAACAACAATTAAGTGACCATGTGCAATCCAATGTTTAGTGTATTATGTACGATACCCTCTTAGCCTCTTGAGGGATATCGACGTGAAATCACATCCATTTAAAATGGCGGATGAGCGATATGGGCGTCCTGTGCGTTTAAGCATTTAACCCTTATTTATCCCTTATCCAACTCAACTTATTATAATTTTCCCTTTATGAAACATTTTAGTAAGGTCTATATACTTTATTGGCTTACCTTAATATGTTCGTTCTGCAGTGATTTACCTCAAAACAGGGATAAACACACAAGGGTAGGTACATCTCCACATTCGCGAATTCCCTTCTTGCGGCACACGAAACACTTTCGAAATGGGCGGGACTTCTTTGCTGTTGGTGGTATCCTTTTAGGATAATGTTTTCCTTGAAGTCTGAGGGGTGCAGGGGTTTTGGATTTTCAACCCCCAGCGTGGTATTGTTCAATTAGGCTGCGAGTTATTTATAGTCGGTAGTCAAGGTCGGTCATTATCCTGTGTGGGTTTAGAGAGCTGTCCAAATCCCCAAACAATTATATATGGTTATATCCAGTTGGTGGAAAAATACCTTTTTATACCACTTCTCCCTTCAGCTACAAGCAGGAAAGAATACGTATGTATTTCAACAAAGAAAAACACGGACTTTACTCAGTTATGAAACTCGCGTAAGCAAAAGTTGTAATGTTGATTTATTCTGATGACTAAGAGACCACGCTTGCAGTAGCGATTTATTACACAGTATGCTGACGCATAAGGCACACATACAATGGGTGTTCCTTTACTGTTTCCTTCCGAGAACTTATATTAGATGCGTTCAACAGAGCAAAGTTGACTTTTCACCACAGTGAAACAAAATAGTGCCATTTCAACATTTTGTAAATACAACTCAACTTTGCTGATGACGTACATTTATACTGCAAATAACGAGTTTTATACCAGTTTTTGTTTCATTAAAATAACTTAATATTTACACAAAATACAGCAGTGTATATACGAAGCGCATTTAACAATTTAAATGCTAGCAGTTCTCGGCTCGCAGACGTTTAAATGGCCATCGCTCAAGAGGTTAAGCGGACTAGCTCACCGCGTGAGTGTTTTAAAGCAGCTACCCCTACTTGTAGGAGGCCTTTGTCCTCAATGGGACATCACAGGCTATTTTCATTTTCATTTCATTTCATCAATATGAATCTAATTTGCTGTGCACAGCAATGGGAAGGAGAAAGTTAAAACTTGGCCAAGTTTTCTTTCCCGTTCCTGGGGCCCAGGAAAGCTTCCTGTCAGTTGTGGACACTCCCATTTGAATACATGTGTTTCAACTTTCTCATTCTGGTTATTATTACCGTTACTGGTGGTTGTGGACCAGCCTTAACAGCATGACGGTGCACATGGCATAATCATGCAGGGAAATGGTTAAATAGTTTTTCTCCTTCCCAAATACATAACATCACATCTGCACAGTTCAAACCCTTTTAGTTTGCAAACTCTGCAGCTTTTATCCATTGGAACTTATAATGGAGATAACTGGACCACAGCACGCTGGCAAGCTTTTTCAGGTTATCTCAACCATAGCAGTGATAAGGTTAAACAGCACTGCTCCAATACTTGGAATGTTGAGGGATGTTTGCTTCACTTATACAGGACATGTTTCAGAAAACTTTCACTTGCATCATCAGCTGTAGATCACCTCCGATCTCTGGTAGATGGCATAGATGTCTGGAATTGGGATTTCAAAGTTCATAACTCTGATATAAAACTGATGAAAATTAAGTGTTTAAATCAGTGGATCATATTAATAAATTAGAAAATATGTGGATATTTGTAAACACATTTTGCTCCAACTTGTAATAATATTAATCATAGGACTAGTTTTGGAGAGGGTTCTCCCGATCATTCAGCTGCTGATCGACTGGTTCAACATCAGGTAACTGCCTCCCCTTTCTCTCGTTGCCTGGGCTGCTGTTCTTCCTATAGCTAGTCGTAAAACTAGAACAAAATGGATGGCTGCTGTTCCTTGACTTAAAGATTATAAAAAACATGAACAGATTTCGCAGTTGACACAGTAGATTCCTGAAGTTGGATATTTAGGTTGATATTATGATTGCATGACCAAAAGTGGTGAGGTATGGCTGATTTATCTGTTCCTTTGTATTTGATATTTCTGACGTGAACACCTGAAACATTAATGTGATTATGCTGTGAAATGTGTAAGTCCTAATTGCTTATATATAAATAAGGGGGTAACGATTATGCAATGAAATGCAGTATTTTATGTTATGGATGTGTGTTTGGTATAGATGTTTATGTAGCACCTGATTTTTCAGATGTATACTTTGTTGCATTCTTGCGAGATAATCCTGTAAATCACAGGATTGGAACATTTTGGTACCTGATCTTTGGGAGGTGCCATCAAAGGATTATGAAGTTGAATTTTATTTTGAGATAGTTAAGCAAAGGTAAATACAACAAAGAAAACATATAAGTCATGAAAATGGTACTTGTCAGTGGGTTTAAGTCAAGAACGATGGACAGGAAGATATAAATCAAGTAACATTACCCTATCACTATCTCTCTCTGTGTCTGCCTGTGTATGTCTCTCTCTGTCTGTGGACAGCATAACTCAAAAACAAAAAATCTGGTGTGTTGCACTCACATGACTTTCTCTACTCTTGTACTAACCATTCTTACAAACTCTTATCACTATATCTTCTTCATGTTAATACAGATATCTGATGTGTTACACTCACATGACTTTCTCTACTCTTGTACTAACCATTCTTACAAACTCTTATTCCTATATCTTCTTCATGTTAATACAGATATCTGATGTGTTACATTCACATGACTTTCTCTACTCTTGTACTAATCATTCTTATAAACTCTTATTACTATATCTTCTTCATGTTAATACAGATATCTGATGTGTTACATTCACATGACTTTCTCTACTCTTGAACTAACCATTCTTACAAACTCTTATTACTATATCTTCTTCGTGTTAGTTAAGATAAACATTTATACAACTTATTGCTTATTTCCTTGTAGGTGCAAGGGGAATGTTAGAATACAGTAGGCTTTGTGCGATAGTCAAATGTTTGAGATTCTGTTGTCTTTGAACACTTAACATATTAAAAAAATGATCGATGATCCATTTCACGAACGTTCTAAGTTTTCCGAAACTCACACACATAACAAGGAATATCTCCCAAATGGTTCACCCTACAAGAAAATTTATTGAGACATAAATTGTGTATTTTAGCAAGATCTACATTTTTTGTATTTACTCAGGGGTCTCCATCTAGGGGATATGTGAATGGCGACCGCAAGGTACCCAAGCTGAGCAGAACATTACTTCCACTTACTGGTGTTTTGCTCCTCACTGTAACTTTTCTATCTGACCTTACCTTGGTCATCTCTTGTTCTCTTCTGACCCCGATGCTATTAGGGTTCCCGAGGGCTAGGGAGTCTTTATTTTTCTAATCTCTCCATTTCTCTAATTTCTCTATAAAATATTAACCCTTAACATGCTGACTTGTCATGGCATGTAATGCATCCTCTGATTGTAATCAGAGGATATGGTCGGTTAATTTATTTTGATAATTCTCCCAGTCAGGTCGGTGAGACCCGTAAACCAATGACAGGTGTGGTCCTCCAGACATTCTGGGGGTTGTGAGAGAGCGATGTGACCGCCAAAACATAAAAATATGGTGCTCTCTTAAATGCGGTTACTATACTGCTATTGCTCTATGAGTGAAAAATATTGTAGAGCAAGAGGATTAATGACTTCATTGTCAGAAATCCAGCATTAGCTAACAACATTTTTTGTATAGTATGATTTGGTCTATCTCTAACGGTTTACCAGTTATGCAAAAGTCATCCAGAGTAAATACGACTATAGGGGCTATAGCCAGAAAATTCAAGATATACATTTCATTTGTCATCAAAATATCTCAAACATGACATTTTAATAAAAATCGTTAGAGCCATTTTCAAGAAAATCAAAATTTTCGAAACATTTTCCATGTAAAGGGTAGTTTAGGGTGGGGCTATTTTCTTCAAAATCTTCGTGTCTCATCCTTGAAAGACATTAAACTTAAATACCAACTTTGGTTTTTAACCAACTTTTCGTTTTTGAGTTATGCTGTCCACAGACACACACTCACTCACACACACAGACGTTTTTCTAAAAATGCTTTTTTTGGATTCAGGGGGCCTCAAAACATGTATTTCTGGTGAAATCTCAACATCGAATTTTTGGGTGGAATACAATACTTCCGCTACTTAACCTCTTGAGCGATGGCCATTTAAACTTCCGCGAGCCGAGAACTGCTAGCATTTAAATTGTTAAATGCGCTTCGTATATACACAGCTGTATTTTGTGTAAATATTAAGTTATTTTAATGAAACAAAAACTGGTATAAAACTTGTTATTTGCAGTATAAATGTACATCATCAGCAAAGTTGAGTTGTATTTACAAAACTTTGAAATGGCACAATTTTGTTTCACTGTGGTGAAAAGTCAACTTTGCTCTGTTGAACGCATCTAAGTTCTCGGAAGGAAACAGTAAAGGAACACCCATTGTATGTGTGCCTTATGCGTCAGCATACTGTGTAATAAAGAGCTACTGCATGCGTGGTCTCTTGAGTCATCAGAATAGATCAACATTACAACTTTTGCTTACGCGAGTTTCGTAACTTAGTAGAGTCCGTGTCTTTCTTTGTTGAAATACATACGTATTCTTTCCTGCTTGTAGCTGAAGGGAGAAGTGGTATAAAAAGGTGTTTTTGCACCAACTGGATATAACCATATACAATTGTTTGGGGATTTGGACAGCTCTCTAAACCCACACAGGACAATGACTGACCTTGACTACCGACTATAAATAACTCGCAGCCTAATTGAACAATACCACGTTGGGGGTTGAAAATCCAAAACCTCTGCACCCCTCAGACTTCAAGGAAAACATTATCCTAAAAGGATACCACCAACAGCAAAGAAGTCCCGCCCATTTCGAAAGTGTTTCGTGTGCCGCAAGAAGGGAATTTGCGAATGTGGAGATATACGTACCCTTGTGTGTTTATCCCTGTTTTGAGGTAAATCACTGCAGAACGAACATATTAAGGTAAGCCAATAAAGTATATAGACCTTACTAAAATGTTTCATAACGGGAAAATTATAATAAGTTGAGTTGGATAAGGGATAAATATGGGTTAAATGCTTAAATGCACAGGACGCCCATATCGCTCATCCGCCATTTTAAATGGACGTGACGGTTTGTCTTCCTTAGCAGTGGCGGTCCGTTTCAGTGTCAGTTTGATATGGAAGGGCACTCATTAAAGAGAAGGGCACCCATGCCGACACGTTATTTCAATCCCGAATGGGAAACTGAGTACTTCTTCATGGAATGTATCGGTGGTGCTATTTGTTTAATTTGCTAGAAAAAATTGCAAGTGCTGAAACGATTTAATCTTCAGCAACAATTTTAATACATTGCATGCTTATGATTATTTGGCCCTAGAAAGAGAAGAACACACTACAGAGATACAAAAACTCAGAGAAAAGATCACATTGCAGGAAGAGGAACAAAAAGAAGGGGATGGTGGAATGGCAAAAACCTGAGTTAATGTGAATTACGAAATAGCACTAGAAATTGCCAGATCTTCTAGTATTTTTTCTGATGGTCCACTTATTAAACGATGTATGCTTATAGCTGCAAGTAAATTCACCCCTGTCAGTGTTCACCAGTTCGAGAGTGTCAGTTTGTCACTTCATACTATTAGACGCAGAATTCAAGACCTGGCGGACAACATTTACGCACAACTTATTGAAAGAGCAAGAGAATTAGTTGCATTCTCTATTGCTATTGATGAGAGCGCTGACTTATCAAGTATGGCTCATTTATGTATTTTTAGTCATGGAGTGAATGAAAATTTGGAAGTTGTGGAAGAAATGCTAGATCTTGTGCCAATAAAAGGCAAAACAACAGGATCAGACATTCTGAATTGTGTAGCAGAAATTGTGGAGAATGCAGGGATTCCATGGGAAACACTCATATCGGTAGCCACTGAAGGTGCCCCAGCTTTGTTTGGTTCGCACAATGGATTTGTGACCCTCCTGAAAAGTAAACTAGCAAAAGAAATAACAGCAGTTCATTGCATAGTTCATCGGTAAACTTATGTGCTAAAACACTGAGTGTAATCAATGTAATGAGTCTGCTTTTGAAGATTGTAAAGAAACTGAGGTCCCACGGTCTAAAACAAGGACAATTTAAAAACTTCTTAGAAGATTTGGAGCATGAGCATGGTGATATACCTACAGCAGTTAGGTGGCTCAATCGAGGCAAGGTTTTAGGCAGATTGTTTGAATTATTGGGTGAGATACGTATGTTCATGGAAATTTGCGGAGAAAACCTATTGAAGAGCTCACGAATGTTAAGTGAAAATGTGATCTTGCATTTATGGCCAATATAAGTGAACATTTGAATATTTTGAATGTTTCACTTCAAGGGAAAAACAAGTTAATCACAGATATGTTCTTCTGTAGCATTGAAGCTTTTAAAAATATGCTCTCATTATGGAAACGTCAACTGTCAAATGGTGATCCTTGTCATCTTCCCAGGTTGGAAAGTGTGATCCGTGATTGTGATTCCCTAGAAGTGGGATGTTATGATGAAAATCTGCACATGCTTTCCTGTGCGTTTGATGAAAGATTTCACGATCTCACGGGCTTAAAAATGGATTTTGACTTATTTGCTACACCATTTAGCATGAATATTGATGTTACTCCCAAAGATATTCAACTGGAGCTTATCACCTTGAAATGTGACATTGAGTTAGCTGACAGTTACAGAAACAGAGGAAGTTTGCTAGATTTCTACAGGAGATTTCCTAAATCAAGATTCCCTTGATTACATAGGCGTGCGGCATCTATGATTGCAATGTGTGGTTTGACCTATGTATGTGAATCCTTATTTTCAGCTATGAAACGCATTAGAAACCCTCAGAGAGCCAGCACCAGTGATCATAACTTGAAGTGTGCATTAAGGGTTCAGAGTTATGTTTCATTGTCTCCAAATGTGGTGAATATTATGAAAACCAAAAGATGTCAGAAGGCAAGAGTGTCGACCGAAAACTGAATGTATAAAATTTTTAATTGAAACGTGTATATTCATTTAATATGAAGTATTCTATGTAATATTAACACGGTATAGTAAATATTATTTTATTTTATATTTTTCAATTGTTTCAGAATCAAAATTGTGCTAATTTCCACAAAGTACTGTTTCGTTCTTATAGTTAAAAATATTGGTTTTATATGCCATCATTTGGTTGTATGTATAGGATATATCTTGCTAGTATTGGGTTCTTTTATCTATAATTTAATAACAAGTACCAGAGCGATATTAAACCACGTATTATACAGTTTCTAAATTGTTCCTTCACTACTGCACTGTCCTTAATTATTTAATGATAACGCAAGTGCAGATTACGGAACCCCACAGGCATATCTCCCTAGCACTCGCCAACAACGACCAGGCATGCCGGCACCGTGCGAACTGTAGGCACACTGTGCATGTCAGTTGGCGGTCCCTGGTCTAGGGGATATGTGGATAGCACCACAAGGTACCCAAGCTGGAAAGAACATTACTGTCACTTACTGGTGTTTTGCTCCTCACTATAGCTTTTCTATCTGACCTTACTTTGGTCATCACTTGTTCTCTTCTGACCCTGATGCTATTAGGGTTCCCTAGGGCTAGGGAGTGTTTATTTTTCCAACCTCTCCATTTCTCTATAAAATCTTAACATGCTGACCTGTCATGGCATGTATACGTCCTCTGATTGGTAATCAGAGGATATGGTTGGTGAATTTATTTTGATAACCTCCCAGTCAGGTTGGTAAGAACCGTAAACCAACGACAGGTGTTGTCCTCCAGACATTCTGGGGGTTGTGAGAAATTGATGTAACCGCCAAAACATAAAAATATGGTGCTCTCTAAAAAGCGGTTATTATTACTGCTAAGTCTCTTCAATATTTATGCAATATGACTCGAGGGGTAAAATGTTCCAGAGTTAAAGTAATACACCATTCGGATCTCCAGGCGGGGACTACTTCTTTAGAAATTTCATTCTTCAAAAACACCTAGCCTTCCAATGGATACCAGCTCACTGTGGACTGAGTGGTAATGACAAAGCTGATTTTCTTGCAAGAAAGTGTACCAGCAGTGTACAGAAATTTATAGCTAATCTACCATTTTATGCACCTAAAAGATTAGTCAACTCTGAATTCAAAAAAATTATTGAAAAATATTACTATGAAAAATCAAAAAATAAAAGGTGAGGACTACCAAACATTCAAACAATCCTGAGTATCCTCGAAAAATGGTATTTGCAACCTTCAGGTTGATTACAGGACATAATTGTCTGGCAAAACATTTAAACAGAATTGGGATATATTCTTCACCACTCTGTCCTCTGTGTGATCTGCAAGAGGAAATGGGGCGGCGCCGTGGCCGAGCGGTTAGCGCTCTCGCCTACCACCTAGGCGGCCCGGGTTCAATCCCAGTTACCCGCATGTGGTATTCGTGGTGGACGAAGCAACGTCAGGGCAGGTTTTCTCCAGGTTCTCCGGTTTCCCCCGCCATCTCATTCCACTGGTGCTCCATCTTCATTCCATGTGTCATCAGTGTCACCGCCTGTGGTGCCGTAGTAGTAAAAGCGGGTGTTAAACACTACAACAACAAGAGGAAATGGACCAAGACCACCTTCAAATATGCCCGGCCACTTCTAGCGCCCTTCCCATCCATCAGTAAAAAATATTGGAGAGCAAGAGGATTAATGACTTCATTGTCAGAAATCCAGCATTAGCTAACAGCTTTTGAATAACTCGTGAATCATAAGAGATGGACCAAATCTTACTATACAAAAAATGTTGTTGTTGTTGTTAGCTAATGCTGGATTTCTGACAATGAAGTCATTAATCCTCTTGCTCTCCAATATATTGAAGAGACTTAGCAGTAAATGTAACCGCTTTTTAGAGAGCACCATATTTTTATTACAAAAAATGTGGACCTTGCTAAAACACACAATTTATGTTCAAATAAATTTTTTTGTAGAGTGAACCATTGTAGACATTCATTGTTATTTGTACGAGTTCTGGAAAACTTAAACTTTCGTCTAACGGAACATTGTTGTTCATTTTTTATATGTTAGCCGTGCAAATAGCTTTAAAAGATTTGACTATTGTTCAAAGCCAAATTTATTCCCATATTCCCCTTGTACCTACAAGGTAATAAGCAATAAGATAATTTCTGCAAATGTTTACCTCAACTAACATGAACATAGAGGAATAAGAGATTGTAAGAATGGTTAGTACAGGAGTAGAGAAAGATATGTGAGATTTTTAATAGCAGATTTCAATAAGTCTTTTCAAAATGTAAGATAATCCTAGCCCTTGATGCCATCTACTAGATACCAGAATGAAGATGGTGGAAATGGAAGTTTCTGAAACATGTCCTGTATAATTGAAGCAAACAGGTTCCAAATTCAACTTGCAATGCTCAAGTACTTAATGTTACCTTCACTGTTACAAAGCATCTTAAAAATTAATTGATTATGATAATAATTAAACTGT
This sequence comes from Tenodera sinensis, assembly GCA_030765045.1. Classification (NCBI taxonomy): domain Eukaryota; kingdom Metazoa; phylum Arthropoda; class Insecta; order Mantodea; family Mantidae; genus Tenodera; species Tenodera sinensis. The sequence continues at coordinate 378,296,864 of CM060964.1, read as the reverse complement.
TTGGAAGTGGTACACAGTGAAATGAAAATATGACTTTGATTACCTTTGAGCTGCACTAACTTTTACTTATGTAGTACATATACTTGACAAAGCTCAAAGTTACTCAATCTTAATTGATTATGTTTGTTTATATAGGGACCTGTCGTTTGGTCGTGGATCAACAGCGCCAGTTAAAGGAGCCTCTCTACCAAAGATCAACCCCACAGAACCTTGGGACGGTAAAGATGGAGAACTGCCACCAGAAGAGGATATAGACTTGTCAGATGTTGAATTGGATGATATTCCAAAAGACGAGTTATAGATTGCTGGTGTTGAGAAGAACTCGAAGCAATAGTCGTTTTGGTGCAGAGAAATTTGTATTTGTGTGTACAAGTTGGGCATACTGCTAAAAACTACCTTCCTCACATTCTCAACATGTAAAATGTAAAGATAACACAACTGTCCTAAAGTAAGAACAAATTAGAAACTAAAAACTTCACTTATCTTAGTAATGTTGCAAGTTATTTTCTCACTGACTCGAGTTTCAAGTTGACTCCAACTCATTCTCAAAGCTATACTATAAATTACATCCTTCTCAAGAGGTAGAACTGGAACTTAAAAATTCAATGCCACAACTGGGATTGGTTGAAATCCCAGTTGTGGCATTGAATTTTTAAGTTCCAGTTCTACCTCTTAAACTTTGCCCACACACGGCTTGTGTGTGTTTAAAAACACCAACAGTAAGTTTGTTGGCATAAATAAATAATACATCCTTTTCGTTCAATGATTTAATAATCTGATTATTATAATTACTTTTAGGATGATTTTTATTTATATCTTTCAAAATTTTAGTGCATTTCATTTTAATCAAAGATTTATTAATGTCATTTAAATTTTGACTGGCAATTTCAATATCTGCAACAAAATCATCTGTGTTTTTTGAAAAACTTACACCATAGCTTTGAGAATGAGTTGGAGTCAACTTGAAACTCGAGTCAGTGTTTGAAAAAATAACTTGCAACATTACTAAGATAAGTGAAGTTTTTAGTTTCTAATTTGTTCTTACTTTAGATTCTTGTTGTTTCACTGTTAATAGCTTCAATTTTCCTTAAATAACTCAACTGGTTCACATTTGTGTTATCTTTAAATGTTTACACATCACTTACATCAAACTTCCCACAAATTAGTGATTAATTGAAATGTGGTTTGATTGACTGCCTGTCTTGTATAAGGTTTGTGCTGTTGACACATTGACCTTGGTCAAGTACTACACGCCAATGCGACTGTTCTCCCTTCTCTAAGTTATGTTTGTGCATAGGAGGCTGTGGTCAACATTACGAAAGTTTTGTTTGATAAGCACTCCACAGAATTTATTTAGTTGTTAATTAACATATTTAATTAGTCTCACAAGTGTTAACAGATTGCATGATCTCGCCTACCACCTAGGTGGCCCGGGTTCGATCCCAGGGACGCGCATGTGGTATTCGTGGTGGACGAAGCGGCGTCAGGGCGGGTTTTCTCCAGGTACTCCGGTTTCCCCCGCCATCTCATTCCACCGGTGCTCCATCTTCATGTATCATCAGTGTCACCGCCTGCGGTGCCGTGGTAGTAAAAGCGGGCGTTAAACACAACAACAACAACAGATTGCATGATATTTGTGTGCAGTTGTATAAGATTGAAGAAATTCGTACCGAATTGAAGAGGAGAGAAGCCTCTTTGCTTCCATGGCTGCTGAGTACAGGACAGTAACACAAATGTTTCTAATTGTAGGTTAACCACTAATTACGACAGCGATCTCAAGCCAAGTGCTATTTTGTGGGCATGAAGTGCTCTGAGACGTACTGTGCTACACATACAGGTAGCGGTGGCATGCAGCAAAAGATGAGTCTACGAAGTTCGAATGGAAAATAAAGTCAACTCTTTATTATTGTGTTTCTTCTTGTTTGGTTTAAAAAGTACTTATTTTGTGATCATAAGGTTTCAATATGAATTACAATAATAACGTAATTCAAAAACCAAACATATAAACCACAAAAGATAAGGAATATGTATTTAAGTTTTAACCTTACAATTCAAAAGAAAACAAACTGTTCATGTAACAAAATAAAAATAGCTCCATGTTAAAACCTCTACTTGTGGTCACACTTCAAATTTAATTATGCATTTGTTATGCTCAGTTTATGCTTTTGCCACCAAAACCTTAATGTTTGGGGGAACATTAGTTATATAAGAAAGTTTCAAGGCATATGTAAGGTTATTGTCAGACAATTTTGCTCAGATGTATGTAATATCAAACATACACACAATTTCTACAGCAAATTTGTGATATTCTGGGTATGTGGTGGATCAGAGACTTGATAACAACTGATAATATTACTATTGCTATACACCTTTTTTAGATGTAAATCACAGCATAAATCAGTAAGTTCTAGTTGAATATTCTCGGGATCAACAGAATAGGTTGATAATGGAGGAAAGTTACCTTCGAAACGTGTCCCGGAAAAATATGTTGTAAGTGTTGTTCAGTGTATTAATTAACTCACCTTTTAAATTAAATTTAAATTAAAAGAAAGATCCAATTTAGGTTTGAGAGCTTCCAAGCTGAAAATGTTCTAACAAAGTGCATCCAGTACGTCACAATTCTTATTAATTTCTGTGCTTATGTCAAGGGACTTCAAATGTGGAACTGGCTTGGCTTTTTTCATGGTTGTACGGTCCGCGTTAACACTGTCCCAAGCACAGCAAGCAGGTACATATTATATGAAAAGTCTAGCTCAGAAACATGTTCTTTGAGGCAACTGATAAGTTGTGGAACATTAAATACACCAGGGATAAAATTTGGTGGTGATTTTTGTGCCACAGGTGTTTTGGAAGATGCCTGGGTGCCATTTAACTCCTGTTTAATGTCCTCTAATGCCTGAAAACATTATGAATGGCAATGTACTCGCAATAAGAATAATTCTCATCTGTCTCTGTACAGCAAAATATTAATATACAAGACTGTCACTTGACCTGTGTGGACTTGTATCAAACTTTGGGCAACTGCCAGTCACACAAATGGTGACATCCTACAAGATCTGAGTCCAGAACTCTTTGTTGCTTGACGAAAGCACCATGATATGTCTCTAATGCTACACTACATAACAATTTACACATTTGTACAGTAAAAGCTGAAACCATACATTTTGTTTAAGCATATTGCCGTGGAGAATAAATTCACATTATAAATTACACTTTCCTAAAGGTTTAGCAATTACTAGAACCACACTGTTAAATTCAATTTGGAATAATAGTGTTAATAATGCAAGAGGTGTTCCACACAAGAGTAACATAACCTTTGGCATGCTCAATGCACATTTGTCAAAGGAATATCACAATGCTGGCAACCTCCATACTTGTAGAGTCATTAGCTGCCAACGCTTGCAGACGATACTGAAATTACATGTGTCAGTTTTAGAAACAAATTACCTTTACTGTTTACTGTGAAAATGAATATCGTGTTCGGTCCCTGCCATTCAGTAAATAAACAATACCATATCCCACCTTAAAGTGTGTACAGATGTCAACATTATGCCGCAGCACAGCTTTTAGTGAGAGTGAAATGTAGAAGTGTGATTGGAAATAGTTCCTTACTACATTGCATATATTATCACTTGTTTGAGTCTTTCAAGTAATGAACGGGCTGAATAAGTACCGTAATTGAAGTTACAAAACATTCAAACATGGACATAAATATTTTACTTCCATTTATTATCACCTGGTACTCGGTAATTCTTCGATTGTGTTGTTACTGCAGTGAAGTGATGCTCTGACACTCACATTACTAGTAATGCACGTGCAGTTAGTGTGGCAGAGTTAAAGAAACATAAAAGCAGAAAGCCTCTAAGAATTGGTGAAAAGACTATTGTATTATATGTGTTTAACTTTTTCTTTCAAAGTTATGGCACTCTGGCTGTGAAAGACGCAACCAAATTGACGTCTGAAGCAACTGATATTTTTATGTACACTGTTTCAAATGTGAGGACGGAAATGAAACAAACAGGAACTGTAAAAGTCCCTAAAAAGAAAAGGGAAGGGTCCATTTAGTGTTTTAGGCAAAGTGGATGACTTAAAAGTGCTATTCGCTTTAAAATGCATACCTAATTTCTTTTTAAACAACAGGCCTCCTATAATAGATAATGAACAGTGAGCCAGATCTTCCATATTTTAGGTAAACCACATTCCACACTTTGATGAAAGACGTAGGGTTTCAGTTTACAAAAAGAAAGAAAATTAATGTGATATTTGATCGGGAAGCTATGGTAATGTGGAGACGTAACCTGAGATATGAGGGTGCCACGCCTCAATCTAATGACTCATGTTAACATAAGTTTTTACATTTCATAACTTCTGTTAACCAATTTCTTTAATTAGTTCATGTAGTTTAATATGAGCGGAGTGCAATTCTAACCTCACACTGCTACAGTGAAAGAATTGACGGTTGCGATAACAGTCAAGTGTAAACAGCTGTGTGCAGAAAATGTCAACACATGCTTGTTGGCAGAGTGATACAATCACAATGTTTATGTGCGTACCTATTTTAAGCTCGGAGGGACTATAAATAAGGTAACTTGCTTCTGTTCAGCGTGCATGTGTTGGATGCTCAGTAAGTAGATTTGGATGTAGCTTGTATTCGTTTCAATTCAAGTGATGTAAGTTTCTTTTTTATGTTTCTATGATATTTATGACTTACTAATGGGTGTAATACTGCAACCAGTGTCAGAAGTTGAAAACAATTTTGCAGGGCGTAAGGTAAGGAAGTATTTGTGAGGTCTTATCATGGGATAAGCCTCTAAAATAGAACAGGCTAGATATTCAGAACTTAAAACATACCAAATAAAATCTTTGTAATTACACAGAAGTGTAAGATTCAAGATGTTTTCATATAGGACTGTCAACAATAACCTCACTTTTGAATTTAATTTTCTGGTGTCTGGTGCACCAGCGACAAAACATCTGAATTCAATACATGACCAGCGTTACTTAAATGATTTTATAGAGCGTTAGAGTAGTTTATTGAGCCGCCGATAGAAGCGGATTACTCAATCAATTGTGTCACATTGCCACACACTCGAAAACATGATTATCTAATTACTAGTGCATTGAATTAAAGTTATTGATATGTTTTGTTAATATATATGTCCCCCTCCACCCCCAAAAAAAAAAAAAAACCACGGACGCCTAGTATGTTGTGCAAGACGACAAACTGACCGGTTTTCAAATAGAAACCCCTGTCTGGAAGTGCACGGTTTGGACGCTGTGGTGCATCAAAGTGCGAGATGGTTGTACGTTCACATTTTGTGAATAAACCCAACATAGAGCTGCCTACATTAAAACTGGCTTCAAACTGTGTACTCCTACGTCATTGCAGAGCCTATTTTGGCGATGGTAAATCATGCACATGACCCAATATGTGCGGTAGTCTTCGAAGATGTCAGTTGCTCCATGGACTTGAGCCATAAGGTCCTCCGTTGACATTACAGAAGTGTCATATGCCATTCTCTTCATACAACTCCACAGAAAATAGTCTAAAGGTGTCACATCTCGTGACCGTGCTGGCCATGGAACTGATCCACCTCCGTCAATCCTGCAATTTGAACATGCAATGTTGAGGTGATTCCGCACATTTACATCAAAGTGTGCTGGAGCTCAAATCAACCATTTCAGCAGCTGTGTACCGGTACATGTTACACTGCTATTAAAAAAACGTTGCTGTACTCAAAACTACACAAGTAGCGCAGTTGGATGCATACCGAGGACTCTATGGAGGAATTTAGTGCATAAGGGGGAATGTTATTATGCTCAGGTCGTTCATCCCAGTACACAGATGGCTAAAGGGTTGCACATTTTCCGTATTAAGATACCAAAACATATTTTAACAAATTGTTGCAGCTGGTCATTCTCAAACTTTGGTGCTATACACACACACACACACCACCACCACCACCACCACCACCACACACACCCCACCCCATCCCACACCCCACCCTACCCCACCCCACTCTACACACCCCACTCCACTCCACACACACCCCACACCCCACCCCAGTCCACACACACCACACACCACCCCACCCCACTCCACACACACCCCACACCACACACCATACCACCCACACACACACACGCCATATCACCCACCCCCCCCCCCCCCCCCACACACACACACACACACACACACACACACCAGTGCCACCACCACCAACACAGTATAGCCTTATTAGTGTGAACTCACTTAAGATGAAAAAATGGTGGCCCCGGGAGGACTAAATTAGTTCTTATGGGAAGTTTTATTGGTTAACATAAATTTCAGTTAATGGGAGTTACGAACTCTTTTTCAGTCCCCAGTTTAATTAAATTTCATTTTAACACAAACTTCCCATGTTACAGTGTGTTTTGTGTTCTCTTCCACCACCCCTGAAAATGAATGCAAGAAATGTAACTACAGAGTTAAGTACCCATTATTGACTTGTTTGTAATGTACTTCTTGTTCAGCAGCCACAATTATGAGCTCAACAATCAACATATGCAGTACATTTTAATAAATTCAGTAATGTGTGCATTAACATGTCCAACTGTACTTTTAATCGTAGCCAAATGCAGTTAGAATACTGAATAAGACTGGTCCCGTAGTTCAGTCGGTAGAGCACCTGCGTACTGTGCAAGGGGTCTTGGGTTCGATTCCCGGCTGAGAGGGTAGGAATTTTTCTTCCATAGGATCATTCCTCATCTTCCCTAGAGAGTGGAAGTATGAATGGAGTGTGAATGTGTGTGTGAATTTAATGTAATAAATTGGAAAAACAAACCAAAAGTAATAGAAACCCAAAGTTCAAAACCACTGTTCAGCGAGTAAACATCATTGCTCTTGAGCAATTGTTCCAAGAGGTTAAAAGCTGCTGATACGACCTTTGATGGTAAAGGTGGCATATAAATGGGTGGGGGGTGGGTGTGTGGTAACAATCTACGAAATTGAAGCAATAATGTTGAGAAGAGTAGACATAACCAACAAAATAACTTGGCTCCACTGTTATAACCTTTAAGCCATTTTCCGCCCTGTATGCTGAGTGTTAACTTTAGCGTATAAATCAATGACTAAACATTTAACAAGCACACAACTATTTAATGAGGATCCTCCCCTTCTTTAAGAACAGGTAGTACTGGGACTTGAACTCGCAATATTTGGCTTTCAATGGATGGCGAATCCATTGCGTATCGCTCTAAAGATCACAACTATTTCAGTCACTGCTGCTGAAGTTGCCCCTGAAAGCGAAATGTAAACTGATTTAGGAATTAGAGGAAAAGCAGCATACGCAGCCAGAAAAAATGTCTATAAAAACAAATTTTAAAAGACGACAAGCGGTCTATAGGATCCAAAACATAAGTACTCTAGAACCATCTACAAACTTTTCCGCTTGGAATAGTCATGGTCCCATGTGGCTATGTTTGGTAGTTTTTGTGTGATTGTGCGTCAAAGAAAAGTAATTTTCATTTTATATATATATATATGGAATATCTTTCATTAACCCTCTGTTAGGTGGTGCCCTGGTAGAACGCTGTTAGTCGCGCAGGGCCTAGTAGGCCCTCGCTATATTTTTGTGCTTATATGCTTGCATTTTTTTTTTGGTTGTATTTTTCCTTCATTCCCATGTTTAGCTTCATTTAGTTTAAATATACACAGCTTTTATTAGCATTATCTTACTAGATTGATCAAAAATAAAATGTAGTATGAGTACACTATACATTATAATTTATACTACACTACATGGAAAGATAATAAATTGCGATGTTGAGGTACACAACTTGTAATTTGAAATGTAGTGTCAATAATGATGATGACAATGACGATGATAAATTACAACCCCCAACAACCAACCATAACCAACAATATCCACAACCACCACAACAAGAACAATAATAATAATGATAATAATTAATAAATATATTTGAAAGCATGTGATGTTACCTACAGAATACATGCTATTATGACAGGTTGCGTTCATCCTGTTCTTTATGATCAGTTTCTGAATCTAAAGACCTCATTTTCAGATTATTTTCAGAAAAATGGAATCCTATGATTCATACTTGTGGGCCATGGTCTAGTGGAAATTCTTCCATACGTTTCGTTTGAAACTGCATCGAACATCATCACTGGTGTGACCGTAGTACTCTGCTACTTTCGATGAGCTGATTGGAGCCGTTAGGTTTCACAGGTTTTATATGCTTAGCATGTGTGGGCGTATGATGGTTGGTCTGGTCTTTGTTTATTGGTTCAGCTGTTGTTGGGGCTTGCATTGTTGTGAAAGGGCTAGTATTTATTGTATCTGAAGCTGGTGCACGATTTGAATTTGTCGATGGTCAGGTTTTTTGTGTGTGTCTGAATACTGTGTGATGTGTTCCCCCAGTGCTAGTAATGCATGTTCTGCAACTGCAGACTTTTCTGTTTGTCCGAAAAGGCAACATCTCAGCATTATACAAAGCATGCAGAAAACCTGACTGGAGACAAATTCAAATCATATGCCAGCTTCAACTACAATAAATAGCAGTCCTTTGACAACTGTGGAAGCCCCACTTTAAACCAGCCCATGTAGCAGCCAAGCCAATAAACAAAGACCAGACCAACTGTCATATGCCCATACATGCTAAGCATATAAAACCTGTGAAACGAAAGGCTCTGATCAGTTTGCCTGAAGTAGAAGTACTATGGTCACACCACTGATGACGTTCGACGCAGTTTCGAATGAAACGTATGGAAGAAGAATTTCCACTGGACCATGGCTTGCTAGCCTGAATATTCATTGTGTATTTTATTACACCGGCCATGAAAGCGTATGCAGTTTGATCAGTATGGCAATTGCTGGTTTAATATGAATCCTGCAGAAAGATTGAAGCAGACTTACCACAAACCACAATTTTCACATAGAAGGGACCATTGCAGTGTTGCCAACCATATTCTCTGCACCAAAAATCAAATTGAAAGTATGTTCTTCCATATGTAATGTTTAGTTTAGATTTTGTATGGAAAGTGTAAAAGTGTGTGGTGCGTGTGTGCATGCATGAAGACTTGAAGCATTTTCCGAATATGCTGTCAGAACTGAAAACATTGATGTCTCTATTTTAGATGTGATCTTCTGTTGTGTTGTAATGCTGATTTCGTGTACTGTTGAATAAAAGTACAAGATTGTGATACCAAGTGGTGATTATTTATTTCACATTCTTTCAGTAATGCTTATGTTTGGGAAATTGTTTAGAAAGGTAATGTAAAAATCTGATGTGCTGCACTGGCCTGAATTTCTTACAAACTCTTATTCCTATATCTTCTCTGTGTTAGTTGAAGTAAACATTTGTATAAATTATGTTATTGTTTCTTTCCTTGTAGGTACAAGGGGAATATTAGGATATATATTAGGTTTTGAGTGATAGTCAAATGTTTTAAAGCTTTGAGATCCTGTTGTCTTCGCACGCTTAAAATATAAAACAAATCTAATGTATTGCACTTCTATGACTATCTCTACTCTTGTAGTAACCATTTTTACAAATTCTTATTGCTATATCTTTTTTGTGTTTGTTGAGATAAACATTCATACAAATTATGTTATTGCCTATTTTCTTGTAGATGGAAGGGGAATATTAGAGTACAGTAGGCTTTGTGTGATAGTCAAATCTTTTAAAGCTATGATATTCTGTTCTCTTTGCACACTTAACATATCAAAAATGAACGATGATGTTGCATTTTGTGCAAGTTTTAAGTTTTTTGAAACTCACACACATAACAAGGAATATTTCTGAAATGGTACACCCCAGAATAAAATTTTTTGAGATATAAATGTGACATTTTAATCAAAATTGTTATAGTTATTTTATAGAAAATAAAAATGTTCCATGTAAAGGCTTGTTTAAGCTGAGGCTATTATCTCTTCAAAATCTTCATGTTGCATCCTTGAGAGACATAAAACTTAAATACAAACTTTGGTTTTTGATTGACTTTTTGTTTTTGAGTTCTGCTGTCCAGGGACTGACAGAATGAGAGATTCATAAACACATACAGAGCCACATTAACATGCATTTTTTTCTAAAAGTGCTTTTTTTTTGGGGGGGGGGGGGAATTGGGGGGGTCTCAAAACATTTCTAGTTGAATCTCTACATTTCATTTTTGGATGGAATGCTTACTCTATTTATCAGTGGATAAAGTAAAATTGAAGAATGATGTATTTCACAAATGCTTTAAGTTTTGTAAAGCTTACATAATATCTAGTAAGTAGTATCTCTGAAATGGTTCAGTCTACCTTGTAGTAATATGTATATATACAGTATGTGATACTAGTGTATACAGTGACAGCTACACTCTAAAGTAACAGCGTTTACCGCTTTTACTGTATCATGCACTTTACCTTTGTAAACAGTTTAATTTTCTAAACTACATATACTATTTCAGTAGCTCTCAAATAACCTTAAAGCACGATGATGACATTGATGGAGTTCAATCTCCTCTAAATTTATATTGTAAACAAACTCCATCCTCCTTTCCTTTTACTTAGCAAATCTCTCTAACTCCCATTGAAATATAGAAGACTGTCTATCATTTCCTTGTCGATAAGCAGCACAGCAAAAGCACACACTCATTTCCATCCATGGTACTTGTAAGAAATGTTTTGATCTGAACTGGAGAAACATCTCACTGCTTCAAACTTTCTCATTGGAATAGTAAATACTTTGCCCACACACGGCTTGTGTGTTTAAAAACACCAACAGTAAGTTTGTTGGCATAAATAAATAATAGTGAATACTAATTTCAACTATTTGATATCACCAAAGAATAAGAGGTAGAACTGGAACTTAAAAATTCAATGCCACAACTGGGATTTGAACCACAGACCTTCCGCAAACTTTGCCCACACACGGCTTGTGTGTTTAAAAACACCAACAGTAAGTTTGTTGGCATAAATAAATAATAATCACCAAAGAATTCTTGCAAGTTATTTTCAATTAAAAACTTTAGAAGGGCTGTTGCACTTTTCATTTCTACAAAACCATTTTAACAATAAATGATCTGTACTTCTGTTTTAACTTAGATTTGTTTAAAAATGCAAAGCACTGCATCTCAGAAAGGATTTTTTCAGGAAATTTATTTTTCTACAAAGAAAAGTACTGCTCGTCAAATAAATTACTGCCCAATAACTGACTAGAGAATTCAAACCTCTGTGGGCTATGATGCATTACTATGTGACATACTTCCTTTGCTGCTATATTCCTCCATTGGCAGTTTGCTATAGTGCCCCTTTCTTTATCAGGAGCAGATACAAATGTAAGTGCTGATCTGCTACACAGTCTGTGTTCGTGCCCAACAGACAATAACATATACAACAGAGACTATTAGCCTCTTCAGCGATATGGGCGTGAAATCACGTCCATTTAAAATGACGGATGAGCGATACGGGCATGTATACACGTCCTGCGCATTTAAGCATTTAACCCTTATTTATCCCTTATCTAATTCAACTTATTTTAATTTTCTTTACTGGCTTACCTTAATATGTTTGTTCTGCAGTGATTTACCTCAAAACAGGGATAAACACACAAGGGTACATCTCCACATTTGCGAATTCCCTTCTTGCGGCACACGAAACACTTTCGAGATGGGTGGGACTTCTTTGCTGTTGGTGGTATCCTTTTAGGATAATGTTTTCCTTGAAGTCTGAGGGGTGCAGGGGTTTTGGATTTTCAACCCCCAACGTGGTATTGTTCAATTAGGCTGCGAGCTATTGATAGTCGGAAGTCAAGGTAGGTCATTGTCCTGTGTGGGTTTAGAGGTCTCCAAATTACCAAACAATTGTATATGGTTATATCCAGTTGGTGCAAAAATACCTTTTTATACCACTTCTCCCTTCAGCTACAAGCAGGAAAGTATACGTATGTATTTCAACAAAGAAAGAAACGGAGTCTACTAAGTTACAAAACTCGCGTAAGCAAAAGTTGCCAACTTGCTCTATTCTGATTACTCAAGAGACCACGCATACAGTAGTGCTTTATTACACAGTATGCTGACGCATAAGCCACACATACAATGGGTCGGCTACTGTTTCTTTCCGAGAACTTATATTAGATGCGTTCGACAGAGCAAAGTTGACTTTTCACCACAGTGAAACAAAATAGTGCCATTTCAATGTTTTGTAAATACAACTCAACTTTGCTGATGACGTACATTTATACTGCATATAACGAGTTTTATACCAGTTTTTGTTTCATTAAAATAACTTAATATTTACACAAAATACAGCTGTGTATATACGAAGCACTTTAAATGCCCTGCGCTGGATATTGGGTAGCAGTTCTCGGCTCGCAGACGCTTTAAATGGCCAGCGCTCAAGAGGTTAATAAACTCAGGCTTCATCTTAGAAATATTGACTTGTGTAAGCCGCCCTGGAAAACAATGTGCAACTTAGAAATATTCTGCTCTCCTAAAGCACTCATTTTTACCATGCCTGTACCTTCAAATACTGTAGGATTATTCATCAGCTCTTTTACAACTCCATCCAAAGCTCAAGTCAAATTTATTATGGCACTGAATATTCAAGGATTGTTAGATTCTGCAGCTTCATCATGTCCACGTAACTCAAGTTCAAACTCGACACAAAAGTTAATATAGTCAATTATTTTGGAAAGAATTTAGCGATTTTTCCTTACGTTGTCATTGTGTCTTTCTATATTCTGTCTGAAAGCTTAGCTAACCTGTTGCATAATTTCTCGTTTTTCAAGGACTGATAAATCCAAATAAGCATTCTTATGTTAAATAGACTATTCGTGCTTCTTAACCTGTTTTAGATGACTTAGATTTGACACGCCAGTACTAAGGGTGTATATTTATCCTTAGCAAACAGCAAGCACAAAAAACAGAATAGCTTATTTCTGGAAATAAACTGCAGATCCAACTATTTCTTTTATTTATGTTTACATTAAAAGACCTGCAACATGTCTTACCTTGGCTCATTTGCACATGTATTAATTTGAGAGGAAGTATCAGCCTATCAAGCTCCTTTATTTGACACTTCTCTTTCAAGCTTAAAGCTGAGAAATCTGTTTCTAAAGGATACTGAAAGCTATTCATTCTGCTTGGAAAATAGCTCCAGGATCAGATGAATAGCAAATAAACACTAAAGCACAAGTAAATAACTGAATACTGCAATACAGTTAAAGATTATGGACAATCACTCTATTATTACAGTGAAAACACCTGCTAATTGTTCTGGTTAGGTTGCTTTCAGTTTGGTCGATTCATGTTTCCGCCAGAGTCCGACTTGCAGTTGCATTGGAGCTGGTAGTCCGACCAGCACATATCCACATATACCTAGCGACCTCCCCTCTTGTCTCTCCCTGCTGAAAGAGCACCCATAAGCCTACACTTGTAGGTTCACAAGAGAAGTTGAACCTTGGGAATGTCTGGGCAAACTTTAGCACGTATGCGTATTATGTGAATGACTTAAAAGTTTTTCGTGTGATAAAATACTGTGAAAATGCACATAAAATTGCCTAACACAAGAAACAAACAAAAAATAATTGTTTAAATATAATTTGGACAAACAACTTTTTTCCAGGGGTTCATTGAACCACTGAACACATAGGACGCGCCGCCCCTGTATACAGTATGTGATACTCCCTAATAGCCTTTTTACCCTTTCCTCTTTTCATCATCCCATTTTCCATTACTACTTGATTGTACCCCCAATTACTCAATTTTTCTTCATTTTTCAAATTATATCCCTTTTTAAAAAACATAATCCTGGTCTTCTTATAGTTTATCTTAAACCCCTAGAAACTATGACCTAGCTGTCAAAAGACCCTTAAATCCTACTCACTCACTCTTAAGCCCCTAACTTCCACAGAACATCTACAAAACTTTTATGGATTTTGATAATCCCCCAATTGATATAGACCCCACCATCAGATCATCCACAAATAGAAGACCTGTTATTTAATGTAGATGAGTATACATTCTCTTTACCCACTGCTTTCAGAATGTCATCTATAAACAAATTAAATAGAATGGAGCTCAACTTACACCGCTGCCTAAGTCCTATCCTGTTCTCAATATACTGCAAAACTCATCACGTTTTTGTGTATTGACAATGCTGTAAATTCCATATAAATATTATGACCAAGTCTAAATGTATACATGTGTAAGTTGACATGTCCTATAACATGTATATCATGTTACTATGTATAAAATAAATATAATACAAGACAATGCATCTTTATATAAAATCTATTCTCTGTATAAATTTTTGAAATTCCTTTAATCATCTTGGAACTCAGTGCTTTCAAATGAAGCTTCAACCAAACTTCCACATGTGTGTGTATGTGGGTGTGTGGCTGTGTGGGTGTGAATGACTTTTGAATAACTCGTAAAGCATAAGAGATAGACAAAATCTTACTATAAAAATGTAGATCTTGCTAAAACAGAATTTATGTCTGAATAAAATTTTTTGTAGTCAACCATTTCGGAGATTTTTCTTATTTGTGTGAGTTTCAGAAAACTCAAAACTTTCGTGAAATGGAACTGTTCATTTTTTATATGTTAACCGTGCAAAGTGAACGGGATCTCAAAGCTTTAAAAGATTTCACTATCGCTCAACCTTGACGTGGCAGAGGGGCTCAGTACCCGATCCAGATGGCCTACTAAGTATGTCATTTTTGACTACAGGTAGGCAAGAGGCGAAGGGAAGCGAAGAGCATTCCAAAACGGGTAGATGAGGCTCGGTAGTCTTGGTCGATGACTCATCTAGGAGAAGAGGACTCCAAAGTCAAACTCCCCAAGGGGGACCTACTATGGTAGGTCCGGGTTTGGCGCACCCGGGGCCCCGAGCCGCTCACCCTCATTTCACCCCTTCCATGTTCATCAACAGTGCCACATGTAGCTGTTTTTGACCGCTACTTTTCATCACCCTCTTCCTCTTCTAGGTTTATTCTGATTATTAGTTTGTAAGTTCCTAGATTTATAACTCCTGTCTCACCAGCAGGGATCTTTCCTATCTCCGTGGTCCTGTCCCATGGTTTTCGGCGCAGCCCCCGACTTGTGTGCTTTTCGGAGCTCTCAGGCACGAAGGTTGGGCAGACCCTCCCTACTGCCCCGATGTGTAGCCTTAGGTGCGGAGCCCGTTCACACGTCATGTACATCCACGTAGCTCCTTGAGGGCAAGGCCTGTGTTAATTTCCCAACGGCCACATGCCGTTGGGTTAGTATCACCGGCCGGACGTGTTACCGCTGACGGAACCCCAGTGTAATCAGCCCGAAGTCCCCTGAATCCACGTTGACTCTGCCTAAAGCGGGAAGCCACAGGTGGTTATCCCTCTGGTGGGGGCATAAAGCTGGGGTGTCACGTGGTGAACGGTTTACCCATGCGGACAAGCAGTGGAGGTCAGAGGGTAGCTCCTCTGAAGTACGCCTTGAGGTCAGTCATGGAGGGGTCTCCATGGCGGCACAGACCGTGGAGATTTTGGTGTGTTCCTTTTCTTTGACCCCCGGATGGCAGGCTGACGCCGACGGTTCCGGATGGGGGTCCAATTTCAATATGCATCCGCACAAACCCTCTCATTTTGACTTCTCTTGTTGTGACATTGACTTGTGAAAGGAAGACGATTATGGATATTAGCCCTGTTTATATTAAACGTGAGGTAGATAGAATATGTGGCCCGGTGAAGAACGCGACAAGACTACGTGACGGTACGCTGTTAATCGAGACCAAAACAGCAGAGCAACCAGAGAAACTCTCGAAAGTGAATTTGTTGGGATCCTACCAAATTTGGGTAGCCCTGCACAAATCGCTTAACACCTGTAGGGGAGTTGTCACCACCTCCAGTCTAGACAATCAGTCGAACGAGGAGATTGGCACCTGTCTCTCTGACCAGCGTGTATGTCAGGCCTACCGCCTTATGCGAAAACAGGATGGCAAGGAGTTAGCTTTGCGTACAGTGTTTCTAACATTCAAAGGCACGAATTGCCTGAGTACATCTTTTGTGGGTATGAACGTGCCGCCGTATGCCAATATTGCCAAATACAATGCATTGTTTCAGGTGCCAATGGTTTGGCCATACTGAGACCTCCTGTAATAATCCTGCTATTTGTGAGTATTGTGGATCACCAGCCCTTGAAGACTCAGCATGTACACAGGATCCTCTTTTTCTGAACTGTGGAGAGAGCCATCCATCAAGCTTGTGTTAGTGTTCTAAATTTATGGACAAGAAGGCATTACAGGAGTTGCGCATGAAAGAACGGCTCACCTTTTTGGAAGCTTGTCGCCGCTTTGAGCAGCTGAAACCTGCGACCACCCTAGGTTTCATGTAAGCAGTCTGCCGCACTCCTGCCCACACTGTGGCCATTCAGCACGTTCCAGTCGCTGATGCTGCCATGTAGACTGACTCACCAACGAGCACCTCTCCACTATCCCATGATACACCTGCACCGGTAACTAAATCTTCCGCCGTGCAGACACCTGTTCACCAGCCATCCACAAGCAGTAGCCACACCGTTTAACCTTTCAACGCTCACCGTTTGTGATCTAAACGCCGGGCGAGTAGTCATCCATCCTCAAAGAAGTCCCGCTCCTGCTCAACAAGCCGAAAGGACTCTTCAGACTCATCTCAACATACCAGGTCCCAAGTCGGTCAAGATAAGACTCAAAAAGAAAAAGATGGAGACCAAACACTTAAGGTAAGCAGATTTAACTTGTATTTTATTTCGTGGTTTTATTTTTAACTTTCGTATTTTTATCTGCTTACATTTTAAGATCAGTTTTTAGGTTTTAACTGTTTTTAGCTTGCCTTTTTAGACCAGTTTTACATTTTAACTGTTTTAGCTTTTATCTTTTTTAGATTTCCCATTTTAATATTTAATTTTGAGTGTTAAGTGGTGGTGAGTTTGTCCCTGTTTTTTATCTTCTGACTTGGGGCCCTAATGACCTAGCTGTCGATGGGCCCTTAAACCTTACTCACTCACTCACTATTGCTCATAGTCTACTGTATTCCCATATTCCCCTTGTACCTACAAGGAAATAAACAATAAGATAATTTGTACAAATGTTTATCTCAACTAACTATAAGAAGATGTAGGGATAAGAGTGTAAGAATGTTCAGTACAAGAGTAGAGAAAGTCATGTGAGTGCAACACATCAGATTTTTTATAGATGTGAAGAATTGTCTGTTGTTTATAGACAAAGGTAGACACTATTATTTTACCAACAATGAAGCTGTTGTACAGCATTGTAAAGCCTTACATAAGGACATGTATATTTATACACAGGAATGGCCTTTGAGAATGAGGGAGTGAGTGAGTGAGTGGCATTTAAGGGCCCGTTGACAGCTAGGTCATTTGAGCCCCAATTTGGGAATGGTCCATTCAAGCAATGATTGTATTGTAAAAATGATGCAACCAATAGAAAAAGTGCCTGAAATGTGTGATAACAGATCATAACACATGGTTGTATTTTATTCCAAAGGTGGAAGTTGTTCCTATTGTCCACAAACTGAACCAAACAATGTAATATTACAAGGAGTAGCAAGAATTGGATTAACCAAAGGTTGTAAAGGTTACAGCAAATCCATACTGATTCAGCCACAACCCTTTATTTTCAAGGGTCTAATACCAGTAACTGATGTAATATCTCCTGTAAATTTGGAAATTGATGGTTGCGAGAGAGCAAATGAGAAACTTAATGCTTGCAAGTTGCACTTAAACACAAGTTTTAAATCAATTGTTTCAAATTTTGATGAACTGAATTTAGCTAGTCATAAACTATCTGAAGTAGAACAATTCATTACAACTCACGAGTGGCACATGGAGCAAAATAATTATCACCTTATATATTCAACTCTGGTGTGTGGTGTATTAGTTATAATTAGGGCTCGGAAGTTCATGCCCTAAAAAACACTGAAATATGCATGCAAATATGCTCTTAAAAACTTGAAAATATGCCAAGATATATGCACTATTTAATTAAAACAATTAATGTCCCTTTGCAGTGGACAAGACGAGTTAATATAAATAATAAATAAAGTTACCTTATCCCTTAGATGTTAAAGCAGAAGTGGTCCTGTTGCTAGTATTACATTTTAAATTGCAGTTCACAATCAACACTTTGCACAAATGCTCAACTGTAAAACATCATCTGTTGTCTCGCAAAACACTTTTGTAACGTCAAAAACTTCTCTACACGTCACGAGATGTTATCGGAGCATATTTAAATAATGTTAACTGCTTCACAGAGAAAGTCAAATCTCTTGGTGTGACAGATCTTTCGAGGATGTCTCGAATACTGCGCATCTGTTTATAACCAGAATTTTTTGAAATTACATAATTCACTTTCTCTATCACTTTTTGTCCTATGCTATCAGGAACCGAACTTAGATCACATATTGTTTTTTCAAAGATACTAAGTGATTCATGCAAAGGAAATCCTACAGCTTCTAATGCCATTATGGCTGTTGGCAAGAAAGAAAAATTAGCAGATTTGAAACTAAGATCCTCCTTTAACCTAGTTCCTGACAGAATATTTTGCACAGTTTCTATTGATGAAGCATCTTTCGAGTCCAATGAATTAACATCCTCTTCGACTATTTCTATGTGCTCAGCATAACATAAAACCTCATCGACCCATGTTTCTCATCGAGTTAACACTGGTGCAAGAGGAAGTCGGATATTAGGTGCTGTTGATTTAAACAACTGAACTCTTTTAGCAGATTTAGCAAAAAATCTCTTTGTACTGGACACAAATCTATCTACCAATGGGAAAGAATTATTGTCTCAGAAATGCTACCAATAAAAAAAGTATCATACAGATGAAAAAAATAAAAAAAAAGCATAAAAATCATTAAAATATGCAATATAGGGGCTATAGTATTGAAATAATATGCATTTATCAAAAATCAAGAAAATATGCAGTTGTATGCAGCACAAAATCATGTCCAAATAACTGAAAATTCCATAATTCGTGCACATAATGTAAAAAACATACATTTTTAACCCCTATGAAAAAACATGCAAATGCATGAACTTCCTAGCCCTAGTTATAATAGCATTGTATGTATGTAATTGGAGTTATAAATGCTCCCAAAATTGTTGTAAGAACCTCAGAAAAATCCCAGCAATAGAAACTGGAGGATCTGGAAATGTAGTACACATAAACATACATTCAAGTAATGAAAGCATTGCCTTCACGCCAGCAAATATTCCGTTGCAAGAGCTTGAACCCAGGCGTTGTGAATGTCTGAAGAACAGGTGTACTTATTGACCAAATTAAGCTATAAATTTGGACTTTTATTGGGGGAGGCGTTGTGTATGTGGAATACATATTGTATACTGGTAGCTTATTTTAGCATAAAACATGTAACTACTGTTTACTATGAAAATCATTTGGCATTAAGAATTGTAAGAAACTTGTACTTCAAATGGCGACAATCAGTTGAAGCAATATATGTGCAATTGTGAAACAGAAGGGATCTTTGTAGAACAAACAAATGGTTACTGTCTAGAAAGGACAAGCAAACAAATTGTCAGCATACAAAGGGCAAGTACCCCCATTTGCAAGGAAACGTACAAGCTCTAATTATTGGACTTAAAACTAAATATTCTTGAGAAGAGTCACGTAGACATTTTTCAAGATCTTTTGATTGGCAGATATATAAACCCTCGATGTTGGGAACCAAGGGCATCTTTCTGCAGGAGACAGTATGCCGTACTTCATGCCAGTTTATCGACAGTTGCCATGGTAGGTATGACCATACAGTCGTACTGCACGCTGTTGTGAAGTCCATCCACACAGTGGAATCTTCTTCTTCACCAGTTTGATTGGAGTCAAAGGTTTATCATACTTAATGTACACAATAAATACTATATTCATCTGACTACTGTTACTTCTGTTAACAAAGGCTTAATGTCCCTCTCATTTACTATTGGCTTCCGCTCGGCCAAGTTGGGATCTCACCTGGGGATACAACAATGTGTAGAGCAGTATGGGACAACAGAGGAAGTAAATAGTGAGTAAATTTGTGAGGTGAAACAAGTTTTATACACATTTGTGCAATTACATTACAACTGTATAGGAAATCCTTCATAATATTAACCATCAATATCGACCTTTAAGAAAAATTATGAAATGACCGTCTGTAAGAGAGTACAATGATCACTAAATATCGGCGTCCAGTCTCTCGAAAGAAAATGAAATGAAATGAAAAAAAGTTATTTGGGCATGTTTTTGAACATGCCCTGGCTGTCATAGGGACAGTCCCTCTTCAACCACGTTTTTTTGATTATTATCTTGTTACTTGGCGGGGAGATCTATCATGTGTGCGTATGTATTGTGGTCTTGTGTGTTTGTGGTGTGGTTGTGTGTGTTGGTGTGTGTATGTTCATCCCTAGGTGTGGTGGTGGCTTCTACCCTCGGAGAAGTTGGTGATTTTGGTTTATTGTGGAGTTATGTGTGTGTTGTTGCTGCAACAGCTCATACGGGTGGTTTTTGACTGTGTTGTATGTTTTATGTGTTAGGTTATGTGTGTGTCAGTGTGTTTGTGTTTATTGTGTGTTTATGTTTTTTACGGTGATTCGTGTGTTGTCATTGTTCGTGTGTTTCTTTGTTATGTGTTCTCATTTATGAATATAGCCAGCTGGTTGCCAACTCTGGTTGTGTTTACTGCTTTTTTAAGTGTTTTCTATGCTGTCTGTGTCACGTTGTGTAAAAATCTTGCTCTGTGTGCGGGTGGTGTAATGTCGTATATGGGTGGTATGAGTATGCTGAGTATTTGCGTGATTGTCGTGTTTGTGATGTCTCGGATGTATTTGGTTATATTTTGTTGTATGTTTGTGATCTGTTCCTGTAGGGACTTGATCTGTTGCTCGGAGTGCATGATGACGTTTTGGAATGTGCATATTGTCTTGTGTCTTGTCATTTCCTTCTTTGTTTCTGGAATCTTGGGAAAATTTGTCTCGGGCCAGTCACTCACGTGTTGTGGTTTTGGTGGCATGGGGATGTTATGTGGGAAAATGTAGGTCTTGGCGGTATGTTCTGGTTGTGTCAGGGGTTGTCTGGGGTACATCAGGCATTTTACTTGCCCGGTGTAGTGCCCATTCTGTCGGCAGGTGGAGCAGTAGGGGGTGTTATGTTTGATGGGGTGGTTGCACCGTCTCTTGTCTGAGTTATGTCCACAGTGGAAACATATTGGTTGTTGCGTGCAGTTGTCTTCGTGGTGTCCGTATTTCTGGCATTGTCTGCATGGAACGTGTCTTTCTGTGTGTTTTGAAGGCTCCACCCTGAAAATTTGCTTTTCAATGACGACACCTTCTTTAAGTATTGTATTTATTGTCATGATGCAGGTGCTAAATATGCGTACTAGTTGTGTCTGTCGGTTCTGACTTATAATTCTGGATACGCGGGTTATTTCTGGGTATGTGTCTCATATGCTGTGTAGTATTTCGTTGTCAGTAATGTCATAGGGAATGCCTTTAATCACTGCAGTCAGGGTTTTGCGTGGTCTTGGTTCTGCATCAGGGTTGGGTGTTGATCTGTTCTGTGGGGGGGAGTTTGCATAGTATGCATACTTCCCAAAGTTATGAATGGGGATGGCCTGTGAAAATGTTACTGCCTGGTGCTGGTTTTTGAAGGTCAATGCAAATGTGTTTCGTTGTAGTCATCGTGCTCTGTAAAGGGAGTCGGTGTTTTGTTGTGTCTTAGTCATTAGGCTTCTGATGAGCCACGTGTTTTGCTTGTCTGGGTTGCAGTTAATGATATACATGGTAAAATATCCGTGAGGTGTGGGTGGTATGTAGGTTGTTGTTGTTGTGCATTGTGTGTGTGTGGTCGTGTGGTCAAGTAGTGTCCTCAATCTGTTTCCAAGTTGTGTGGTGGATTCTAAACTTGTGTCTGTGTCGTGGTCTGCAATGTCGGGTGCCTGAGAGGATGAGCTGCTGCTGCTGCTGGGGCTGACAGAGTGTGTGCGGTGTCGTCTTGTGTGTTTGTGTGACTTGCTTGTTGGTATAGGTGTAGGTGAGGGTGTCCGTGATATGTGTGTTTGGGTTGTCGGTGTAGGTGATTGTTGTGTATGTGTGTCGTGCATTTCTTCGTAGATAATTTCTGTTTCGCTAGCTGATGTAGAGGGGGCAGGTTGAGTAAGTGGCGGTGTGTTTTTGGTTTTAGTCAGGACGCGTCGGCGGTTGGTTTTCGGATCAGGGGGTTTAGACGGTTTGGCTGTAGAATGACGCCAAGGCATCTTCTATGGCCAGGAAAACTTAGGTGAGAGAGGAGGTGGCTGCTGAAAAGTGCGGTTTGTGTAGACCTAATGCCTATGTGTAGTCCCAATGGACTACAAGACTTTCGTCTTTTGGCTCACTGGGACAGGCCCAGTAGGTACACAAACCTCACCACAGAGAGGGGAAGGGTAGGGGTTTTGTGGAAAGAGCACGGACTGTCGTGTGATTGCACTCTCCGCTTGCTTGCCAAGCGTCTTGAGAGTGTGTTTCTCGCTGTCACCATAATTATAGAGTGTAGCTTGCCAGTGTTGGTGTAACCAATCCCCGTCTCGGCATCTAGCGTGGAACGCTGGGTGAAGGAAGCTGACTGGCTGAGCGCTGGCTCACCACTGCTGGTGCTCCAGTCTCTCTCTTTTCAGCGCTACATTTAACAATGGGGCACTTAGGCCTGTTACAGCATATAAAACAATGATTTTCACCAAACGACAAATGCAATTGAGATTTAGGCAATTTATTAAAGCACAGATTTGAATTGGGGAATGTCAGGTGATGTAGCAGTAATTTAAATATTATGTAGGTCATCTATCGCTCTAGGGAGGCCAAAATAACACTGTTACTGTGACTGCTCAGTGCAAGAAGGTTTGAGTCAGTTTGTATAATTGGTGTTACAGTATATCTAGACACAATGGTTGACTGTATGCTGCAATGTGAAATATTCGTTTACCAGTTATACACTGCATCACATCTACACTCATTCATTCCTTCATCTCTACCTCTTGCTTCATGAAGTTGAAGACATGCACAATTATTCCCTTACTCTATGTAATGAATTGCCAGTTAACTTTGAAAACATAATTATAAATAAAAAAAAAATATGGACTATTTACTACTATGTTTGAAAACACAACCAGATACAAAACCTTTTCAATGTAGCCAGTATGAATATTGCATGGGTTTCGCGAAGGGGGGGGGGGGGGGGAGCCGTGGCTGCCCCTTAGGAAATTAATTAATTTAATGTGCAGTTAATTAATAACTGCTAGACTTCTTTTAATATTGATGTAAAGAACAATTTTTTATTTAGTACGAATTAATACAGTTATCCGCCACAAATACTATAACATTTGACAACAGGCTAATAAATTGATACTGTTTGATTGATTACTTCTAACATGCGGGCCCCCCTTGAGAAAATGTCTGCCAACACCCATAGTTGCACGCTGTGACTAAGCAAGGTATCATATCGCTGACCCTGAGTAAGCTAAACATTAAATAATTCCTAGGCTCTGCAATTGGGTTGGCAGCCAGGATCACAATTCTAGAAGTTTTGTGGCAGCTGTACTAAAACTACACCCTCAAAAGTTTGGGGCCTTCAGTTGTTTTTACAGATATCTGTCACTTTATCTGTCAGTCCTTCCGTATTCATAAAACATCTTGCCAGTGTCTGCAAGTGAACATTTAAGATTTTATTTATAGGAAGTTTGAAGAAATTGTGTGCAAGAAATATTCCTAAAGTATGGTTTGTTTTGCAGTAAAGTAAGAACTACTAAATACAGGGTGTCTGTTCTGTAGGTATAACATCAGGAAGTGAAATCCTCGAGGGGGGGGGGGGATGGGTAGGATTTCCCCCACCACCAATGATTTTATAGCTAGAATTTGCCCCCCACTAAAATATCCAAACAAACGGCAAAACACATTGCTAAAATGCTTCCCCCCACCAACTTTTAATGATTTTGCACCCTGTTTAACATTCTCAACTTTTATTACTTTAGTTGTACCAGAAGCAGATAAAAGAATCTCATATATGCACTCACATGACTTGACTTACTCTTATAACTATCCTTAAAAATGTGTATACTTGTATCTGCTTTGTGTTAATTGAGGTACACATTTGCACAAACTGTTTTATTACATATTTCTTTATACATAGGTACACTGAGAATAGGAGAATACAGCACTCTTAAGTGATAGTCAAATGTTTTAACAGCTGGTCGCTATGTGATAGGCTTGAAATTTCATTCTCTTTGCATGGATATGACATGAAAAAAACAAATTACTTCCTAAACTTAGTTGAAAACTATGTCGACATTTAAAAACACATTTTGCTCCAACACACTTGTAATAATATTTAAAACTGTTGGAGCAAAATGTGTTGTTAAATGTCAACATAATTTTCTAAACAGGAAATAATTTAAAACTGATGAAGAAGTGTTTAAAACGGTGGAGCATATTAATAAACTTGGTTGAAAACTAGAAGTATTGGGAAATGCAAATCAATAACAAGGAATATCCTGAAAATTACTATCTACTAGAAAATGTATGTTTAATGAGATCTACATTAAAATGACATATAATCCATCATAGTTAATATAAAGAGTAGGTTTAATAAGAAACTACACAAAGAGCTCTCTAAACACACAAGTCTGTTAGATTTCTTGTATGTTTGGAAGGGTGGCAATAAATGCTTGTACGTGGGACAGGGCTATACAGTAAGAAGGTAGCACACTTTTATTCTGAAAAAGCCAACACAAATGTGCATGCTTTCTCACATCAGGTTTTCTCAATTTTGTAAGCATGTGCATTGGTAGACTTCTTTTCAGGGAAGGGCCACATGTTGGAAGTTTGCAGTCGAAACAATATTAATTCAATATTCTGTCGTTAAAATTTATAGTATTTGTTGTGGATAACGTATTAATTTGTGCTAAATAAAAGTTGTTCTTTACATCAAAATTGAAACAGTAGTTTAATATTTAGTAATTGATTGCACATTAAATTCATTAATTTCTAAGGGGGTCTGCGGCCGTCGTTTCGCGATGCCCATATTTGTAGGTACAGGCAACAACAGTACACTTCTGTTGTCTAATTACATGATCACTTAGTGATTTGGAAAGCAATACAGAGGTGAAGGCACCAGAACAATCCCTTAACTTTGTAACATCGTTGCCATATTCACACGAGAAAAGACTTAACCTTGACTTTTGTGCTGTTATTTTTAAAGTGCGGTTCACTTGAGAAGTTTCAGAATACTAAAGGCATCTGTTGTTATGTACAAAATCCTCAAACTATTTGCAGATATACAAGGGCAGTTTGTTAAGTCTGTAACTTTGATGAGAAATTGCACACAAATCACAGGTTTCTTGTTGACACCAAAGTCATACACCTATTCTGTGTATAATTCCAGAAATTCATCGTCATCTGTTTCATAGAGCATCATTGGAAGCCTGTAAAAGTTTTAGTGTTGTGTAGCTTCATAGAAAATGGAGAAAAGTCAGTTTCATATTTGCAAAAACCATTATTTTTACATGGTAAGACAATGAAGGGAAATGCTGAAACACTGCAACTATAAAATTGATATTTTATGCAGATGTCTCCCAAATTTCAACTGAATAGACTTTAGAGATTGTGGAGGGGTCCTGGTTAAACATTTTGAGATAGAAAATTTATAGTCAATGAGTTCTGAATTCCATGTAATAGTAAATTATGTGTTAAGGTTGGTACACCACTGTTTAAACTTTGAAGGAGGGCTGACATTTGAAAAACAAATTAATAGGATCGTGGGCAACATGCTGACATGGCCCAAATGATTACCATCTCTTTTTAAAGCCAGCCTTTTCATACACAAATTAAAATGTTGTTAACACGACACCTGTTTAACAATACGGTGGTTACAAAATTGTGAGGCATATTCGCCATACCTAGTTGAAACGGTACCAACCTACAAACATCAAGTGCTTAAGAGGAGATAGGGTCCAAGTGACAACAAATATTAAATTTACCATAAACTATGAAGTTCTTTAGCTAAAAATTTGAAATTTTGGAAAGTGGTTTAAAAAAATTGCATGTAAAAGTCAGAATTTTTTCAGAATTTTTGCTTTGCATAGTGCCGAGTTGTAAATGATAAATATCCTAACTTGATGTTGCTGAAGATAAGGAGCATTTTCACAAAAACTATCATATATGTAGAACTGATATTCTTCACATAGTTTCTCTACATTATGTGTAACAAATTCCTGCAGACATATTTTGCAATATTGATTATATATTTTTTAAGAAAATAATAAAGTTAGTAGTATTTTTAAAAATTATCACTCCCACCTCCTATTGCATAAATTCATAAATTTGTTGTCATAAGAGTAACAGCAATTGAATAATCGGTCATCAACAATGGGTATCTGACAGGAGAATAATATGAATATATACGAACCTCAAAAAAACATATTTACTCGCGTAATTTTGAATTTGGTACAGGGGTGTGCAGACTTTGTGCGCACACTGTACCTCAGTCAAGATTTTAACCACCAGCATGAATTGAATGTAAAATTATATTTGTTATATTTGTTCTAGTTGATGAACTGGAATATTCTCAGGATCAATAGAATAGGGCAAAGAAAAGAGATCCAGTTTATATTTGAAAGCTTCCAAAATTTTAAATCTTTCAACAAACTCCTCTAAGAGTGCATACAATATGCCACACAATTACATAAAAATAGGAATTTTGAGTCGATTAACAACACACACTTTTAATATTTGACTCAGGGGTCTCCGTCTAGGGGATATGTGAATAGCGACCACAAGGTACCCAAGCTAAGCAGAACATTACTTCCACTTACTGGTGTTTTGCTCCTCACTGTAACTTTTCTATCTGACCTTACCTTGGTCATCTCTTGTTCTCTTCCGACTCCGATGCTATTAGGGTTCCTTAGGGCTAGGGAGTGTTTATTTTTCCAACCTCTCCATTTCTCTAATTTCTCTATAAAACCTTAACCCCTAACATGCTGACCTGTCATGGCATGTAATACGTCCTCTGATTGGTGATCAGAGGATATGGTCGGTGAATTTATTTTGATAATTCTCCCAGTCAGGTCGGTGAGACCCGTAAACCAACGACAGGTGTGGTCCTCCAGACATTCTGGGGGTTGTGAGAGAGCGATGTGACCGCCAAAACATAAAAATATGGTGCTCTCTAAAAAGCGGTTACTATTACTGCTATTGCTCTCTTCATTACTATTGGAGAGCAAGAGGATTAATGACTTCATTGTCAGAAATCCAGCATTAGCTAACAACAACAACAACATTTTTTTTTTTGCATTAGATTTTGTGTATCTCTTATGGCTTACTCTGATGCAAAACTTATTCAGAATGAAGAGGATAACAGAGGTCCTACCCAGAAAATTAAAATATACATTCCATTTCTCATAAAGATACGTTAAACATATGGTATTTTAACAAGAATTGTTAGAGCTGTTTTTGAGAAAACAAAAATTTACAAACATTTCTCCACATAAAGGGTAGTTTGTGGTATGGGGAGTTTATCTCGACTAACATTAAGAAGGTAGAGAAATAGAGTTTCTAAGAATAGTTAGTAGAAGAGTAGAGAAAGTCATGTGAGGGCAACACATCAAAGTTTTTTCCTTTATTTTCTGAATCAATGTCTGTTTTATGTTGTGCAGTTTTCATACAGCATAATGAATTATTCTCTGCATTGTTAGTATTCTGAAATATTTGCTTCGAATCACTACATTTAAATGAATATTAGTTGAAGGTTTTCAAATTTGCTTTCAAACTGTAATTTGAACTTAGTGCTCACTTCAGTTGCTTCTTAAGAAAGAGTGCATTTACAAAACCTTTTGGTGAAGTCACCAGTAGTGTCCAAAGCAGTGTTTGGTACCTTATAAATATTATGTTGTGTGTTACTAGGAAGGTCATTTCAACAATCACACCTCCGCGGGTGATTGTGGTTCATATTTGTTTGTTTTCCGTCACCTTTCAAGACTTGCAACAGCTGGTGAGTGTGTAACACATTTTTGCTTCCCTCATTGACTATCAAATGTAGAAGTCATGCCACTTATTATGGTGGGGCTGTAGCCGGGCAGCTACACCGTTCGCCTATCACCTAGGTGGCTCGGGTTCGATCCCAGGGACCTGCTTGTGGTACTAATGGTGGACAAAGTGGTGCCTGGATGGGGTTTCTCTGGGTTCTCCAGTTTCCTCCTCATCAACTTTCCATTCATCCATTTCTCCTGCATTGTATATCATCCTCTTCCTCACTCTCATACCTGGTGCTGGGCCTACACTCGCTTCCTGGTCTTCACTCCATCCAGTCCGTAGGTTCCTCTGCTGCTTGTAAGTCCTAGGGGGTGTAAGTCCTCGATATCATCCTCTTCCTCACTTTCATACCTGATGCTAGGCTGATCACTCGCTTCCCAGTCTTCACTCCGTCCAGTCCGTAAGTTCCTCTACTCCTTGTAGGTCCTAGGGGATGTAAGTCCTCCATATGAGGAGGGTAATTAGATAAAAAAGAAAGAACCTGCTTATTATTCAAAATGGATATCTTTTTCCCTTGCTTTTGTTTTTCCATATGCACAGTAATTCTATTTGGTAGGTGATGATGATGCTGCCATACACAAACATGGTTTGTGGTGATTCCTGTTACTCCACAAGTATTATATGAGTATATTTGTCCTATCCAACCTAACTATGTATTTGTCAGTGATATACAGTTCTCAGTCCTGATTGCACCTCTTAAAAATTTGCTGATTTTAGTAGTTTAATTTATAGGTTATTAAATATACTTCTTAATCAGGAAGAATTCAACACTGAATATAAACACATTAACACTGGAGTAATTAGTGGTTTTGATACAGATTTTATACGTAAAGAGATAGAGAAATGTAAATATCAATAGGCTGTTAAAAAATTTTCTACCCTTAAGAAGGTAAAAGATTATTGTATTTTTAAAAGTTTTCTTACCATCCGTTGGCTAATGAACAATTTACAAAAATATTTAAGGAACTGGAATAACTTTGGTTCTTCAAAATGAATATAGAATACATTTTCTAAAGTTTTCTAAAATGTATAACATTCCAAATAATAAAAAATCTGAGATTTATTGAATTCAGCTGTTTGGACTGTGACAGGGTTTATATTGGTAAAGAAACGTCATTTGGAAACCAGAATAAAGGAACGTTTTAGAAAGATTAAATATATACAGATTGATGTCAGATGTGGCAGTCCATTTTGGTCATTTAATTCAGAAGTAAGTCCAGAGGTTAAATTATTAAAACAATGAAATGGAATTATAGATTTAATGGTTTGGGAAAAGATGTTTATTTTGAAAAATAGTGACCGCATTATGAATTTTGAAATACCGCATATCGATTGCATTAACAGGTTTGTTTTGTTTTGAGACGTTGGTAATACATAGAAATGTTAAGTAATTGAGCGTTTGTAGCTATGGTAACTATTATACGATAAGACAAGAGTAATAATGAAACATGTTTGCGTAACTATTACAAGAACTTAGAGCAAATAATAAGATAAGTGAAGCTTTCAGTCTCTAAATAGTTGTTATATTTAAGATTTGTGTTGCTTCACTGTTGACAGCTTCAGTTTTTCACTTAATCTAAAGATTGTTTTTCCTCAGCATGTCAACAATATCACATGCTTCTCTTGCCATATGCTATACTAACCATTAAATAATACCTGCCTCATATAGATCTGTCTGTCTCACTCATCATCATCATGTCACTTTGTTATGTACTGCACTCAGGGTTATCCTAATGTGTCCCAAACATGAAAGTGAACTGTGGCGAGCCTACTTACTGTACAGTGTATTACACTCTTTAAGTCCCTTTAAATAAACCACCCAATTAGTTAATTTAGCCATATTTTGGGCTTGGATTTGAGAAATAACTGATAGTGTTATGGCTCACTGAAGTGTAGAATTCTTTAACATTGATTTTTATCATTTTACACATTAGACACTTCGAATTTGCTCCCATATTCATACTTCCAAACTCTAGGGGTACAGGAAATTCTTGTTTTAAGAACATTTTCCCAATCCCAGCAGGGGGTCGAACCCAGAATCTCTGGATTGAGACTGTCCATTCAAACCGAGAGGCAGTTCCTTTATAATAGTTGTTAGACGAACAGAATAAAATCACTATTCATTTTTTTCCAGTTTTGTTTTTCTATTTGTGGTCATGCAAAGGGAGCGGAATTTCAAAGACATCACATAGCACCCCATTCTTAAAAGATTTCACTACCGCTTAAGCCTACTGTACTCCATTATTTCTTTGTGTGAAAATATGCAACACCATTTCTGCAAATGTGTATCTCCATTAAGGGTACACCAAAGCGAAAAAGGGATTTTCCAAATTATTGAAGTTAGAGACTTAATTTTTTGCACAGGTATTTCCAAAAGCTGAGAAATGTGTGTACCAAATTTCATTCTAATATCTGATCACATTCTTGATATATTAATTAATTTAATCAGTTTTATTGGGTATAATCAAAATCCATCTACACCAACAGAAGAACAACAAAGTTGATTCTTTAAAATTACATTTTTATTACCTTTGCAACGAATAAAAAGATGTAAAACTTTGTAAATGAATAGTTTTTCCCAGCAATTTTTTTAAATACCGCAAACTATAAAAACTCACAAAAACAGCCCATTATTATATTAATTTCTTTTTTAATTAATACGAATACGAAAATTCAAATCTGAAACTTTAGCACCCATATTTTGAATTACATTGGAAAAGAATTTTATATCTCTCACTACATTTTTGTGGGAGAAGGTAGATTTTGAGTATGAGAAAATAACAAAAGAATTGCGACCAAAGTTTAGTCACACACTTGCTCATTAACCTCTACGCAAGTCCATTTTTCTCCATCTGATTTTGTACAATGATTTACATAAGGTTGACGTCTGCCCTGTCTTTTCAGCATTCCAAAACAGAGTAATTCAATATGTGATTTTAAAGTAACAAAGTGTTTACAAACACTTAGTCTGTTGACAGAAAAAAGCAAAGTATCTGTGCCACAACTTAAGCTTTATTTTTGCTACAAATTGAATACATAATACCACATACCATGTATGTATCAATAATTACACACAAATAACCTCGTAAACACACTAAATTATTTCAAGAGTAAGATCAAATGCACACCATTAGCTTCTAAACAACAGAAATCTACGAAACCAAATAGAAACATTGTAAATAACTTCAGAAATCAACAAATTACAAAAGAAAAACACTGACCTCTAGGAGATTTCTTGGAGAACTTGTTCAACTAGGCTATGGTGAATGCATAGGCAGCAGAACACTTTGCACTCCAAGCCTCCATGACATGGAAGAGGTGGGTACGCCCATTTAAAAGACAGAGACACAGGCGCACAGCTTTAAAACTGATATCCAAAATATGTGTTCCCTCCTCTCTAAGGGATTAAAACTTTGTAGCTGTATTCTTTAAGGTGTGATGCATATTTTGTAATAAAACTTCAGAATCGAGCTTTTGAGCAAACAGGCTAAAATTCCTTGTTCCCTGGTGAAGTAGGTATATAGACTAGTAAGGTTTAGTAGTAGTAATTTGTTGAAGAATGGATAGAGGGAGTAATGTGAATGTTTTTGTTTTATGTGGTGAATCTACACAGAGGAAAAGCTGCAACAAGCGCCGGTCCACCGAATCGCACGACGACAAGGATCACAAAAGGTCAAGAGTGCAATTGTGTTTCTTTTGTCCATGTGATGACTGTCCTAAGAGGAAGAAACCTCAAAGATGTTCCTAGTGGAAGACGACATTACCTTTAAAGCTTATGGGTGTATAGGTATATACAAGCAGATTGCAATTGAACAACTCTCCTCCAGTGTGGTTCATAGGTGAAATCTTTCAGTTTCCATCACTCTAGTACAAGGTTTCTGAAGCTGTAATCATAGTAACTTGAACTACTGCGGACATATTTAAGAGTGGTGGGGATGGGCAGGTAGAATGAGGAGGGCGGCGCCGTGGCCGAGCGGTTAGCGCGCTCGCCTACCACCTAGGCGGCCCGGGTTCGATCCCAGGGACCCGCATGTGGTATTCGTGGTGGACGAAGCGGCGTCTGGGCGGGTTTTCTCCGGGTTCTCCGGTTTCCCCCGCCATCTCATTCCACCGGTGCTCCATCTTCATTCCATGTATCATCAGTGTCACCGCCTGTGGTGCCGTAGTAGTAAAAGCGGGCGTTAAACACTACACACACACTAAAATGAGGAGCAGGCAGCGGTCTCCTGTCTTTGATCTTAAACTAAGCGTAAAATGTTTAAACCATGCAAATGTGTGAGTTTGAGTTTTTAAATTTCGGCCTGTATATGAGTGCACTTTTATTTTTATTATGTTATATATCCTTAGTTTCCTTGGCTATATTTTTGAACTATAAAATGCCATTTAACATGGACGTTGTTGCTATTTCTTTATCAATTCTGGGCTTTACTTCTCTATCATGTCTGTTTTTTTTATCGATTCTAACTCTCAATACTCAAGTTCTATATAACTTTTCATGAGATAAATAATTAAAGTAACAAATAATATACGACAAAAATATTGTACCAAAGTACATTTAAGACGTAAAGTTTTTAAATATCCCTTAAATATTGTGTTGAAGTCGTTCTCAAATTTAATTTTAAATTATAAAGATTACTGGACATAGCTTTAGCCTGGTATTGTGATTAAATACTAGTAAAAAGGTTTTAAATTACCTATCTGATCTAATAAAAGCGTCAAATTTTTAATTTTCACAGTTGTGTTTTATTCTTCTTTGCAATAGACCAGGCCTGGGGGAGTGGTACCCATTGAGCGGGACTGCGCTCACGACCTTGAGCGTGTGTGTTGGGTGAGGATGATGCAAGCACACACCAGTTCAGCGACGTACCTTTTACAATGAGTGCAGGACGTGTTACGCCAACATTTAATCCCGAATGGGAAGAAAAGTATTTCGCCGTCTTCGAAGGTGGAAAATCACATTGTTTGGTTTGTGGTGCAACAGTATCATATCCTTCACATTATAACATTAGGAGGCATTTCACAAATGCGCATGCTCAAGAATATGGTGAAGAGAAGCTGACAGGTGTGGCTCGTGAAAAAATGCTGGATCGTTTTAAGGAAAATTTACAAGCCAAAAGTGACAGTACTAGCAAGACCATAGTTGACCGGCAAAACATAGTTCGTGCCAGTTTTAAAATTGTAAACGAAATTGCCAAATCCTCTAAACCCCTCTCTGAAGGAGACTTTATAAAGGAGTGCTTGATAACTGCTGCTGAAGAAATTTGCCCTGATTTAGTGAATTCCTTTAAATCTCTCAGTTTATCTCGTCGAACAGTCACCGAGCGAATTGCAGAAATTGCTTGCAATTTGGAGAAACAGCTGAAAACGAAAATCGGACAGTTGGTGTACTACTCATTAGCACTAG
This sequence comes from Tenodera sinensis, assembly GCA_030765045.1. Taxonomy (NCBI): domain Eukaryota; kingdom Metazoa; phylum Arthropoda; class Insecta; order Mantodea; family Mantidae; genus Tenodera; species Tenodera sinensis. The sequence continues at coordinate 378,263,391 of CM060964.1, read as the reverse complement.
ACGAGTGTAGTGACAGGAAAGACACGGCTCAGTTAGCTGTTTTCTTAAGAGGAGTTTATGAAAATTTCAATATCAGTGAAGAATTTCTAGATCTTGCATCGTTCAAGGACCGGACCACAGGTGAGAATGTGCTTAACGCTGTGCTAAAGACAATGGAACACTTTAATCTTCCATTGGAAAAACTAGTTTGTGTTGCAACCGATGGAGCGCCATCCATGATGGGTCATACGTCGGGATTTGTAGGAAGACTTCGAGGTGTTCTTGCAGCTAAAGGAATAAACCCAGACGGTGTACTACATGTACATTGCTTTATTCATCGCGAAGCATTGTGTGCGAAATCAGTAACGTTGGGTACAGTGATGTCAGTTGTTGTGCGAATTGTGAATACCATTAGGTCGAATTCACTTCGTCATAGAAAGTTAAAGAATATTTAAAAGATATAAATTCTGAGTTTTTAGATCTGCCGTATCATTCTCAAATTAGATGGCTAAGTAGAGGCAACGTGCTTGAGAGAGTTTTCGCGTTACGAAGCGACATAGACATTTTTTTAAAAGATCAGAAAATAGACTTTGGAGAACTTAGCACCAAAGACTGGATTTGTGATTTAGCATTTTTGAGTGATCTAACGTTACACTTAAATACATTGAACACCACCCTACAAGGGAAAGACAATTTAATCATTACGATGATTGATGAACTAAAGGCCTTCATGGACAAATTGCGACTCTGGATGTACAGCACACAGATTTGTATCATTTTCCAAATTTGAAATGCGTATTTATTAAAGGATCTTCTGAAGTACTAAATAAATACAAGACAATTCTGGAAGATTTACTGGAAGAATTTAAAATCCGATTTAATGATCTGAAGACCATGCACACAGAATGGAGGTTGTTTAACAACCCATTTGCATTTGATGTTAAAGATGCACCACACTCTTTGCAGATGGAATTAATCGACCTCCAGAGCAACACACCTCTGCGGACTTTAGGACTGTTGGGAGTAGAGTTATTGCGTACACTACCCAAAGTGAAGTTTCCAAATTTATGTCTCTTCGGCAGTCGCATTGTAGCTATGTTTGGTACAACATATTGTTGTGAGCAGTATTTCAGTAAGCTGAACAATGTCATAACTGCTTCACGCAGTAGTTTAGGTGATGAAAATTTAGTGCACATATTGCTATTGCAATGTTCAAATTTGCAGCCAGAATATGACGAAATAATGAAGCACAAAAGATTGCACGTTTCAACAGTGACTCAGTAAGTAGCACTCCAGGTTTACGTGATTTACGAAGTGTTTCAGTTTATTGCATATTAATATACTTCAAAGCCTTGCAAGTCTAAATAGCATTGTAAAATCTGAAAATATAACACTACAACATATATGTAAATATTGTATAGTGTTTAATTTTGTGTTTGTAATAAATTACAATTAAGCAACACGCGTACGCCACCGACTGGTTCATGTGCCTTTATTGCACGCACGTATGGGACAGTAGAAACCTGTTTTTTCTCACGCGAACACACGACGCCCCCAGGCCCCCAGGCCTGGTCTAGAGTGAAAATGCCTACAAGCATCAGAATTACATGGCTTGAAGAGGGGTGGTTGTTTAGCAACATCTAGTAGGCCCCTCCCTCAGCAGAGCAGGTATGAGTCTCACGCGATCCAGACTCCTAAGTGAATAATAACAGCACATATAATTTTATGCTGTTATACGTCACTTTAGGAGCGTACAAACAGCTTATTGATGACTTTTGGACACTGTTTTCTTGCTTTTTTCATCCGACATATACTATACAATTTATCTGTATTTAGTTTGGGTAACCTGAGACCCCCTCGTTTGGTTTCTGAATCATTTTAATTTCAGAGTTGGTGATGATGAGCCCACAGCCTCCTAATATATGGACCAATCAAGGATAAAGAGAGGTGGAGAATACGTTCAAATACGGAACTAAAATTACTATATAAAAAACCTGGCATAGTCACACTTGTTAAAGCTAAAAGGATTGAATGGGCTGGGCATGTTGTGCACATGGATGAAGGCAGGTCTGTTAAAATTATTTTTGAAGGCAAACTTGAAGGGCGAAGAGACAGGGGTAGACCAAGATTAAGATGGCTGGATTGTATGGAGAAGGACTTACATAGTATGGGGATTAGAGGATGGAGGAGAAAGGCCAAAAACAGAGAAGAATGGGCTATCGTCAATAAGGAGGCACTAGCTAGACTGTAAGAGTTGCAGTGGCGGTTCCTGGGGGATAACATACTCGCAACTGCACACCCATTAATTTTTACTGCATGCGAATGTGTGTAGACATGCATTTGAGAAAGTCGAATGTCCAACTTTCTTGTACATATATGAACTTGCTCGTTTAAAAGTTATCCCTAGAGGTTCATTCAAACACCTACAACGTCCTACTTCCCCTATCAGCTTACCTAGTAATTCTTAGATTACGCATGGCGGCCATCTTGCCCATAAAAGAGTGAGCCAGCCTTCCCTACTTCCGTTCTTATTGTTTGCGAGTGAGTGAAATGGTGTCTGAACAAATAATAGTTCTTGTGATATTGGTCATTTAAAACAAAAAATAGCAAAACATAAGAGCTCAATTGCCCATATGAATTTAGAATTAGAATTGTGTGGTGTGTATCAGAGAAAGAAAGGGAGTAAAGGTGGAGAGGATGTAATGTACTGCACACCCACTGCGACAAGTCACGAGCCGCCACTGAAGAGCTGTTTGCCAGATGAAGAAGAAGAACAAGAAGAAGGAGAAGGAGAACTTGAGACCCAGACACTCCTTCAGCTTTGCTACTGTTGATTAATGGGAAAATATGAACTTAGCCTGTGCTCACTCACAAAACAGAAGACTCATTCTGCTCTTAAATTAACTACATATGGATTAAGACATGGAATCAGGACTGAAAAATTCAATGCCAAAGCCAGGATTTGAACCGCGGATCTTCCGCTTATCGAGTGGCTCCTCTAACCACTATGCTACCATGGCCAGCAGCTTGCCAGTATGACACTAAATTCAGCAGCCGATTCGAATTTTCCTGGTAAACCACATGGGAATCTCACAACAGAGATAAATACCCCAAGGGTGACGTACAATTATAAGTGCTTTACGTCCCGAGTTTAAGTAACCTTTGGATGGTAATTATCATTTATTTATGCCAACAAACTTACTGCTGGTGATTTTAAACACACAAACTGTGTGTGCGCAATGTTTAAGATGTGGAATCAGGACTGAAATATTCAATGCCATAGCCGGGATTTGAGCCACAGATCTCCCGCTTATAAAGCAGCTGCTCTAATCACTAAGGTACCATGGCAAACTTGCCAGTTCCCCAACCAATTCATACTTTCCCAGGAGACCACAAGGGAATCTCACATTAGAGATAAATACCTCAAGAGTGCCTCATGTCTCGGATTTAAGTAACATTTAGATGGTAATTATTATTTATTTATTTATTTATTTATTTATTTATTTATTTATTTATTTATTTATTTATTTATTTATTTATTTATTTATTTATTTATTTATTTATTTATTTATTTATTTATTTATTTATTTATTTATTTATTTATTTATTTATTTATTTATTTATTTATTTATTTATTTATTTATTTATTTATTTATTTATTTATTTATTTATTTATTTATTTATTTATTTATTTATTTATTTATTTATTTATTTATTTATTTATTTATTTATTTATTTATTTATTTATTTATTTATTTATTTATTTATTTATTTATTTATTTATTTATTTATTTATTTATTTATTTATTTATTTATTTATTTATTTATTTATTTATTTATTTATTTATTTATTTATTTATTTATTTATTTATTTATTTATTTATTTATTTATTTATTTATTTATTTATTTATTTATTTATTTATTTATTTATTTATTTATTTATTTATTTATTTATTTATTTATTTATTTATTTATTTATTTATTTATTTATTTATTTATTTATTTATTTATTTATTTATTTATTTATTTATTTATTTATTTATTTATTTATTTATTTATTTATTTATTTATTTATTTATTTATTTATTTATTTATTTATTTGTTTATTTGTTTATTTGTTTGTTTATTTATTTATTTACTCATTCATTCATTCATTTATTTATTTATGTATTTATTTATTTGTTTATTTATTTGTCTGTGTGTCTGTTGGTTTGTCTGTCTGTCTGTCCGTCCGTCCGTCCATCCATTTATTTATTTACTTAGTTATTTATCTATTTATCTAATTTATCTATTTATCTATTTATTGATTGATTGGATTTATTTATTTATTTATTTATTTATTTATTTATTTATTTATTTATTTATTTATTTATTTATTTATTTATTTATTTATTTATTTATTTATTTATTTATTTATTTATTTATTTATTTATTTATTTATTTATTTATTTATTTATTTATTTATTTATTTATTTATTTATTTATTTATTTATTTATTTATTTATTTATTTATTTATTTATTTATTTATTTATTTATTTATTTATTTATTTATTTATTTATTTATTTATTTATTTATTTATTTATTTATTTATTTATTTATTTATTTATTTATTTATTTATTTATTTATTTATTTATTTATTTATTTATTTATTTATTTATTTATTTATTTATTTATTTATTTATTTATTTATTTATTTATTTATTTATTTATTTATTTATTTATTTATTTATTTATTTATTTATTTATTTATTTATTTATTTATTTATTTATTTATTTATTTATTTATTTATTTATTTATTTATTTATTTATTTATTTATTTATTTATTTATTTATTTATTTATTTATTTATTTATTTATTTATTTATTTATTTATTTATTTATTTATTTATTTATTTATTTATTTATTTATTTATTCATTCATTCATCCATCCATTCATTCATTCATTTATTTATTTGTTTTTTTATTTATTTATATATTTGTGTATATATTTATTTTGCTTATCTAATTCTCAAGACACTTTTTAGTCATTCATCTGCTTACTTCCCGGCACAAATGTGCAGGAGTGTTCATTTTGTGTCGAAGATTGCTTAATGCACTGCACTTGTTCAGATGTTCCCAGTCCATAACTGAATCTCCTTCCATACACAAGACACAGGACGGAGGCGCCATGTTTTTGAGGTTATGGAGCTAAGCTGAGCTGAGCTGCAAGACATTCGTGTTCAAGTAGCAGCAATCAATATCTCTTTGGTAGGGAAGGTAAAAATAAATGAGCCACAAAAACAAAACAACAACAATACTCTACATGTTTATTCCAAAGCCTTCATTTCAAGTTTGGTAGTTCAACAAAATTATTAGTGATCTGTTCTTGTAAGTTAAAAAATTTTACTATGAAGTAGATATAGTTTCTTACTTAATTTGGATTATGTAGAACCTTGCGTAGATACCAAATTTAACAAAATTTTATAGTAGCTGTCTATAAATTTAAATAGTTAAATCTGAATTGATTTTTAGGTATGCACACACGAGTTTATTTAAGTATTGCAGTATAGTTTTAACTTTAAATGTATGTTATGAAGATTTGGGGAGTTATTATTTGCTCTAAAATATCTTTCAGCATTTATTGTCGAAAGTAATTACAAATTATAGCTACTAGAAGGGATGGAGCCCAATGGAGCGTCAGGAAGTTCTGCACCACCATATATTAAGGTATGTCCATTACTGCTGTATCTTTCACTTATCAAGGAATGAGAACATGGATGTCCACAGACTTTTTTCAGGGGAGGGTCGTAAGTTACAAATTTGCAATCAAACAATATTAATACAATATTCTGTTGCAAAAATTTATAGTATTTCCTGCGGATAACCGTATTAGTTTTTGCTGAATAAAAATAGTTCTTTACACCAAAATTGAAACAATAGTCTATAATCCAGTAATTGACTGCCCATTAAATTCATTTATTTCCAATGGGTGGCCGCGGTACCTCCGTGACCCCCATTTGCGACGCCCATGAATGAGAACATTCGGACAAGCTGCCGCAAGCAGAGGCAGAAAAAGAAATCTTTTTGTTGTTAGCTAATGCTGTATTTCTGACAATGAAGTCATTAATCCTCTTGCTCTCCAATATTTTTCACTGATGGATGGAGCACTAGAAGTGGACGGGCATATTTGAAGGTGGTCTCGATCCATTTCCTCTTGCAGATCACATAGAGGATAGAGTGGTGAAGAATAATATACCAATTCTGTTTAAATGTTTTGCCAGACAATCATGTCTTGTAATCAACCTGAAGGTTGCAACTGCTGTTTTTCGAGGATACTCAGGAATTACTGTTTGACTGTTTGGTACTTCCCATCTTTTATTTTTTGACTTTTCATACCTAGTAATATTTTGTAATTATTTTTTCTTTCTTTTTTATTTTAATTTGTAGTTGACTAATCTGCTACCTGCATAAAATGGTAGACTAACTATACACTGCTGGTACCCTTTTAATCACTCCGGAATATTTTACCTCTCGAGTCATATTTCATAACTTATGTTAGAATTATACTACGTTTCCACGGGGAATAGAAATCGATTTGAGTCCTGATCCCAGATTAAATACCGCATGGGCACGCGGATTCTAATTTAACTGAATCTTGGATCCTATCCTGTGAGAAGAAAGTGGGATTGGATCCCAATTTTGTTGCATGGAAACACCTCCGTATTCAAATCGATTTGAATCCGCTAAAGGTGAGAACTTGTACTGAACTCGTAACACGCTGCACGTTCGTCATTTTGTTTTCTTAGCGAAAGAACTGTAATAAAACACAACAAAGCCACTTCAATTGTTTTTATAATCTCACAATACATCCTTCTCAAAAACGTTCACTAACCTCAAAATCCACTTGAAATACGCAGGAAGCACTTTTTACAGGTTTGCCAACATAAACCAAGTGACCAGCATAAAAGCGTGAATTATTTATGCTTGAGTGTTGCGAATCCAAACCAAAAAATTAAAAAATTATTTTGTTTGTTAACGACTCTGTCATTTGCCAGGATCATATCAGCGTCACTTGTGTGCCGGAATTTCGTCCCGCAAGAGTTCTTTTACATACCAGTAAATCTACACACACGGAACTGTCGTTTTTAAGCACACTTAAAAACCATCGGCCTGAGCCGAGATTGAACCCGCACCCTTGGGGTCAGTGGGTCAGTAGGCCAGCGTCTAACCAACTGAGTCACCGCATCCAAATCGATCTCGATATGGATCGAATTTAACATGAAAACGCGGATCGTATTGAGAATGAGATTGCTATGAAAACGGTTTAAATCCCCATGAAAACGTAGTGATGGTTCTAAAGGTAAAAATCTGATGTGTTGCACTCACATGACTTTCTCTACTCTAGTACTAAACATCAGAGGCCTGCACGGGGCGAAATTTTTAGGTTGTGTAATTGTATAATTTCTTCTTTTTCTTCTTCTTCTTTTTCTTCTTTTCCTTCTCCTTCTTCTTCTTCTTGTTCTTCTTCTTTTCCTTCTTCTCCTTCTCCTTCTCCTCCTCCCCTCCTTCTCCTCATTCTCATCCCTCCCCTCCTTCACGTCCTTCTCCTTCTCCTCCTACTCCCTCTTCTTCTTCTTGTTCTTCTTCTTCTTTTCCTTCTCCCTCTTCTTCTTGTTCTTCTTCTTCTCCTTCTTCTTCTTCTCCTCCTCCCCTCCTTCTCCTCCTTCTCCTCCTTCTCATCCCTCTCCTCCTTCATGTCCTTCTCCTTCTCCCTCTTCTTCTTCTTGTTGTTCTTCTTCTTTTCCTTCTCCCTCTTCTTCTTCTTGTTCTTCTTCTTTTCCTTCTTCTCCTTCTCCTTCTCCTCCTCCCCTCCTTCTCCTCCTTCTCCTCCCTCTCCTCCTTCATGTCCTTCTCCTTCTACTCCTTCTCCCTCTTCTTGTTCTTGTTCTTCTTGTTGTTCTTCTCTTTCTCCCTCTTCTTCTTGTTCTTCTTGTTCTTTTCCTTCTTCTTCTCCTTCTTCTTCTCCTACTCCTTCTTCTCCTTCTCCCTCTTCTTCTTGTTGTTGTTGTTCTTCTTCTGCTTCTCCTCCTTCTCCTCCCTCTCCTCCTTCATGTCCTTCTCCTTCTTCTCCTTCTCCCTCTTCTTCTTGTTCTTCTTCTTTTCCTTCTCCTTCTTCTTCTTCTTCTTCTTTTCCTTCTCCTTCTCCTCCTTCTCCCTCTTCTTGTTCTTGTTCTTCTTCTTGTTCTTTTTCTTTTCCTTCTCCTTCTTCTTTTCCTTCTCCTTCTTCTTTTCCTTCTCCTTCTTCTTCTTCTTCTTCTTTTCCTTCTCCTTCTCCTTCTTCTCCTTCTTCCTCTTCTTCTTGTTGCTGTTCTTCTTCTGCTTCTCCTCCTCCCTCTACTCCGTCTCCCTCTTCTTGTTCTTGTTCTTCTTGTTGTTCTTCTCTTTCTCCCTCTTCTTCTTGTTCTTCTTGTTCTTTTCCTTCTTCTTCTCCTACTCCTTCTTCTCCTTCTCCCTCTTCTTCTTGTTGTTCTTCTTCTGCTTCTCCTCCTTCTCCTCCTTCATGTCCTTCTCCTTCTTCTCCTTCTCCCTCTTCTTCTTGTTCTTCTTCTTTTCCTTCTCCTTCTTCTTCTTCTTCTTCTTCTTCTTCTTTTCCTTCTCCTTCTCCTCCTTCTCCCTCTTCTTCTTGTTCTTGTTCTTCTTCTTGTTCTTTTTCTTTTCCTTCTCCTTCTTCTTTTCCTTCTCCTTCTTCTTTTCCTTCTCCTTCTTCTTCTTCTTCTTCTTTTCCTTCTCCTTCTCCTTCTTCTCCTTCTTCCTCTTCTTCTTGTTGCTGTTCTTCTTCTCCTTCTCCTCCCTCTCCTCCCTCTCATGCTCCTCCTTCTCCTTCTCCCTCTTCTTCTTGTTCTTCTTCTTCCTCTTGTTCTTCTGCTTCTCCTCCCTCTCCTCCTTCTTCTCCTTCTCCTTCTCCATCTTCTTCTTCTTGTTTTTGTTCTTGTTCTTCTTCTTCTTCTTGTTGTTGTTCTTCTTGTTGTTCTTCTTCTGCTTCTCCTCCTTCTCCTCCCTCTCCTCCTTCTTCTCCTTCTTCTCCTTCTCCATCTTCTTCTTCTTGTTTTTGTTCTTGTTCTTGTTCTTCTTCTTCTTGTTGTTCTTCTTGTTCTTCTTCTTGCTCTTCTTCTTGTTGTTTTTCTTCTGCTTCTCCTCCTTCTCCTCCTTCTCCTCACTCTCCTCCTTCTTCTCCTTCTTCCTCTTCTTCTTGTTCTACTTCTTGTTCTTGTTCTTCTTCTTGTTCTTGTTGTTGTTCTTCTTCTTCTCCTCCCTCTCCTCCTTCTCCTTCTTCTCCCTCTTCTTCTTGTTCTTCGTGTTGTTGTTGTTGTTCTTCTCCTTCTTCTTTTTCTTCTTCTCCTTCTTCTTCTTCTTCTTCTCCTCCTCCTCCTTCTTCTTCTTCTTCTTCTCCTCCTCCTCCTCCTTCTTCTTCTCCTCCTCCTCCTTCTTCTTCTTCTTCTTCTTCTTCTTCTTCTTCTTCTCCGCCTCTTCCTCTTTTCTTCTTCTTCTTCTTCTTCTTCTTCTTCTTCTTCTTCTTCTTCTTCTCCTTCTTCTTCTCCTTCTCCTCCTTCTCCTTCTCCTCCTTATCCTCCTTCTTCTTCTAGTTCTTCTTATTATCATTATTATTATCATTATCATCATTAGCATTATCGTTATCCTTATCCTTATCATTATCATTATTTGAAACGTGCCAGTTGAATAATCATATAGAAATCCTAGTAAAGAAATGCTGCGATAATTGTGCTATTCTCAGAATTTCTGCATAAGTGCCCAAAAAATATAATAAACCATTTTGCGTCTCTTAGTTTTCAAGCCCAGGCCTGGCCCGAGCCCCACAAACATTTTTCAAGTTAGGCCCGAACACGGCATGCAGGCCACACCGGGCGTAGGCCCGAGGGCTTGGCCCGAGCCCATGCAGACGTCTACTAACCATTCCTACAAACTCTTATCCCTATATCTTCTTTGTGTTAGTTGAGATAAACATTTGCAGAAGTTTATCTTATTGCTTATTTCCTTGTAGGTACAAGGGGAATATGGGAATACAGTAGGCTTTGAGCGATAGTCACATCTTTTAAAGCTTCCAAAGTCCGTTCTGCTTGCACGGTTAAGATATAAAAAACATAAACAACGATGTTGTGATAGACGAAAGTAAGTTTTCCGAAACTGACACAAATAACAAGGATTATCTCCGAAATGGTTGACTCTACCAAAAAAAAAAAAAAAAAAAAAAAAAAAAAAAAAAAAAAAATATTGGGACATAACTGCTGTGTTTTAGCAAGAGCTACATTTTTGTATAATAAGATACGGTCTATCTCTTACAGTTTACCAGTTATGCAAAAGTCATCCAGAGTAAATAGGACTTCATGGGTATAGTTAGAAAATTTAAGATATACGTTTTATTTGTCACATAAATATCTCAAACATATGGCATTTTAATCAAAATCTTTAGAGCCATTTTAAGATGTAGTTTAGGGTGGAGAAAGTTTTTGTTCAAAATCCTCTGGTCACATCCTTGAAAAACATTAAACTTAAATATCAACTTTGGTTTTTAACCGACTTTTAGTTTTTGAGTTATGCTGTCCACAGACTGACATACACACAGTCAGGTAGACACACACACGCGGATATTTTTCTAAAAACGCTTTTTTTTTTTTATTCAGGGGACCTCAAAACTTTTCCGGTGAAATCTGGACGTTTAATTTTTGGGTGTAGTACAATACTTCCTCTACTTACTAAATGTAGGAGAGAAGCTAAAGAGTCGCTGATATCACCTTGGATGTTAATGAAACATAAAATATATATGCCTTCTCTTTCCACATGCAAGTTATGATCCCTTCTCTGTCCCAAACCTTCAAATTAAATTAAAAATAAATATATCGATACTATGAGTGGTAGAACTGGAACTTAAAAATTCAATGCCACAACTGGGATTTGAACCACAGACCTTCCGCTTACCAGGTGGCTGCTCTAACCATTGAGTTATTGTGACAAACTGCCAGAATGGCATTACGTTCTCAAACCAGTTCGTATTTCTCCTGGTAAACCACAAAGGCAGTCTCACATCAGAGACAATTACCCCAATGGTGACTTACTATTGTAAGTACTTTATATCCCAGGATTAAATAACCTTCAGCTGGTAATTACTATTTATTTATGCCAACAAACTTACTGTTGGTGTTTATTATTTATTTATGCCAACAAACTTACTGTTGGTGTTTTTAAACACACAAGCCGTGTGTGGGCAAAGTTTAAGAGGTAGAACCGGAACTTAAAAATTCAATGCCACAACTGGGATTTGAACCACAGACCTTCCGCTTGCCGGGCGGACGCTCTACCACTGAGCTATTGTGACAAACTGCCACAAAAAATACGGGAAAAAATACGAACTGGCTTGAGAATTTAATGCCATTCTGGCAGTTTGTCACAATAGCTCAGTGGTAGAGCGTCCGCCCGGCAAGCGGAAGGTCTGTGGTTCAAATCCCAGTTGTGGCATTGAATTTTTAAGTTCCGGTTCTACCTCTTACTGTTGGTGTTCTTAAACACACAAGCCGTGTGTGGGCAAAGTTTGAGAGGTAGAACTGGAACTTAAAAATTCAATGCCACAACCGGGATTTGAACCACTGGTTCAACATAGTATCATATTCTCCAAATTTCCTATCCCTCCATTTCGTTAGAATAATCATTTATTTCACCCTTCATCCCGTAATCATCAGGGTTTGAAGTGTCAGCGAGCGTCGTGGCAGCAGCACGGTGAGGAAATAGAATGCACTCTGGAAATCTCGTCCCCCGCATTGGAAGGCTAGCCTACTGGTTTCCGGACCCTCCATGCAATTGTATAAGCCCGAGCGTTGGAGGGGAGCCGGTTTCTGAGTCCCGCGTCCTCCTTGGGAGTACGAACCCAAGGAGTGGGAGAGGAACCGGGCTGAGTGAGCCTCCGCTGGGGTGCTTCCAACTGGGAGAATATAGGGACCGTGGCAATGCTCAAGCCACCCTTAGGACCCATTCACCTCATCCATCCTCCTGGGGAGTGACCTGTCAGGGGCATAGACACAAAAGATCTTTTGCTCAAGGTGCTAAGCCCCCTCTGCAAGTTGTCATAGTCATAGAGTCCACCCAACACATTTATAGTAGTCTCATGCATTACTTTACTTAGCTTCCTAATGACATCCCAGAACCCATAAAAATATCAATTTTTTTTATCTGATATCCTATAACAATTTATATAAGATAGCTTGGTGTCATTTATTACGCAGTGGTTTGATGGTTTATCCCTGCCAGATGTAGCCTTAAGTTTCACTTGCTCAACAGCCTTGTATTTCTTTGGAGATATAAAAATAATTTATTAAACTTAAAGAGTTAAACTTTTGGAATAATATAATAATATGTAATAAGCAAAAATAAACAAATAGACACCATGCAGGTCGTGAAGACCGCATAACTGGTCGGGAGGGATCGGGACGCTGACCACGTACCACCCTCCAGTACTGCACCCCACCAATGACGCCTGTAGTGGGCCGAGGTGGGGGACGCAGTGGCTGGGCAATAAGGCTTGGCTCTTCATGGGCTGTTGTGCCGGAGCTTAGTTAGAGACACCATGAGAAAACAATATAGAAGCACTGTTGAGCAATCACAATACCACGGGAAGAAGGTGCACATGAACAACAATACTTTGAGATAAGCGGGGTATCACTTTTGCAGAGCATTAATCCTAGCACTACCAAGGGATGGGGTGACTTTATGCCCACCATCCTTAATGTTTTAAATTCTGACTTTTGATATTTTTATTAAAGGCATGTAGCTAATGGTTGTCAATCACTATTTCTGCTACTGAACTGTGTAATTATTTCATAGTTCTAATTGTTGGTCTGTTTGGGAAACAATGAAATGTCAAAGTGATCATAAAGTACTGCCCTGTCAGTATAATGTGATTCAGGTAAAAAGTACAAAAGGAATATTTAAACAATGTTAAATATTACCTTTACAAACATGACAAGATATAGTACCCAATTTTAAAATAAATTTGTTTTAAAAATTATTGCTGAGACATTTTGTTACCAGCTATGGGCACAAAGTATGTTAGTAGTATAAATTCTGTAATAAGTATTGGCATAATATCTAATGTGATTCATGTAAAAAATAAATAGTTAAACAGTGTTAAATATTACCTTTATAAGCATGACAAGCTATAATACCCAATTTTAAAATAAATTTGTTTTAAAAATTGCTCAGGCATTTTTTTGCCAGTGGTGGTATCCATTGCCATTATAATTTCTGGAAGAAGGGTTGCTATTGCTAGGGTTAAGCAAGCACTAACTTATTATTTTTTAATATTATTTGCAGATATACATAGAGTATTACCAACCCAACTTTGGTTATGACACATTCAATAGTTATTGCATAACCACAAATTATAGCAGTATCATGTGTAAGTTTACTTAACTTCCTAATGATCTCACAGGGCCCTAAAAATATTAAAATTTGTTTTCTCTTATACCACATAAAAATTCAAACAAATAAGATTCTCATTAATTACTCATTGGTTTAACAGTTTATTCCTACAGGATTTAACTTTAGGTTGCACTTGCCCCATGGTCCTGCATTTAATTATTTAACAAGGACACTTAAAGGACACTACAAAGAAATATGTAATAAAAACATTGAGAAAATACTACCAAAAAGCACTGTTAACATCCAGAAATGCCACAGCTTATAACAATTTCTCATTAATACAGCTGAGTGACTTCCATGCTGTTACATTTGAGTTATCTCATTGCTATTTATAAATTAAATGTTTAAGTACCTAACATTAACATAAACTTGTTTATTCTCAGTAACCAACATACCACTGGAGGTTCCTGGGTGACCACATACTCGCAACTGCACACTCACAATTTTTTTCCTATATGTGAATGTGTATTTACCTTGCAGGCATGCATATGATAAGGTGGAATGTCAAACTTTCTTCTATATGAACTTGCTTGTTCAATCTTCCCACACCCTCTCTGTCAAATGCCAGTGCATTCAATCAACAAGCTGCAGAAATGCATAATAAAGAAAATTTAGTGACTGGTGAAGCAAGCTTTTAGGCAAGAGATCGCGGGGAGTCTGGTGTATTTAGGAGTACCTACGGCAAGTTCAAGAGATGTAATTGTTATTGTAAGTGCACTGCGTTCTAGTACAAGCCCAATTTCATTTCCTTCTCTGCTGTCCTTGCTATGAGCATTTCCCTGCCTGTTGTTTAGCACAAGTTGCAATGAATCTGCTACGTGATTAAGCCACTTGACATTTATAAATATAATGTAGCCATGTTCTGTACGGTGACCAGTAGACGATAACTAAAAAGTGTGATGTGTTACATTCACAGGACTTCCTCTACTCATTCTTTTACAAGCTATTCTTACAGAAGCCTTTTCTTATACTTATAAGGTAAATGTCCATTACATATTTGCACACTTTGTTGTAAACATAAGAAGAGTACAGTAGACTTCGCACTAGTCAGAATTTTAAAACTTGAGCCCCTATATGATGGCTTTGAATTCCTTTTTTTTATTTCTTTTACATTGTTTTAACTACACATAGATATATTGTGAGGTATCTGTAAGGAGATACTCATAGATCTTGCTTCATCATGAGCCCACTGGGGAATTAGTGCAGGGTAAGTGTACCTCCGCCTCTGTGACAGGCAGATGGCATTAAGGTGCCATTTGGTCTATCTGTAGGCGGCGCCGTGGCCGAGCGGTTAGCGCGCTCGCCTACCACCTAGGCGGCCCGGGTTCGATCCCAGGGACCCGCATGTGGTATTCGTGGTGGACGAAGCGGCGTCAGGGCGGGTTTTCTCCGGGTACTCCGGTTTCCCCCGCCATCTCATTCCACCGGTGCTCCATCTTCATTCCATGTATCATCAGTGTCACCGCCTGCAGTGCCGTAGTAGTAAAAGCGGGCGTTAAACACTACGAACGAACGAACGATGGTCTATCTGTATCTGTGGATATATAGCATAGCATTCAGTATTATCATCTATATTTTATTCATACTATTATTTTCTAGGGTTAAGCTGAATTTTAGCCATTGTATTAAATATCCAATCTCTTATTTACCTTTGCAACTGAGGGAACCTATGGAAAAATGTCAGGTTGATCAGCTCACAGGATATGAACCCAGGACCTCCAGAGTACCGGCTAGCAATGTTACCTCCTGAGTCATCTCACTTGCTAGCTTGAAATTATATGCTTTTTGCATGGCCACAAGAACAAAAAAATAGGGACCTGCCAGTTGATAACAGTATAAGTATTTGAAAATTCAAACCATCCCTCCTTCCATCCGTCCTTCCATCCATCCGTCCATCCCTCCCTCCATCCGTCCAACCATCCCCCATCCATCCGTACATCCGTCCCTCCATCCGTCCAACCATCCCCCATCCATCCGTCCATCCATCCCTCCATCCGTCCATCCATCCGTCCCTCCATCCGTCCAACCATCCCCCATCCATCCGTACATCCGTCCCTCCATCCGTCCAACCATCCCCCATCCATCCGTCCATCCATCCCTCCATCCGTCCATCCATCCGTCCCTCCATCCGTCCAACCATCCCCCATCCATCCGTACATCCGTCCCTCCATCCGTCCAACCATCCCCCATCCATCCGCACATCCGTCCCTCCATCCGTCCATCCATCCGTCCATCCATCCGTCCCTCCATCCGTCCAACCATCCCCCATCCATCCGACAATCCGTCCCTCCATCCGTCCAACCATCCCCCATCCATCCGTCCATCCATCCCTCCATCCGTCCAACCATCCCCCATCCATCCGTCCATCCATCCCTCCATCCATCCATCCATCCCTCCATCCCTCCCTCCATCCGTCCATCCATCCCTCCATCCATCCGTCCATTCCTCCCTCCATCCCTCCCTCCATCCCTCCCTCCATCAGTCCACCAATCCCTCCATCCGATCAACCATCCCCCATCCATCCGTCCATCCATCCCTCCATCCGTCCATCCATCCCTCCATCAGTCCATCCATCCCTCCCTCCATCCGTCCATCCATCCCTCCATCCATCCGTCCATCCCTCCCTCCATCCCTTCCTCCATCCCTCCCTCCATCAGTCCACCTATCCCTCCATCCGTCCAACCATCCCCCAACCATCCGTCCATCCCTACCTCCATCCCTCCCTCCATCAGTCCACCTATCCCTCCATCCATCCGTCCACCGCTCCCTCCACCCCTTCCTCCATCCCTCCCTCCATCAGTCCACCTATCCCTCCATCCATCCGTCCATCCCTTCCTCCATCCCTCCCTCCATCAGTCCACCTATCCCTCCATCCATCCGTCCATCCCTTCCTCCATCCCTCCCTCCATCAGTCCACCTATCCCTCCATCCGTCCAACCATCCTCCATCCATCCGTCCATCCCTCCCTCCATCCCTCCCTCCATCAGTCCACCTATCCCTCCATTCGTCCAACCATCCCTCCATCCGTCCAACCATCGCTCCATCCGTCCATCCATCACTCCATCCGTCCATCCATCGCTCCATCCATCGCTCCATCCATCGCTCCATCCGTCCACCTATCCCTCCATTCGTCCAACCATCCCTCCATCCGTCCATCCATCCATCCAACCATCCCTCCATCCGTCCAACCATCGCTCCATCCATCCCTCCATCAGTCCACCTATCCCTCCATTCGTCCAACCATCCCTCCATCCGTCCATCCATCCATCCAACCATCCCTCCATCCGTCCAACCATCGCTCCATCCATCCCTACATCCCTCCCTCCATCCGTTCATCTATCCATCCAACCATCCCTCCATCCGTCCAAGCATCGCTCCATCCATCCCTCCATCCCTCCCTCCATCCGTCCATCCATCCATCCAACCATCCCTCCATCCGTCCAAACAATCCCTCCATCCATCCCTCCATCCGTCCATCCATCGCTCCATCCATCAATCCATCCCTCCCTCCATCCGTCCATCCATCGCTCCATCCAGCCCTCCATCCATCCCTCCATCCGTCCAACCATCGCTCCATCCATCCCTCCATCCATCCCTCCATCCGTCCATCTATCCCTCCATCCATCCCTCCATCCGTCCAACCATCGCTCCATCCATCCCTCCATCCATCCATCCATCCGTCCATCTATCCCTCCATCCATCCCTCCATCCGTCCAACCATCGCTCCATCCATCCCTCCATCCATCCCTCCATCCGTCCAACCATCGCTCCATCAATCCCTCCATCCCTCCCTCCATCCGTCCATCTATCCCTCCATCCATCCCTCCATCCGTTCAACCATCGCTCCATCCATCCCTCCATCCATCCCTCCATCCGTCCATCCATCGCTCCATCCATCCCTCCAACCATCCCTCCATCCGTCCAACCATCGCTCCATCCATCCCTCCATCCCTCCCTCCATCCGTCCATCTATCCCTCCATCCATCCCTCCATCCGTCCAACCATCGCTCCATCCATCCCTCCATCCGTCCCTCCATCCGTCCATCTATCCCTCCATCCGTCCCTCCATCCATCCCTCCATCCGTCCCTCCATCCGTCCATCTATCCCTCCATCCATCCCTCCATCCGTCCAACCATCGCTCCAACCATCCCTCCATCCGTCCCTCCATCCGTCCATCTATCCCTCCATCCGTCCCTCCATCCATCCCTCCATCCCTCCCTCCATCCGTCCATCTATCCCTCCATCCATTCCTCCATCCCTCCCTCCATCCGTCCATCTATCCCTCCATCCGTCCCTCCATCCATCCCTCCATCCGTCCAACCATCGCTCCATCCATCCCTCCATCCATCCCACCATCCGTCCAACCATCGCTCCATCCATCCCTCCATCCCTCCCTTCATCCGTCCAACCATCGCTCCATCCATCCCTCCATCCGTCCAACCATCGCTCCATCCATCCCTCCATCCGTCCATCCATCGCTCTATCCATCCCTCCATCCCTCCCTCCATCCGTCCATCTATCCCTCCATCCGTCCCTCCATCCATCCCTCCATCCGTCCAACCATCGCTCCATCCATCCCTCCATCCCTCCCTCCATCCGTCCAACCATCGCTCCATCCATCCCTCCATCCATCCGTCCATCCGTCCAACCATCGCTCCATACATCCCTCCATCCCTCCCTCAATCCGTCCATCTATCCCTCCATCCATCCCTCCATCCGTCCAACCATCGCTCCAACCATCCCTCCATCCGTCCCTCCATCCGTCCATCTATCCCTCCATCCCTCCCTCCATCCGTCCATCCATCGCTCCATCCATCCCTCCATCCATCCCTCCATCCGTCCAACCATCGCTCCATCCGTCCCTCCATCCGTCCATCCCTCCCTCCATCCGTGCATCTATCCCTCCATCCATCCCTCCATCCGTCCCTCCATCCGTCCAACCATCGCTCCATCCGTCCCTCCATCCGTCCATCCCTCCCTCCATCCGTGCATCTATCCCTCCATCCATCCCACCATCCATCCCTCCATCCGTCCAACCATCGCTCCATCCATCCCTCCATCCGTCCCTCCATCCGTCCATCTATCCCACCAGCCATCCCTCCATCCCTCCCTCCATCCGTCCATCTATCCCTCCATCCGTCCCTTCATCCATCCCTCCATCCGTCCAACCATCGCTCCATCCATCCCTCCATCCCTCCCTCCATCCGTCCAACCATCGCTCCATCCATCCCTCCATCCATCCGTCCATCCGTCCAACCATCGCTCCATCCATCCCTCCCTCCCTCCCTCCATCCGTCCATCTATCCCTCCATCCATCCCTCCATCCATCCCTCCATCCGTCCCTCCATCCGTCCATCTATCCCTCCATCCGTCCCTCCATCCATCCCTCCATCCGTCCCTCCATCCGTCCATCTATCCCTCCATCCATCCCTCCATCCGTCCAACCATCGCTCCATCCATCCCTCCATCCATCCCTCCATCCGTCCAACCATCGCTCCATCCATCCCTCCATCCCTCCCTTCATCCGTCCAACCATCGCTCCATCCATCCCTCCATCCCTCCCTCCATCCGTCCATCCATGGCTCCATCCATCCCTCCATCCCTCCCTCCATCCGTCCATCTATCCCTCCATCCGTCCCTCCATCCATCCCTCCATCCGTCCAACCATCGCTCCATCCATCCCTCCATCCCTCCCTCCATCCGTCCAACCATCGCTCCATCCATCCCTCCATCCATCCGTCCATCCGTCCAACCACCGCTCCATCCATCCCTCCATCCCTCCCTCCATCCGTCCATCTATCCCTCCATCCGTCCAACCATCGCTCCAACCATCCCTCCATCCGTCCCTCCATCCGTCCATCTATCCCTCCATCCCTCCCTCCATCCGTTCATCCATCGCTCCATCCATCCCTCCATCCATCCCTCCATCCGTCCAACCATCGCTCCATCCGTCCCTCCATCCCTCCATCCCTCCCTCCATCCGTCCATCTATCCCTCCATCCCTCCCTCCATCCGTCCATCTATCCCTCCATCCATCCCTCCATCCGTCCATCTATCCCTCCATCCGTCCCTTCATCCATCCCTCCATCCGTCCAACCATCGCTCCATCCATCCCTCCATCCGTCCAACCATCGCTCCATCCATCCCTCCATCCATCCGTCCATCCGTCCAACCATCGCTCCATCCATCCCTCCATCCCTCCCTCCATCCGTCCATCTATCCCTCCATCTATCCCTCCATCCGTCCAACCATCGCTCCATCCATCCCTCCATCCATCCCTCCATCCGTCCATCTATCCCTCCATCCCTCCCTCCATCCGTCCATCCATCGCTCCATCCATCCCTCCATCCCTCCATCCGTCCAACCATCACTCCATCCGTCCCTCCATCCCTCCATCCCTCCCTCTATCCGTCCATTTATCCCTCCATCCATCCCTCCATCCGTCCAACCATCGCTCCATCCGTCCAACCATCCCTCCATCCCTCCCTCCATCCGTCCATCTATCCCTCCATCCATCCCTCCATCCGTCCAACCATCGCTCCATCCATCGCTCCATCCGTCCCTCCATCCGTCCATGTATCCCACCATCCGCCCCTCCAACCATCCCTCCATCCGTCCAACCATCGCTCCATCCATCAATCCATCCCTCCCTCCATCCGTCCATCCATCGCTCCATCCGTTCATCCATCCCTCCATCCATCCCTCCATCCGTCCAACCATCGCTCCATCCATCCGTCCATCCATCCCTCCATCCGTCCATCTATCCCTCCATCCGTCCTTCCATCCGTCCATCTATTCCTCCATCCCCCCCTCCATCCCTCCATCCGTCCATCTATCCCTCCATCCGTCCTTCCATCCCTCCATCCGTCCATCCGTCCTTCCATCCCTTCATCCCTACCTCCATCCGTCCTTCCATCAATCCATCCCTCCCTCCATCCGTCCATCCGTCCATCCGTCCTTCCATCCCTCCATCCCTCTCTCCATCCGTCCTTCCATCAATGCATCCCTCCCACCATCCGTCCATCCATCGCTCCATCCGTTCATCCATCCTTCCATCCATCCATCCGTCCTTCCATCCCTCCATCCCTCCCTCCATCCGTCCTTCCATCAATCCATCCCTCCCTCCATCCGTCCATCCGTCCTTCCATCCCTCCATCCCTCCCTCCATCCGTCCTTCCATCAATCCATCCCTCCCTCCATCCGTCCATCCGTCCTTCCATCCATCCATCCCTCCATCCCTCCATCCGTCCATCCGTGAAAACCATCGCTCCATCCATCCCTCCATCCCTCCCTCCATCCGTTCATCTATCCCTCCACCCGTCCAGCCATCAATCCATCCCTCCCTCCATCCGTCCATCCATCGCTCCATCCATCCCCCCATCCATCCCTCCGTCCGTCCATCTATCCCTCCATCCGTCCATCTATCCCTCCATCCCTCCCTCCATCCGTCCTTCCATCCCTCCATCCATCCCTCCATCCGTCCTTCCATCCCTCCATCCCTCCCTCCATCCGTCCTTCCATCAATCCATCCCTCCCTCCATCCGTCCATCCGTCCTTCCATCCCTCCATCCCTCCCTCCATCCGTCATTCCATCAATCCATCCCTCCCTCCATCCGTCCATCCATCCCTCCATATCTCCCTCTATCCCTCCATCCGTCCTTCCATCCCTCCATCCGTCCCTCCATCCCTCCATCCGTCCATCCATCAATCCCTCCATCCATCCCTCCTTCCATTCCTCCCTCCATCCCTCCCTCCCTCCATCCGCCCATCCATCCAACCCTCCATACATACATCCCTCCCACCACCCTCCCTCCATCCGTCCATCTTTCCCCCCATCTGTCCATCCATCCCTCCATCCCTCCCTCCATCCCTCCATCCCTCCCTCCCTCCATCCGCCCATCCATCCAACCCTCCATACATACATCCCTCCCAGCATCCCCCCATCCACCCGTCCATCAATCCCTCCATCCGTCCATCCAACCCTCCATCCCTCCCTCCATCCCTCCATCCCTCCCTCCATCCGTCCATCCATAACTCCATCCATCCCTCCATCGCTCCATCCATCCGTCCATCCCTTCCTCCATCCCTCCATCCCTCCATCCCTCCCTCCATCCCTCCATCCCTCCCTCCATCCGTCCATCCATCACTCCATCCGTCCATCCATCGCTCCATCCATCCGTCCATCCCTTCCTCCAACACTCCCTCCATCCCTCCATCCCTCCATCCCTCCCTCCATCCGTCCATCCCTACCTCCATCCGTCCATCCATCACTCCATCCGTCCATCCCTCCCTCCATCCGTCCATCCATCACTCCATCCGTCCATCCATCCATCACTCCATCCGTCCATCCCGCCCTCCATCCGTCCATCCCTCCCTCCATCCGTCCATCCCTCCCCCCATCCATCCATCCATCCATCACTCCATCCGTCCATCCATCACTCCATCCCTCCATCCCTCCCTCCATCCGTCCATCCATCCATCACTCCATCCGTCCATCCCTACCTCCATCCGTCCATCCCTCCCTCCATCCGTCCATCCCTCCCGCCATCCATCCATCCATCCATCCATCACTCCATCCGTCCATCCATCACTCCATCCCTCCATCCCTCCCTCCATCCATCCATCCCTCCCTCCATCCATCCATCCATCCATCACTCCATCCGTCCATCCATCACTCCATCCCTCCATCCCTCCCTGCATCCGTCCATCCATCCATCACTCCATCCGTCCATCCCTACCTCCATCCGTCCATCCCTCCCTCCATCCGTCCATCCCTCCCTCCATCCATCCATCCATCCATCCATCACTCCATCCGTCCATCCATCCCTCCATCCCTCCCTCCATCCCTCCATCCCTCCCTACATCCACCCATCCATCCCTCCATCCGTCCATCCATCCATCCATCCCTCCATCCGTCCTTCCATCCTTCCATCCCTCCATCCGTCCCTCCATCCCTCCCTACATCCACCCATCCATCCCTCCATCCGTCCATCCATCCATCCCTCCATCCCTCCCTACATCCACCCATCCATCCCTCCATCCGTCCTTCCATCCCTCCATCCCTCCCTCCATCCCTCCATCCCTCCCTACATCCATCCCTCCATCCGTCCATCCATCCATCCCTCCATCCGTCGTTCCATCCCTCCCTCCATCCGTCCATCCATTGCTCCATCCATCCCTCCATCCCTCCCTCCATCCCTCCCTACATCCACCCATCCATCCCTCCATCCGTCCATCCATCCATCCATCCCTCCATCCGTCCTTCCATCCTTCCATCCCTCCATCCGTCCCTCCATCCCTCCCTACATCCACCCATCCATCCCTCCATCCGTCCATCCATCCATCCCTCCATCCCTCCCTACAACCACCCATCCATCCCTCCATCCGTCCTTCCATCCCTCCATCCCTCCCTCCATCCCTCCATCCCTCCCTACATCCATCCCTCCATCCGTCCATCCATCCATCCATCCATCCCTCCATCCGTCCTTCCATCCCTCCCTCCATCCGTCCATCCATTGCTCCATCCATCCCTCCATCCCTCCCTCCATCCCTCCATCCCTCCCTACATCCATCCCTCCATCCGTCCATCCATCCATCCCTCCATCCGTCCTTCCATCCCTCCCTCCATCCGTCCATCCATTGCTCCATCCATCCCTCCATCCCTCCCTCCATCCCTCCATCCCTCCCTACATCCACCCATCCATCCCTCCATCCGTCCATCCATCCATCCATCCCTCCATCCGTCCTTCCATCCTTCCATCCCTCCATCCGTCCCTCCATCCCTCCCTACATCCACCCATCCATCCCTCCATCCGTCCATCCATCCATCCCTCAATCCCTCCCTACATCCACCCATCCATCCCTCCATCCGTCCTTCCATCCCTCCATCCCTCCCTCCATCCCTCCATCCCTCCCTACATCCATCCCTCCATCCGTCCATCCATCCATCCATCCCTCCATCCGTATTTCTATCCCTCCCTCCATCCGTCCATCCATTGCTCCATTCATCCCTCCATCCCTCCCTCCATCCCTCCATCCCTCCCTACATCCACCCATCCATCCCTCCATCCGTCCATCCATCCATCCCTCCATCCCTCCCTACATCCACCCATCCATCCCTCCATCCGTCCTTCCATCCCTCCATCCCTCCCTCCATCCCTCCATCCGTCCATCCATCCATCCCTCCCTCCATCCGTCCAACACTCCCTCCATCCGTCCTTCCATCCCTCCATCCATCAATCCCTCCATCCGTCCATCCATCAATCCCTCCATCCATCCCTCCCTCCATCCCTCCCTCCATCCCTCCCTCCATCCATCCCTCCACCCGCCCATCCATCCAACCCTCCATACATCCCTCCCTCCCTCCATCCCTCCCTCCATTCGTCCATCCATCCCTCCATCCGTGCATCCATCGCTCCATCCCTCCATCCGTCCATCCATCCCTCCAACCGTCCATCCATCCCAACATCCGTGAAACCATCCCCCCATCTATCCGTCCATCCATCCCTCCATCCCTCCCTCCATCCATCCCTCCACCCGCCCATCCATCCAACCCTCCATACATCGCTCCCTCCATCCCTCCCTCCATTCGTCCATCCATCCCTCCATCCGTCCATCCATCGCTCCATCCGTCCATCCCTCCCTCCATCCCTCCCTCTATTCGTCCATCCCTTCCTCCATCCGTCCATCCATCCCAACATCCGTTAAACCATCCCCCCATCTATCCGTCCATCCATCCCTCCATCCCTCCCTCCATCCATCCCTCCACTCGCCCATCCATCCAACCCTCCATACATCCCTCCCTCCATCCCTCCCTCCATCCGTCCATCCATCGCTCCATCCGTCCACCCCTCCCTCCATTCGTCCATCCATCCCTCCATCCGTCCATCCATCCCTCCCTCCATCCATCCCTCCACCCGCCCATCCATCCAACCCTCCATACATCCCTCCCTCCATCCCTCCCTCCATCCGTCCATCCATCGCTCCATCCGTCCATCCCTCCCTCCATTCGTCCATCCATCCCTCCATCCGTCCATCCATCCCAACATCCGTTAAACCATCCCCCCATCTATCCGTCCATCCATCCCTCCATCCCTCCCTCCATCCATCCCTCCACTCGCCCATCCATCCAACCCTCCATACATCCCTCCCTCCATCCCTCCCTCTATCCGTCCATCCATCGCTCCATCCGTCCACCCCTCCCTCCATTCGTCCATCCATCCCTCCATCCGTCCATCCATCCCTCCCTCCATCCATCCCTCCACCCGCCCATCCATCCAACCCTCCATACATCCCTCCCTCCATCCCTCCCTCCATCCGTCCATCCATCGCTCCATCCGTCCATCCCTCCCTCCATTCGTCCATCCATCCCTCCATCCGTCCATCCATCCCTCCCTCCATCCATCCCTCCACCCGCCCATCCATCCAACCCTCCATACATCCCTCCCTCCATCCCTCCCTCCATCCGTCCATCCATCGCTCCATCCGTCCATCCCTCCCTCCATTCGTCCATCCATCCCTCCATCCGTCCATCCATCCCTCCCTCCATCCATCCCTCCACCCGCCCATCCATCCAACCCTCCATACATCCCTCCCTCCATCCCTCCCTCCATTCGTCCATCCATCCCTCCATCCGTCCCTCCATCCATCCATCCCTCCAACCGTCCATCCCTCCATCCATCCGTCCATCCATCGCTCCATCCATCCGTCCATCCCTTCCTCCATCCGTCCATCCATCCCTCCATCCCTCCCTCCATCCGTCCATCCATCGCTCCATCCATCCGTCCATCCCTTCCTCCATCCGTCCATCCATCCCACCATGCGTCCAACCATCCCTCCATCCGTCCATCCATCCCTCCATCCGTCCATCCATCACTCCATCCGTCCATCCATCACTCCATCCATCCCTCCATCCCTCCCTCCATCCGTCCATCGCCCCATCCATCCCTCCATCAGTTCATCCATCCCTCCATTCGTCCATCCATCCCTCCATCCGTCCATCCCTCCCTCCCTCCATCCGTCCATCCCTCCCTCCCTCCATCCGTCCAACCATCCCTCCACCCCTCCATCTGTCCATACATACCTCCATACGTCCATCCATCCCTCCATCCCTCCCTCCATCCGTGCATCCATCCCTCCATCCATCCATCGCTCCATCCATCCCTCCATCCCTCCCTCCATCCACCCATCCATCCGAATCTCCCTCCATCTTGGTTCTAACGTTGCAACTTCTAACGACGATGTAACGAAACTAGAAGCTATTCGACGGATCCCACTTCTGACACCAGTGTGACTTTTAGTTGTGTGTGTGAAGTAAAGTAGACAGATGTAGTCGAGATAAAGAAACACTTTTATTTCCGTAAACAGTAACTTTGTACACTCGTTGCAACAACAAGAAAGTCTTTTCCGATTCTCCAACAGCACGGCTCCGAACTCGTAACACAAAGAACTAACTCTTCTCCGTCGGCACAACGCTTCACATCGTCTGTCCGTCTCCGTCGGCACGACTACTCAACGCTTCACATACTGACTGTCCCTTCTCACACTTTACCGCTATTTATATCTCCCAGGCACTATTCTGGAAAGTTCAGTTATTGCGCTGGAGTACAAAGCGGAAGATTCCAGAAGCTTCTATCCTTTTCTCTCTTTCGGCAAGCGCCCCAACAATGCGGCCATTCTCTGTCTCTTTCCTTCGGCTCCTTTGCGGTAGTGCCGACAATAATGCGATGGGTGACACTGCTGTTGTCGGCAATTAGATGCGGCGGGCGCGGTGACACTGCTCCCTCCTCAGAGTTGGTCGTCCCGACCAGCACTATCACTGCAGCATCTCCCTTGCGCCCCGGTGGACTAACCCATCGAACCTCTTCTCCAGGAGGCACGATCCTAGGTATCGCTGTTGGATAGTGTCCCTTGGTCCGGGTAGGACGATGTATGCCATCCTGCTTCGAAATTCTGCAACAGTACCGCCGGTCTTGACGGTCCCTCGTCCAGTTGCCCTTCTTCCTGGTGTGTTGACGGGCCATCCTGCGCACTTGGAAACGGCTCACTGGGTACCATGTCCGCCGACCTCTCTGGCGCACCTTCGCAGCCACCTTGCTTCCGATGGGTCCAGCAACAAACCCCACCACATCCGCGCGAGTCGCGTCCACCGCTGCACTCGTGTTCACTCGTGCTCGGCACGGCCTCTCCTGTATCCTGCCGTCCAAGATGATGTCCACCATTCTTCCGTTCACGGCACTATGTGTCAGGTGATTGGATGGCTCCGACGGTCCCCCCATGTCACACGCCAAGTCGGTTCTCGCGTGTTGCTCGTTTGCTTGTGCGCTTCCCTGCTGATCGTCCTCCACGTCATATCCTGGTTGGTTACGTACCCGACACACTCCTCCAGAGGATCCTCGACGCCGCCCCTGAACTGTCCCTTTGTCTTCCCCGAGACGTACACTTTCGTTATCTGAAACGGGTGCAACTGTCGCTTCGGCCACTAGGTGCTCCCTCCCGGGGTCCGCGCTATTCCGTCTGCCCCTGGCATCCAGTACTTTGACGCTCTCGTCAACTCTTACTACCAGGGCGCCAAGACGTTCCCCGTCGTCCTCCACGACGTCCACATGCTGGCAGAGGTCTTCCACCTTTTCGCCGAGTTCTTCCACGTCTTCCGTCACGCCAGTCAGTTCGCCGAGTTGTTCCACGTCTTCCGTCACGCCAATCAGTTCGCCGAGTCGTTCCACGTCTTCCGTCATGCCAATCAGTTCGCCGAGTTGTTCCACATCTTCCGTCATGCCAATCAGTTCTCCGAGTTGTTCCACGTCTTCCCTCACATCATCTGAAACGGGCGCAACTGTCGCCTCGGCCACTAGGTGCTCCTTCCCCGGCTCCGCGCTATTCCGTCTGCCCCTGGCATCCAGTACTTTGACGCTCTCGTCAACTCTTACTACCAGGGCGCCAAGACGTTCCCCGTCGTCCTCCACGACGTCCACGTGCTGGCAGAGGTCTACCAGCTTTTCGCCGAGTTCTTCCACGTCTTTCGTCACGCCAATCAGTTCGCCATCAATTTTCGCCGATAGCTCCGTCTTCATCTCTTTCAGCTCGGCAGCGAGGTTGTCGTTTGTCGTCTTCATGTCTTTCAGTTCAGCAGCGAGGTTGTCGTTTGTCGTCTTCATGTCTTTCAGTTCAGCAGCGAGGTTGTCGTTTGCCGTCTTCATTTCTTCTTTCAGCTCGGCAACGAGGTTGTCGTTTCTCGTTTCCATGTTGGCAGCGAGGTTGTCGTTTGCCGTCTTCATTTCTTCTTTCAGCTCGGCAGCGAGGTTGTCGTTTGCCGTCTTCATCTCTTTCAGCTCGGCAACGAGGTTGTCGTTTCTCGTCTTCATTTCGGCGAATAATTCTTTCATCATTGCCATCATCCTGGTTTCCGAATCTCCCTCCATCTTGGTTCTAACGTTGCAACTTCTAACGACGATGTAACGAAACTAGAAGCAATTCGACGGATCCCACTTCTGACACCAGTGTGACTTTTAGTTGTGTGTGTGAAGTAAAGTAGACAGATGTAGTCGAGATAAAGAAACACTTTTATTTCCGTAAACAGTAACTTTGTACACTCGTTGCAACAACAAGAAAGTCTTTTGCGATTCTCCAACAGCACGGCTCCGAACTCGTAACACAAAGAACTAACTCTTCTCCGTCGGCACAACGCTTCACATCGTCTGTCCGTCTCCGTCGGCACGACTACTCAACGCTTCACATACTGACTGTCCCTTCTCACACTTTACCGCTATTTATATCTCCCAGGCACTATTCTGGAAAGTTCAGTTATTGCGGTGGAGTACAAAGCGGAAGATTCCAGAAGCTTCTATCCTTTTCTCTCTTTCGGCAAGCGCCCCAACAATGCGGCCAATCTCTGTCTCTTTCGTTCGGCTCCTTTGCGGTAGTGCCGGCAATAATGCGATGGGTGACACTGCTGTTGTCGGCAATTAGATGCGGCGGGCGCGGTGACAATATATTTGTAGGAACATGTTGGATAGGTTACAGTAAATCGTCTGACAGGTCCAGCATTCTAGCATTTGAATCAAAGTACAATAATGTTGCCAAACCAGGAATGCTTAAGTAGGTTTACCATTTCTGCCAAATTTCCTGGGTTTTCCTGCATTTTAGCTTTATTCTATTGAATCTCCCAGCTTAACTATTATGTGCTATTTCTCCCACATTTTATACATTGGCATTAATTCTGTGTTTTGGACTGGATATT
Organism: Tenodera sinensis; assembly: GCA_030765045.1. Taxonomy (NCBI): domain Eukaryota; kingdom Metazoa; phylum Arthropoda; class Insecta; order Mantodea; family Mantidae; genus Tenodera; species Tenodera sinensis. The sequence goes on along the minus strand of CM060964.1, from coordinate 378,234,700 downwards.
TGGAACAGTGAAGGGCACTACTGAATATGGACTATCAAACACTGACTCTTATGTGTTAACATTATTTTCTGTACTGTCTGACATTTATTTTTATATCTCGTCTACTTTCTATTAATTCAGATAAATGCTTGCAGACAGTATCCCTTAATATTCTATTGTGCATTCAAGGGGATCAGGAGAGCATGAAGTGATAGTCAAATGGGTAAACAAATTGTTTGTTATAAACTGACTGCTTGAAATCTTGAGAAACAAAACAATAATGGCTTAGCATTTAAAGAGTGGGAGATGATACCAGACAATTCAAACCTATAATAGTGAGTATTTCAGAAATTTTTAATAGTTACCAGAAAAGAATTTATGAGATGTACAATATATGTTGTAACAAGATCAATGATTTTTACTTTTTCTACCACATATAGTAAATAGGGAAAGTACTATATTCAAGTGAAAATTTCACTAGAATATATGTTATGAGGCAAAAAGGCTACTTTTAGAAAAAAGTGTGTGTGTGTGTGTGTGTGTGTGTGTCTGTGTGTGTGTCTGTCTGTCGGTCTCTGCCTGTGAACAACATAACTCAAAATCAAAAAGTTGTTAAAAACCAAAGTTGGTACTTAATTCTAATATCTCTCAAGGATGTGACACAGAGATTTTGAAGAAACTACTCTTTACACGCAAAATTTGGAAATATAATTCGTCATTTGTGTGAGTTTTGCAATGGCTGTACTTTTCTGAAATGGAATGTCATTATCCACCCTATTATATCTCAGCCATGCAAAGAGAATGGAATTTCAAGGCCTTCATATAGCGATCAGCTTTAAAAGATTTGACTATCACTTAAAGCCAGCTGTATTCTCATATTGCCCTTGCGCCTACAAGGAAATAAGCAATAGAAGTCTCCACTTAGTGACTTAGATAGTGATCAGGTATCTAGTATAACAGCAGTCAGTGAGCAATAAGTTTCTAAATTATAAGCATATAAAGGAGTATACATTGAGACAACTAAATCAGTCAGCTTAAAATGTACAGTGGGTTTAATTTTTATGAAATGGTGCTTTATAGCTGGCCTGTGTTGAGGCACACTTTTGTAGTGGGTTTAAATATATTGATTTTATCTATGAGGGAAATATTACCTTACTTCACCTTCTTATTTTATGTAATCCTGCTTAGAGGAACAAGCCATAGTAGATTTGTAGAGATTTCCTGAAATGGCTTGATCTAGCTGCAGTCTTAAAGCTGTGAGACTGTTAGGTCTTCAAAGGATCACAATAACAGATGAATGTGATGTCTATCATCAATTTGTCTCTTTGAAGCACTAATAAAAGGCTTTATTACTTTTTGGTAGCATTTCTCAATTAGATTTTTGTAGAAAGGATCACAATTTTTCTGTTTGATGTCTGATTAATCATTGCTGTTTATGAAGCATGTGCAGGTCGACTTCTCAATACCTCTCTATTGCATTTTATTATGAGGAGTTAGAAAAGAAACTGCCTCTAATGAAAAAAAATAAGAAACTTTTAAATGAGCTATTTTATTTATAATGGACAGTAATGATGATGGTGATGGTGGTGGTGGTGGCAGTGGCGGTGGGGGTGGTGGTGGTGGTCAGGGAAAGGATTTATATGTAAATACATATTTACTTATAAAGCTAATAACATTACACAATGTGTAGAGTTGAAAAATGCTATTTTTATTTTCCATATTTCTCCATATTTTACAATTTAGTACAAATTTTAATTAATTTCCACATATTTTCCATATTTCATATAAAACAGCCTATCTTAACGATAAATAAAACAAAATTCCATTAAAATACATTTCAACAGTGAAGTTTTAAACATTCCTTTCAAATCAGAGCTATTCGAAAATTAATGGTCTTCAACAACCTCAATGGTCCTTAACAATAGGAAAGAAAGTCAGAAACTGTATTATGCCTCAGAATACTGTCATGAACCCATTGTTGCGATTGGCGGCCAATGCGCACAAAGAGACAGATATTGCAGCGCTGAGTTAAAAGGTTTGCCAAAACAGATAAAGATAGATAACTGGAAGGTGCAGCGCAGAGATAATAAGCTTGCTGAAACAGATAAAGGTAGATAACTGGAAGGTTCTAGTGCCGTCTTTTTTGTTACTCGAAAATAGCGGTAATTTTTCGAACAGTGAGTGGAGCTATAAAAGAAGCCGCAAATTGCCAGAGAGGGAGAGTTGAATCTGAACTGATTCGTGGGCTTGCAGCTGTTATGTTACATCATCTTACTGCCAAGGGCTGCAAATTGGACTTTTAATTCTACGAACCCACAAAGTCACAATACACATTGGTGGAGTTCATTCTATAACGACGGTAAACATGCCAAAAGTATCACATCCAGTCACTTTAAAATTAAAAAGTTATATTTCAGAATTTAAAGATGATGGTTTATCAACAGACAATAAAATATTATTTTGTAATTTCTGTCAGTGTGCAGTATCTTCTACTCAAAAGTTCCTGGTGCAACAACATATTCAAACTAGTAAACATCAGTCTAACAAACAACAAAACTCCAAGCAGAGAAAATTGTTATTAACAGAACCAACAACATCGAATGCAAGGTCCGAGTTCAACATCAAGCTGTGCCGTGCTCTCGTCTCTGCTGACATTCCTCTTTACAAACTGAAAAATAAGATCTTCAGGGAATTCCTTCAGGAGTATACTCAACATACAATCCCGGATGAGTCAACGCTTAGGAAGACATATGCTCCAACCATTTACCATGAGACAGTACAGAAGATAAACGATGAAATTAAAGATGGTTAAATTTGGGTTTCTATCGATGAGACTACCAACAAAGAAGGTAGGTTTGTTGGCAATGTAGTTATTGGCTTGTTAAGTGAACAATATTCTCAACAGATTCTTTTACATTGTGATGTTCTAGAAAAGTGCAATAACAAAACTGCAGTTAAACTGTTCAATTAAGCCATGGGTATCCTATGGCAACAGGGTATTATGTACGATAATGTGTTACTTTTTATTAGTGATGCTGCCCCTTATATGCTCAAAGCTGGACAAGCATTATCTGTAGTTTATCCTAAAATGATTCACTTAACGTGTGTGGCACATGCATTTCATCGTGTCGCAGAAGTGATAAGGGGCAATTACCCTAAAGTAGATTTGTTGATTTCATCAGTGGAAAAAGTGTTCCTCAAAGCTCCCAGTAGAGTTAATGCATTGAAAGAAATGTGCCCTGATATTCCATTGCCACCAAAACCAATTTTAACTAGATGGGGTACTTGGCTGGAAGTGGTTGAATATTATGCCGAACATATAGACTCTATGAAGAATGTTCCACTTGCATTGGATTCTGAAGATGCAGTCTCAATTGATGCTGCAAAAACAGTTGCCTGTGACACAAGTGTGAGGAATGACTTACTTACATTAAGAACACATTTTCATGTGTCCTAAAAACACTCAAAAGTCTCCAAAATAGGCACCTTTCACTTTCTGAAAGCTTTGAAATTATAAATAGCACTGTGGAACAATTGAATCGTGGTAGAGGTGAAGTTGCAGACGCAGTAAGAGCTAAGGTGGACACTGTACTTTCAGAAAACCCTGGATATGAAGAGCTATGAAAGGTTGTTGCTGTGATGAGTGGTGATTCAACAGTGAAGGTAAACTTGGACTTATCCCCACCCAGCAGACATCGTGAAATTGAGGAATGCACCTGTTACTTCTGCTGATGTTGAACACAGTTTCAGTCAGTATAAATCTGTCCTCAGAGACAACAGAAGAAGATTCATGTTTCAGAACTTGAAAGAAATGTTTGTAACCCATTGCTATTATAACACACAAGAGAAATTGTGTTTTGTTTGAAGTTCACATAATAATTTAAAGACAAGGTATGTCCATAATTGTATTCTTTGGTTAGTTTTATTAAAATATATCAATATTTAGCATAGATATTCATTTGTTTTATAATTATAAGTCCATATTTAATTCCATATTTTGGTAAAAATAACTGCATGTATATTTACATATTTCATACATTTTTAGTCCATATAATTCCTTTCCCTAATAATCACATACTTTCTCAGGGTATATTCAAATTGTTTACCTTTTACTTTAGTTTATTAGCCATAGAATTTCATACAGAAATATGGGCATCGTCAAAGTGTTTTAGAGTATAAGACAATATTTACCATATGAGGATTACAAATAACTTATACAAATTATTATTTAACTTGGAAGCATTAACATACTCTATACAATCATATGTCACAACTCAGTTAAACAGAATATAGCCACATGAAAAGATAAAGAAAAAGATGTGTTTACACTTTTCCTGAATTATATTCTAAATATTCATTTACTGAGTAAAAGTGATTCTTTCTAAAGAATTTGCGTAGTTCTGCCATAAACTTGTTTACAGGAGGTATGTCTTTTAGCTGACTTGGCTAATTGTTGTATAATTTTAAACCCATATATTTGACAGAGGCCTGAAACAGTTTAGTTTTATGAATATAGGTGTGTAATTTCTGTCTGTTATGTGTGTTATGAGTGTGTATTTCAGAATTTGAGATATAATTTGCAGTATTAGTCTTCATATAAGTTAATAATTGTTTCATACATAAACTTGGTAGGGTCAAGTTGCCAACCATAAGTCTTAATGCCTTCTTTTGTAGCTTAAATATTGTCTTACTGTTTGTAGTATTTCCCCTGTGTTAGTCCATATGATAGTAGTGAATGAAAGAAAGCAAAGTAGCAGGTTCTAAGTATCTGCATGGTTAAGTATTGATATGCACTTCTCAGGCTAAATTTGTATACATCTCATCCTGGAAATTAGTCAAACAGTACCAAAGGGAATGCCAAGTCTGTTCTTGAGGACATAGGCCCTGGCCCCTGTACTTCCCCTGAAGCAGGATGAATGTCAGGCTTCCAGGCCTCAGGAAGGACCGATCTCTAGGTTGAGCATCTCTCTGGATAGTATCAGCACTGCATAATCCAGGCTTGGATTATGTCTGGTCCCCATCAAATCCCCTCTCATCTGCATCACCTGAAGTCCATTTAGCATCAGTGAGTTTTGCTTATGGAGCAGCTTAAAACACCATCCCCTCTAGTGTCCGGAAGCAGTATTAACTCACTCTTTCAGCCTCCATAAAAAAGTGCAAAGAAAGAAGGTCCTCTAGAAGCTCCAAGTCAGGCTGTGAGTTAAACAATATCACACCCATCATCAGATATGTCAGCATTTGCAATGAATTCAGTCTGGCAACTATCGTCCTCACAGAGGAGACAGACTATCAAACCATTGCTACATAGGATACCCAGGGCTTTAGGACTGTGGTGTGTAGCCATCTAATCATCTTGGGGCAGAGGCTGGTACTCAATCATATTAACTCTCCTGTAAGCCCATAAAAGATTGTGAGCTTTCTTCACTTCATGCACCACATATTTCTTCCAGACCAGTCCTAAATCCAAGATGCTTAAATCAATCCAATTACCTTTAACTTCTTCCCAAGGAGAAAGGACTCTTCTGATCCACACAGCTTCTAGCTTATTAAGACTGTCTTTGGTTGGTCCAGATTAATGGACAAGTATTTTACCTTGCCCCATTCCTCTAGCTCTGAATTAGTATTTGGGGGAGCTTTACATCTGCCTGGTAGCAACAGGAGTTGGCATAACCCTTGGCATATACTCTGCTCTGTTGGAGTCTGTTCAGTAGTTCCTCCATGATCAGACACCACAGAGTGGATGAAAAACTTCTCCTTGGGAGCAGCCTCAGGGTGCTGATGACCACACAGTCCCACTCTCAGGGTCACTATGTCCTCTTATTATTTATTTATTTTGAGCACCCACCTGGTAAGCGGAGGGTCTGTGGTTCAAATCGCAGCTGTGGCATTGAATTTTTCAGTTCCAATTCTACCTCTCAAATGTTGCCCATACACAGCTTGTGTGTTTAAAAACACCAACAGGGTTACTTGGTATAAATAATATCTGAAAGATATTTAATCCTGGGATATAAAGTACTTGCAATAGTAAGTCATCATTGGAATAATTGTCTCTGATGTGAGACTGCTTTTGTGGTTTATTAGGAAAAAAATATGAATTGGTTGGAGAATTCAATGTCATTCTGGTAGGTTGCCACAGTAGCTTAATGGTTAGAGCACCCGCCTGGTAAGCAGAGGGTCTGTGGTTCAAATCCCAGCTGTGACATTGAATTTTTCAGTTCCAATTCTATCTCTCAAACTTTTCACATTATTTTACATTGCCTAAGCTATCCACAAATTTTGAAGGTGAAGTGGTTGCAATACAATGAGCTTTACAACAGATATACTATAGGACTGATACAAAATAAAATAAAATAGCTGTTCTCAGAGACTCAGATTCTGCCATTCAAGCAATTGAACTATATGACACTCCATACAAATCTTATAATATTATGGATACAAGATCAAAGCTATTGAACCGAAATTCTCTATGGGGAAATGGTTCCCCTCTTTGGAGGAAATGGAGCTAGAAGATTCTGCCCACACTGTAAGAATACCAGTGACAAAGGTGCAGGGTAAAGATCCAGAAAAATGTCTTAGCCTGTTACTAAAGAAAAAGAGAAGATCAAATCAGCCACAGCCATCTTCAACATAATGCAGGCTCAAGTTTGGGTACTTATAATAATTTCCATGGCTATCCTTCAATGGAATATACATGATATTAGAACAGGGCTTGAGCCCTTGCTTAATAAGAATGAGCCTTTGGTCACATGTTTGCAAGAGACTATGCTAAGTCCGTAAGATGGTACACCCCAACAAGGTGTTATCTTACATTGGAAGAAGAGGAGCACTGTGATATGCTTCAGAGATAATTTGATTTGGTTTATTAGCCACAAGAATTACATGGAATTCATAGCACTGTCAATGTACAAATACAAAGGATACATGACAATGACATCTGGAATCTGTAAATTTCCAATCTGACATAATATCACCATAAGAATTGTCCTGCCATTCATCTGTTTTATAATTTGCAATATTTATCTTCTTCAGTCCAATAACCTCTCATTAACTGATTTTGAAGATATGCATTCCCTGATACAAACACCTTTTCTGTTGGTGGGAGACTTCATAGTGCATTACCCACTATGGGGACTCAACTCGGGCTTGTGCATCAGTCTGGATGGCTCAGTTGGTTAGACACTGGCCTAGCAATCCCAAGGTTGCAGGTTCCCTCCAGGGGTGTTGCCATGTCTATGTGTAGGTGACTTCACCATCCACTGTACCACCCAGTGATCCTCATTGATGTAATGGCACCATGCAGCAATGTTTAGACAAACTTCAAGAATCAATCTCAAAAAATGATTTACGTTTCTCAAGTGAAAAGTCCATTTGCATCAAATTGTAGCACATGAGGAGTTGAGTATCATCTTTGCTGTGTTTCAGAGATTTACTTCCATTCGCAGATCAGATGGGTATCCTGGAGTTGACCTTCGACAGGAAGCTTAGCTGGTCATCACATACAGCACAGTTGAAAGCACAATGTGATCGTTCTCTGAATACCATGTGGGTAGTAAGTGACAAATCATGGGGCATGTATCAGACAGTTTTGCTGTGACTGTATTGCACATTGATCTGATTAAAACAGGATTATAGGTGTTTTTTCTTTTCTTCAGCATGAGCATCTTTATCTCTGGTTTTTGTCATAATTCCTTTTCTAATGGTGCTGTTTACCTAGTAGTTGAAAACCCTTAAATATACATAATCATTTGAAGACCTCAAATTAGGATCATACATTCAATGATGATACACGAGAGGAGTAATTTAGCCAGAACTGGCTATGGATACTACCAAATACCAATTTATTTGGCCAAGTGCATTATAAGTCAGAAAACTATGTAGAACAATTAATAACCATTTTTGTACCTTTTCATTTGTTCAATGAATTATTTTAAAAAGCTTTACAGTTGATATCTGGTCCATCCTTATCAAAGAAAACAGTTTTAGTACGCACTTAACCTGGTATAAAAGAGTACTCAGTACCATTGCCCAAGTTTTAAAAATAAGTTTCTGGTCTAAATAGCCTTATGCTTTCCTGTCTGTTTTGTAAAGAGGAGTGTGTAGGTATTCAAAAAGACAAGGGAGAGGATAAGAATGTAATTGCTGATGCCTCTGCTTTGCAGCCAAGATTCGTTGAACCCTCTTCAGTTATGCGGAGGATTCCAAATATGCTGAAACTGTATGAGGAAAGGGATTATATGGGTCCCCAGAGCAACCAGATAATACAGAGTAGGAGGACAATCCCTGAGGAACAGGGGTTTTCCTACCTTCATGGTTGTGCTGAAGAAAATGTTAGTGGTGGAAATAGAACTCAGGTAAGACTTAATGTGACAACATATAATCATTGTTTTACATCCATCCCTCCATCCGTCCATCCATCTCTCCTTCCATCCATCCATCCCTCCCTCCATCCGTCCCTTGCGCCCTCCATCCGTCCATCCGTCTATCCATCCCTCCCTCCATCCGTCCATCCCATACAGCACAGTTGAAAGCACGATGTGATCGTTCTCTGAATATCATGTGGGTAGTAAGTGACAAATCATGGGGCATGTATCAGACAGTTTTGCTGTGACTGTATTGCACATTGATCTGATTAAAACAGGATTATAGGTGTTTTTTCTTTTCTTCAGCATGAGCATCTTTATCTCTGGTTTTTGTCATAATTCCTTTTCTAATGGTGCTGTTTACCTAGTAGTTGAAAACCCTTAAATATACATAATCATTTGAAGACCTCAAATTAGGATCATACATTCAATGATGATACACGAGAGGAGTAATTTAGCCAGAACTGGCTGTGGATACTACCAAATACCAATTTATTTGGCCAAGTGCATTATAAGTCAGAAAACTATGTAGAACAATTAATAACCATTTTTGTACCTTTTCATTTGTTCAATGAATTATTTTAAAAAGCTTTACAGTTGATATCTGGTCCATCCTTATCAAAGAAAACAGTTTTAGTATGCACTTAACCTGGTATAAAAGAGTACTCAGTACCATTGCCCAAGTTTTAAAAATAAGTTTCTGGTCTAAATAGCCTTATGCTTTCCTGTCTGTTTTGTAAAGAGGAGTGTGTAGGTATTCAAAAAGACAAGGGAGAGGATAAGAATGTAATTGCTGATGCCTCTGCTTTGCAGCCAAGATTCGTTGAACCCTCTTCAGTTATGCGGAGGACTCCAAATATGCTGAAACTGTATGAGGAAAGGGATTATATGGGTCCCCAGAGCAACCAGATAATACAGAGTAGGAGGACAATCCCTGAGGAACAGGGGTTTTCCTACCTTCATGGTTGTGCTGAAGAAAATGTTAGTGGTGGAAATAGAACTCAGGTAAGACTTAATGTGACAACATATAATCATTGTTTTACATCCATCCCTCCATCCGTCCATCCATCTCTCCTTCCATCCATCCATCCCTCCCTCCATCCGTCCCTTGCGCCCTCCATCCGTCCATCCGTCTATCCATCCCTCCCTCCATCCGTCCATCCCATACAGCACAGTTGAAAGCACGATGTGATCGTTCTCTGAATATCATGTGGGTAGTAAGTGACAAATCATGGGGCATGTATCAGACAGTTTTGCTGTGACTGTATTGCACATTGATCTGATTAAAACAGGATTATAGGTGTTTTTTCTTTTCTTCAGCATGAGCATCTTTATCTCTGGTTTTTGTCATAATTCCTTTTCTAATGGTGCTGTTTACCTAGTAGTTGAAAACCCTTAAATATACATAATCATTTGAAGACCTCAAATTAGGATCATACATTCAATGATGATACACGAGAGGAGTAATTTAGCCAGAACTGGCTGTGGATACTACCAAATACCAATTTATTTGGCCAAGTGCATTATAAGTCAGAAAACTATGTAGAACAATTAATAACCATTTTTGTACCTTTTCATTTGTTCAATGAATTATTTTAAAAAGCTTTACAGTTGATATCTGGTCCATCCTTATCAAAGAAAACAGTTTTAGTACGCACTTAACCTGGTATAAAAGAGTACTCAGTACCATTGCCCAAGTTTTAAAAATAAGTTTCTGGTCTAAATAGCCTTATGCTTTCCTGTCTGTTTTGTAAAGAGGAGTGTGTAGGTATTCAAAAAGACAAGGGAGAGGATAAGAATGTAATTGCTGATGCCTCTGCTTTGCAGCCAAGATTCGTTGAACCCTCTTCAGTTATGCAGAGGATTCCAAATATGCTGAAACTGTATGAGGAAAGGGATTATATGGGTCCCCAGAGCAACCAGATAATACAGAGTAGCAGGACAATCCCTGAGGAACAGGGGTTTTCCTACCTTCATGGTTGTGCTGAAGAAAATGTTAGTGGTGGAAATAGAACTCAGGTAAGACTTAATGTGACAACATATAATCATTGTTTTACATCCATCCCTCCATCCGTCCATCCATCTCTCCTTCCATCCATCCATCCCTCCCTCCATCCGTCCCTTGCGCCCTCCATCCGTCCATCCGTCTATCCATCCCTCCCTCCATCCGTCCATCCCATACAGCACAGTTGAAAGCACGATGTGATCGTTCTCTGAATATCATGTGGGTAGTAAGTGACAAATCATGGGGCATGTATCAGACAGTTTTGCTGTGACTGTATTGCACATTGATCTGATTAAAACAGGATTATAGGTGTTTTTTCTTTTCTTCAGCATGAGCATCTTTATCTCTGGTTTTTGTCATAATTCCTTTTCTAATGGTGCTGTTTACCTAGTAGTTGAAAACCCTTAAATATACATAATCATTTGAAGACCTCAAATTAGGATCATACATTCAATGATGATACACGAGAGGAGTAATTTAGCCAGAACTGGCTGTGGATACTACCAAATACCAATTTATTTGGCCAAGTGCATTATAAGTCAGAAAACTATGTAGAACAATTAATAACCATTTTTGTACCTTTTCATTTGTTCAATGAATTATTTTAAAAAGCTTTACAGTTGATATCTGGTCCATCCTTATCAAAGAAAACAGTTTTAGTACGCACTTAACCTGGTATAAAAGAGTACTCAGTACCATTGCCCAAGTTTTAAAAATAAGTTTCTGGTCTAAATAGCCTTATGCTTTCCTGTCTGTTTTGTAAAGAGGAGTGTGTAGGTATTCAAAAAGACAAGGGAGAGGATAAGAATGTAATTGCTGATGCCTCTGCTTTGCAGCCAAGATTCGTTGAACCCTCTTCAGTTATGCGGAGGACTCCAAATATGCTGAAACTGTATGAGGAAAGGGATTATATGGGTCCCCAGAGCAACCAGATAATACAGAGTAGCAGGACAATCCCTGAGGAACAGGGGTTTTCCTACCTTCATGGTTGTGCTGAAGAAAATGTTAGTGGTGGAAGTAGAACTCAAGTAAGACTTAATGTGACAACATATAATCATTGTTTTACATCCATCCCTCCATCCGTCCATCCATCCCTCCTTCCGTCCATCCATCCCTCCCTCCATCCGTCCATTGCTCCCTCCATCCGTCCATCCGTCTATCCATCCCTCCCTCCATCCGTCCATCCCATACAGCACAGTTGAAATCACGATGTGATCGTTCTCTGAATATCATGTGGGTAGTAAGTGACAAATCATGGGGCATGGATTGGACAGTATTGCTGTGACTGTATTGCATATTGATCTGATTCAAACTGGATTATAGGTATTTTTTCTTTTCTTCAGCATGAGCATCTTTATCTCTAGTTTTTGTCATAATTCCTTTTCTAATGGTGCTGTTTATAGTAGTTGAACACACTTAAATATACATAATCAATTAAAGACCTCACATTAGGATCATACATTCAATGATGATACATGAGAGGAGTAATTTAGCCAGAACTGGCTGTGGATACTACCAACCACAAATTAATTGGGAAAAGTGCATTTTAAGTTAAGAGACTATGTAGAACAATTAATAACCATTTTTGTACCTTTTCATTTGTTCAATAAATTATTTTTGAAAACTTTACAGTTTATATCTGGTCCACCCTTATCAAAGGAAACAGTTTTAGTATGCATTTAACCTGGTATAAAAGAGTATTGACCAAATTTTAAAAATGAGTTTCTAAAGAGCCTTATGCTTTCCTGTCTGTTTTGTAAAGAGAAGTATATATTCAAAAAGACAAGGGAGAGGATAAGAATGTAATTGCTGATGTCTGCTTTGCAGAGAAGTTCGATTGAGTCACCGTCATGTTATATAAGAACAAGAGCACCAATTAAGAAAATAGGGCAGCATAAAAAGCAAGGATCTCTCACCACCGCAAGTTTCCCATCCTATACCCAGGGTTGTCCTCCGGCTGTGACTTCCGTTGGAAAGAAAAAAAAGGTAAGTATTATTTTGCAAGACCCTCTCTAGTCATAATCATTTATTTTTATGCAAGTTCTACAAAACGTTATTGGACAATATCTTTTTATAAGCTAGTAACAGTGATGTGAATTTTATTTATAATGAAAACTGAGTCAGATTGAAACACAAAACATCACTTACATATAATTAATCTTGTCCAATTTCAAGAGCCCACTTGCTCCCATCATCAGAATTAGACAACTAGTTCTTTTTGATATTGTTTGATGTATGGTTGGCTGAAATGACATCCAGCGGTGACCTGATAAACTTTAATAAGGGTTTTGTGGAGGAAAATCAAATTTCATTACACGGAGCTTGTTTTTTATTATATGAATTTTTTCCAAAGCACCCAACTCTGCAGCATGTTTTGTAGCTTTTAAAAGTTTTATGTTCGGCACAATGTTGTGGTTGGATGTCCAAAAATAGTGTGCAAAATGGATGAATCTGCATATTATGTACCTTATTATGCTAGTAAGAGCTATTGGTCTATAATTTTTTATTTCTGATGCTGTTTTATAATTCTTCACGAGTGGGACAGTATTGCTTTTCACCATTCGGCAGGTACAGTGGTTTTCCAGGACAGATTATAGAGTTTTAGTAGTTGTTTCACTGTTTTTCCAAGGTTTTTTTATGAATTCTGAATGTATGTGATCTGGTTCAGGAGACTTTGCTTCTTAGATAATTTCAATGTTCAGTTCTTGCATATTAAAATTTTGAAAAAAAGATATTGTGTTCAGTATTAGGATCACATCCTCTTTTTTGTTTCAAATCTTTCTTAAATTGTTTATGTTCATTTTTATTATCTCTTGTTATTTTATGTAAATTAGCATAATATTTATTGAAGGTCTCAGCTATGACTGCGTCGTTTGTTAATATTTTATTGTTGCGTATGATAGGTATGCTATTCTATATCTTGTATTAATATAGTATTTGAGTTCTTGAGAAGTAGTCCCACCCAGATATCCAAATGGGGGACTATTTTAACTCAATAATATATTACCCCTTGAGTAAAAATTGCCATTGCTTTTTAAGTAACTCTTATTATTATGATGTTACATTATACAGGTGTCCTAAAATTAGACTGATAAACTTTGGGAGCTGGTAAATAACATTATTTGAAACACTTTTTGTTAAGGAAAGTTTTTTGCTATGGTACTTTGTTTAAGTGCCAGACGAATTAATGTCATAGATTACTGCTTCCCACCCAGTTAAAGTATTTACGGAAAAATCAACAATGCAAATTAGTACTGGATTTATGTTAGTAAGGCATGCAGTCTTAATTCAAGAAACAAATACAGAATACATAAACAAAACACAAACATTTAATCACAGTTATCTTCCTTTTTTAGAAGTTATATAACAGTGTTGTTATAATCAATTTAATTTAAAAGGTGAGTCAATTAATAACACTAAAGAACACTTACATTTATAATTTTCCAGAACGCATTTTGGAGCTTAAATTTTCTCCATTATCAACCGGCCAGTGACTGGGTTTCCATGGTGTGGATGGTGATGCTTCTGATGTTTCTTCCGGTGACCATTCAAGGAACTTGCTAAAAATATCTTTCTGGGAATGTCAAAATTAAATACTCAGTTTCTATTTTTTAAAATGAAGATTTGTTCCCATGTGGACAGCTCTTGTTTTCCAGCTGTGTTTAAGGAGTTTCAGTTCTGGATTTATGTCGTACTTTTTTGTCCAAAAGTGAAAGGCAACTGCTCATTTTTCCAATTGTTTGCTCTTGATGTTCCTAACGTGTTCCTTAGACCTAATTCCTAAATTTATTTTGGATTTTCCTATGTATACTTCATTACAGTCACTGCATTCAATTTGGTATATGCCGGATTTTTTGTTAGGTGGAATAGCATCTTTGATGTTTAAAAGCAGCAGGTTCTTTATGGAGTAATGATTTATTGGTGCTAGCTGAATGTTGTATTCCTTGAAGACTTTTTTTAAATTTATCAAAGGCCCATGGATGATATGTGAATTTTTTGAATGTCATTTTTGTTTCTGCTGCTGTGCAAGTTGTAGTTTCTTTTAGTAATTTTTTCTTTTCTGCCTGTTTTACTTTTTTATCTACTAATTCTTTGGGGAAGCCATTTTTTGTGCTATTTCAATTATTTTGTAATATTCTGTTTTGTATCCTTCTGCTGAAAGAGGAATATTCACCAATCTATGTGTTAAACTATTGAAGATTGCTGGTTTGTAGCTTCTTGGATTGTAACTATTAGCTTTTATGTAGCTGATAATGGAGGAAAGTTAACCTCCGAAATGCATTCCGGAAAATTATAAATGTAAGTGTTGTTAAGTGTTATTGATTCACCTTTTAAATTAAATTGAGTTAATCACAGCTTTACTATTCAAAATTAGACTGACAAACTTTTAAACCACAGAAATGGCTGATGTCTTTGTGAGAGTACGGCAGAATAGGACACAGCAATAGGCTCTTTGTGTTAATTGCAATGGGCATGCATTTCAACATTTACTTTGAATAGTAAAGTTGTGATTAACTGTAAACAATGAGATGTTTGTGTTCTGTTTACGCATTCTGTGTTTGTTTCTTGGATTAAGACTGTATTCCTTACTAAGATAATGGAATACCAATTTGCGTGGTTGATTTTGCCGTAAATACTTAAATTGGTTGGGAGGCAGTAATCTATGACATTAACTTGTCTAGCATTTAAACAAAGCACCGTAGCAAAAAACTTTCCTTAACAAAACTGGTTTAAAATAATGTTATCTATCCGCTCCCAAGGTTTTTCAGTCTAATTTTGGGACACCTGTAGAGAAGTTTGTTAGTAAATTGATAAAGGAGTGAAGTCAAATTCTTGCTGTTCATTAAAAACAAAGAAAGTATTAGTTCATGGTTTCTCCTAGTTCCTCTGCCAATATCCTTTAATGTTTCTTGCACTTTTGATGATCATTACTTTTATAATTTTTACACATAATTCTTGTTTGATAAAGGAGAAATACCTGCAGCGAAAGGCAGAAATATCAGAATATTTAGAGGAGCTGGAACGTCAGAGATGGAGAAACCCTGAGGAGAACTAAAGCGACCACAGAAGGGTTCTTGACATAATTATGGTAATTAGGATTAATCATAATATAGATACGTTTAATATACAGTATAGGTAATTTAGTATTAGGGAAATGTAATGATATAGAAGGAAAGCAATTGACAGTTGAACTCTGACAGAATATGTGAATATTGCAATCACAGTGATTTTTTGGCAAATCATTTATAAGTTCACAGATAATGTTTATTTCTGGACATTTTAATAATCTGTGGACTCAGCACATTTAAACTGAATAATTCATGCTGTGTGTCATGCCTGATGTGCAATAGCAAACAAATAGTTGCTTGTCTGATATATTACTTCAGTGACAAAAACAAACTGTATCTAAAGTAAGAACAAATTAGAAACTAAAACCTTCACTTATCTTAGTAGTATTACAAGTTCTTTTGCTGCTAACATGTTTCCAGTTGACTCTAACTCATTCTCAAAGCTATACAAACAAATTAATTACCATAGCTACTGATGCTCATTTTAATCACCAATCTGTGAAAACAAAAACATATAAGTACAATCTATTGGTGGTATTTCAAAATTCATAACACAGTTCCTGTTTTTTAAAATAAATATTTTTTCCCAAAGCATTAAATCTATAGGTCCACTTAATTGTTTTAATAATTTAACCTCTGGATTAATTTCATGATTAAATGACCAAAAATGATCTGCCACAGCTGATTTATTAGTTTGTTTATATTTAATATTTCTAAAATGTTCTTTTATTCTGGTTTCTAAATGACATTTAATTTTACCAATATGTTCTTGTTGTTGTTGTTAGCTACTGCTGGATTTCTGACAATAAAGTCATTAATCCTCTTGCTCTCCAATATTTTTCACTGATGGATGGGGCACTAGAAGTGGCCGGGCATATTTGAAGGTGGTCTCCATCCATTTCCTCTTGCAGATCACATAGAAGGCAGAGTGGTGAAGAATATATCCCAATTCTGTTTAAATGTTTTGCCAGACAATCATGTCCTGTAATCAACCTGAAGGTTGCAACTGCTGTTTTTCGACGATACTTAGGAATTACTCTTTGAATGTTTGGTAGTTCCCATCATTTATTATTTGATTTTTCATAGTAATATTTTGCAATAATTTTTTTGAATTCAGAGTTGACTAATCTTTTAGCTGCATAAAATGGTAGATTAACTATTGATTTCTGCAAATTTTCCGGTACCCTTTTCAGCAATAAAATCAGCTTTGTCATTACCACTCAGTCCACAGTGAGCTGGTATCCATTGGAAGACTAGGTGTTTTTGAAGTGCTGTTAGAAGGGTAAGGATTTTCCAACATTCTATAATTGTTTGGTTTTTTGGTGACAACTTGGAAGTAATTGCTATAATTGCTGCCCTGGAATCTGAGAGAATAACTGCTTGCTGAAAATGTGAAATTCTATACAAAAGATTTTGTAGGGCCATTCGAATTGCTTCAATTTCTCCATCAAAGTTAGTAGTTCCATAACTTAAAGATTTGTAATAGGAAAAGAGGTGACATGTGACTCCAGCCCCTGCCCCATCTTGGTTTGATATCAATGATCCATCAGTATAAATATGGAGCCATTCGTGTTCTGGAAATCTAGTATAGATTGTCTCTAATGCCAATAATTTTATAACACTAGTTGGAGTATCACTTTTCTTAACTTCTTCTGTCAGGTGTAAATAATATGTGATGTCTAATGTATGTGTTGGATTGACTTTCGATATGAAGTTTTCCTTTGAATTAGGAAGGTATACATTCTTCTTGATGTCTTGAATTTTGGAAAGAAAGCTCTCCTGAGTCTTTAGTGTATGTGTAAAATTTCTCTTGTGCCATGTATTGAATGGGAGTCTGATCAACGTTTTGTGTCGAATAAGAGCCGCTTTTTCTATTTCATATTCAATGGGGTATTGGTTGGTTAGTATTTCCATAGCTGCTATTGGTGTCGTTTTGGTAGCACGTGTAATTAATCTCAGACTTTGGTTTTGAAAGATTTGAATTTTTTTTGTATTTGCTATTACAAGAACTTCGCTGCAGTAAGTAAATAATGGCTTTATATATACATTGTATGTTGTGTTAAGAATTGCTCTGGAACATCCCCACTTCATTCCTGTTAGACGTTTTAATAGTGAAAGGCACCTCTCTGCTCTTTGTATTACATTTTCTATTTATTTGGTCCATGTAAGTTTGGCATCAAGTGTAACTCCTAAATACTTTACTTCCTTTGTTTCTGGTAATTGTTGACCCTCAAAATTTAGTTTTATTTTTAGTGGTTTTTTTCTTAGTGAAAAGACTTGGCAGTTTGATTTTGTTGTATTAACAGTAATTAAATTTTCTTTGGTCCACCTCTGTAAGTTGATTAAGGATTGTTCCATGGTTTTTTCTAGTTCTGTACTTATGCTTTTTGGTTTTGAAGTCCACATTACTAAGTCATCAGCAAATAGTGCACACTTCACACCTGATTCTTGTATTTGTTGTGGCAGATCGTTAATAAGTATATTAAAAAGTGTGCTGAGCACTGTGCCTTGTGGTAAGCCACGGTGTACTTGTTTGTATTTAGATATACTTCTTCCATATCTGGTTGCAATAAAGCGTTGTGTTAGGAAATGACATAGCCATGAAAACATTTGGACCTTGTATCCCTATTTTTTTTTTTACTTTCTTTAGTACTAGTTTTGTTCTGCATATAGAATCATATGCACTTTGGAAATCAATAAAAACTGATAAATTATCTTCCTTTATATTGAAGGAGTCTTTGATTTCTTGACTGAGAAGTAAGACTTCTTCATTTGTAGAGTGGAACTCTTTGAATCCAGCTTGACATGGGGATATTAAATTTTGTGATTCTAGAAACCAATTTAACCTGTTAGACACCATTCTTTCCATCACGTTTGCTATTATGCTAGTAAGAGCTATTGGTCTACAATTTTTTATTTCTGATGCTGTTTTGTCTTTCTTCAAGAGTGGAACAATTATTACTTTTCGCCATTCAGCAGGTACAGTGGTTTGCCAGGATAGATTGTAGAGTTGCAGTAGTTTGAGAGGTAGAACTGGAACTTAAAAATTCAATGCCACAACTGGGATTTGAACCACAGACCTTCCGCTTACCGGGTGGCTGCTCTAACCAACTGATCTATTGTGACAAACTGCCAGAATGGCATTAAATTCTCAACCCAGTAGTTCTTGTTTTGCTGTTTTTCCAAGGTTTTTTATGAACTCTGGATGTATGTGATCTGGTCCAGGAGACTTTTTGTTTTTTAGATTATTTATTGCAATGTTCAGTTCTTGCATATTAAAATTTTGAAAGAAGATATTGCACTTAGTGTTAGGATCACATTCTCTTTATTGTTTCAAATCTTTCTTAAATTCTTTACGTTCCTTTTTATTATGTCTTGTTACTTTATGTGAATTAGCATAGTATTTATTGAATGTTTTGGCTATGACTGCAACATTTACTAACATTTTATTGTTGTGTATGATAGGTGTGCTGTTGTTTTCTTTCCTGTCCTTGACATTTTTTATGAACTTATGAGCTTTGCTACCGTCTGTCCTATAATCCATTTTTTCTAAGAAATTATTAAAGTGATTCCTTTTAGCAGTATTAATTTCTTTTTTTAGTGAGGCACATTTCTTTCGCCATACTTGTGTATCCAATATGTTTTTTGTTTGTTCAGCTGTATTTCTAGCTATATCCCTTTGCTTTTTCAGTTTTTCTAACTGGGGGTTCCAAAAGGGTTTGAAATTTTTAATTCTTCCACGAGGAATATGTTTTTTTGTGGCTTCTAGGATGACTTTACAGAAATTTTTGTTCATATGATCCGGTTGGTCATGCAGCTGTGAGTTTGTTTGTTCTTTAAATTTATGTTCTAATTCAGTTTTATATTTGTTCCAATCTGCTTTTTTGAAGTTCCAATACAGATTCATAAGACCTTGACTGTTATTTGTATTCTCTAGTTTTATATCAGCAATTACTGCTCTGTGACCAGAACTTGGATCTTCTATAACTTGTTTTTTAATTTTTGAAACAGTATCTATTGTAGCTAACAAGAGATCTGGGTTACTGTCTGCTCCAGAGTGATGTATGAAGGTTGTGGGATCTTCTTTACTATAAATCAGTTCAAAAGTTGTGTTCAAAAATTCGTCCACTATCTTCCCTGTAGAATCCTCTTTTTCATAACCCCATCTTTTGGAATGGGCACTGAAATCTCCAATTACGATTGTTTTATTTAATTGGTCAATAAGTGAGAGATCTGGTTCATTCCTGGGAGGATTGTAAATACTGTATAGATGTAGATATGTTTTGTTATCTCAAAAATTTAGCTTTATTAATTCACTTTTATCTGTGTTATCCATTTCTTTAACAATTTCAAAGGAGGATTTAATATCCTTTTTGACTCCAACTAATATTCCAGTACTTATCTGTCTATTTTTGGGTAGTAAGTGTAGTAAAAATCCAGTAAAATTGAAGTATTTAAGTTGGTCTTTTGTTAGATTTGCCTCTTGTATAACAAAGATATCTATCTTATAGTCAAATACAATTTAATTCAGTTCTACTCTTTTTGTTTGTGTGACCCGCATTCCATTGTAGAAGTCTGATGTTAGATCTTCTATTAATATAATGTTTTGGTTCTCAAGAAGTAGTCCCCGCCCGGAGATCCGAATGGGGGACTATTTTAACTCCGGAACATTTTACCCCTCGAGTCATATTTCATAATTTGATATTGAAGAGAGCAATAGCAGTAATAGTAACCGTTTTTTAGAGAGCACCATATTTTTATGTTTTGGCGGTCACATCGCTCTCTCACAACCCCCAGAATGTCTGGAGGACCACACCTGTCGTTGGTTTACGGATCTCACCGACCTGACCGGGAGAGTTATCAAAATAAATTCACTGACCATATCCTCTGATTACCAATCAGAGGATGTATTACATGCCATGACAGGTCAGCATGTTAGGGGTTAAGGTTTTATAGAGAAATTAGAGAAATGGAGAGGTTGGAAAAATAAAGACTCCCTATCCCTCAGGAACCCTAATGGCATCGGGGTCGGAAGAGAACAAGAGATGACCAAGGTAAGGTCAGATAGAAAAGTTACAGTGAGGAGCAAAGCACCAGTAAGTGGAAGTAATGTTCTGCTCAGCTTGGGTACCTTGTGGTTGCCATTCACATATCCCCCTAGATGGAGACCCCTGAGTACAGAATCTGACTGGTACTCTAAAAGCTGGCAGATAGCGAAAGGTTACTTTTGATTAGAGTTACACCCTGCGTCTAACTAGCTCTGTAATTTATTGAAGAACTACAGCAAAACATGTCTTTTTATTGTTTTTTTCAGCATATGCTGGCTTATGGTGATTTTCTGAGGATCTCTAAGAAATGAAAGGTTTCAGCAAAAGTTTTGAACATATCTCTTATGGCAGTCTATGTATAAAAATCCAAAACTCCAAATTTTCTTTTGTTTCATCTTTTTCACAACCTACTCTGAATATAAAGCATATAGTGAACACAATATTTTAACAACCTATTCCAACCATGTTAAGATATGTTGATTAATTCATAATTATTCACTTTTGATATGGTAATATGAAATGCTCCTTAGACCCTATGGTTTATAATTGAAATGCTCCAAATTTTTTTAATTTGAGTTTAGTGTTCACACATAAGGAAATTGTTGTGTCCAATAAACTTTAAATCCCTAATTCCTGAAGCTTCCTTGAAAATTTAAAAACTGATGCAAGGAATGTTTTCAACAGTGAAAACCACTAAATAAAATCTGATGTGTTGCACTCACACATTTTCCTCAACTCTTGTACTAACCATTCTTACAAATTCCTATTCCTGTATCTTCTTTATGTTGAGATAAACCTTTGTATAAATTATCCTATTGCTTATTTCCCTGTAGGTGTAAGAGGAATATTAGAATACAGTAAACTTTGAGCAATAGTCAAATCCTTCAAAGCTCCGAGATCCCATTCTCTTAGTATGCTTAACATATAAAAAAATGAACGATGTTGAATTTAACGAAAGTTATGTTTTTCGAAACTGACACAAATAAAAAGGAATGCCTCCAAAATGGTTCAATCTACAAAAAAATTCATTCAGACATAAATTGTGTGCTTTAGCAAGGTCTACATTTTTTGTGCAGTAAGATTTTGTCCATCTCTTGGGGTTTACGAGTTATTCAAAAGTCATCCAGAGTAAACAGGACTACATAGGCTATAGCCAGAAAATTCAAAATATACATTTCATATGCCATAAAAATGTCTTAAACATATGGCATTTTAATCAAAATCGTTAGAGCCATTTTCAAGAAAATCAAAATTTTCAAAAAATTTTCTACGTAAAGGGTAGTCTAGGGAAGGGCTGTTTTCTTCAAATCTTCATTTCACATCCCTGAAAGACATTAAACCCAAATACCAACTTTGGTCTTTGACTGACTTTTCGTTCTTGAGTCATGCTGTCCACAGACTAACACACACACAAACACACACACACACACACACACACACTTACACACACACACACACACACACACACTGCTTTCTAAAAATGCTTTTTTTGGATTCAGGGGGTCTCATATATTTCCAGTGACATCTCGACATCAAATTTTTGGGTGGAATACAATACTCCCTCTACTTACCAGACGAGAAAGTAAAAAGAAATTGAGAAAAATAGATTTTGAAGTTCTCTACTGTTTTACCCAAATAGTACAGAACCAATTCAACCCCAAACTCACAACCATTTTTGGTTTTAAAATCCGTTATATTATGGAATGAAAGTACAAATTATATGCACAATAAAAATGAATAAAAAATTTAAAACTTATACTTTTTTTGTAAAGTTTCACAGATACATTGCCTTAAAACTTGTGTTTACCTAATTTCATGCAATTCTAATTCTTCAGGTTGATTTCTGTGCAACACAACTACCCCTTATACTTATCATCTGCATTAATTTTGGGCTGACACACCTAGATGGCAAACTGCACGTGTGAATATGCTGACGAGGAACCTTGCGAACAACCACTCAATCCTCCAATTCATTATGATACCACTGGTGCCTTGACGGCTGCTGCTGGAGGTCAACGCCCTACACCTGCTGGTATGCTTACTGAAAATCCTAATCCCAATGCACCAAATCCTCCTGTCCGATATAACAACACTGGTGCTCTATCTACTGTTTATACAGGAGATTTTCCACCTAAACCACAACCAGTGTCAGTTGGTGTTCCTGGACCTGCTCATGCTCCTGCTGCCAGTGGTGGTGCTGGGGAACCAAAGAGAGGTGCTTCTTCATGCTCTTGTATTGTTGAAGATGTAGTGCCAGAGGGACCAGAAGAGAAACCTGAAGGAGGCTATGAAATGAAAAACCCTCCTGTTAGATATGACACTACTGGTGCTTTAACATTTGCTGCCGGTGGTTGATGACCTGTACTTCCTGACGAGATTGTTGAAAACCCGGATCCAGATGCACCCAATCCTCCACCCCGTTACAACACGACTGGTGCATTATCTAGTTGTGCAACACCTGGAAAACCTATTCCACTAGAAGTAGCAGTAACAGCAGCAGCCTCAGTGATGTTACCTCCAGGTTTTGTAAGTTGCACCTGTAATCCTAAACAATAGGCTAAACCTAACAACAGATGAGAGGAAGATATCTAGGAGGCAACCCAGAAGATTAACAGCAAAACTTCTTCACATATACTGTAACAAACCGTTAGGAAGCACAGTATGCTAGCAGTATTAGTAAAGTGCACAGGTACATTATTTGTTATTTGGATAAATATGTCAAAAATGATGTAAATTAAAACATTTCTCATTTAAATGTTAAAATTTATTCCATGAAAAGTCTTTTTCCATTTGGTGATAAATTGTTTATTGTAGAATTCATTATTATTTGTTATTTGGTCAAATATGTCAAAAGCTATGTAAATTAAAACATTTATCATTTAAATGTTAAAATTTATTCCATGAACAGTCTTACATTTAGTGAAAAATTGTTTACAGTAGAATTCACTGTTACTGTTTGCCTTGCCCTTAACTATAATTAGCAGTACTGCATCCCAACCAAAATTTCAGGATCAAAATTGCATCAGAAATACGTGTTTTGAGATTCCCTGAATCTAAAAAAAAGCATACTTAGTTTCTTTGCCATGTATCAGAGAAGTTATTGCATTTCACCCAAAAATCTATATCAAGAGCTCCCCAGACATGTGTGTTTTGATGCCCTAGAACCCAAAAAAGAGCATTTTTAAGAAAAGATCTACGTGTGTGTTTTCTGTCTTTGAACAGCAAAACTAAAAAATAACAGCTTGGATAAACATGAAACTTGGTATTTAAGCTCTAAAGGTGCAACACAAAGATTTTCAGCAAAATTCCCTCATCCCAAACCATCCTTTACATAAAGAAATTGTTATAGTCTTAACAGGTAAAACTTAAGAGATGACTAAAAATTACTACGTAAAAAATCTGATGTGTTGCACTCACATGACCTTCTCTACTCTTCTACTTACCATTCTTACAAACTATTATTCCTATATCTTCTTCATGTTACTTGAGATAAACATTTGCAGAAACTATTGCATATTTCCTTGTAGGTACAAGGGGAATATGAGAACACAGTAGGCTTTGAGTGATAGTCAAACATGGGCGTTGCAAAATGGGGGCAAGGGGGGCCGCGGCCCCCCTTGGAAGTTGGTGAACTTAATGTGCAGCCAGTTACTGACTATTAAACTATTATTTTAATTTTGATGTAAAGAACAATTTTTAATTAGCACAAATTAATACAGTTATCTGCAATAAATATTATAAATTTTGATACTAAAATAATGATTTCATATTAATAATTGCAAATTTCCAACATTCTACATTTTTTGTAGATCATACTTTTTGTTTTGGTCACAGAGCAGTAATTGCTGATATAAAACTAGAGAACACAAATAACAGTCAACATCACACGAATCTGTATTGGAATTTCAAAAAAGCAGATTGGAACAAATATAAAACTGAACTGGAACATTAATTTAAAGAACAAACAAACTCACAGCTGCATGACCAACCAGATCATATGAACAAAAATTTCTGTAAAGTCATCCTAGAAACTGCAAAAAGCATATTCCTCGTGGAAGAATGAAAAATTTCAAACCCTTTTGGAACCCCCAGTTAGAAGAACTGAAAAAGCAAAGGGATGTCAGAGGGGCCATTGCATGAACTGATACACTCCTGAAGGCGATTGGGTCCCTCTGTCTATACATTGGGAGGTGAGACCCTAGGGTGAGCAAGGTCCAGGCCAGGACTCTCACCTAAGCCGGGGTGGCGCCCAGGAAGTGAGCATGCCATCGGAGACATTTGCAATGGTTGAGGATATCATCGCCATGAGTCCAAAAGCTCCAAACAGCAACAAAAACAGCAAAGCAAGTGCAAAAGAAGTAGTCGAGTGTTGTGGTCCTCGCTACTTAGTTATTACTAGAAAAGAGGAAGGTAAAAAATGTCTATCGGTGAGCCCCTTTACCTTTCAAAAGGGTCTGGATAACATTACTGGTCCAGTAAAGCCATGCACTAGATCTCGCAATGGCACGCTGCTGGTTGAAACACATTCATTCACCCAGTCAGCTAAAATACTGAAAGCGAATATGCTAGCAAGTTATCCTCTCAGTGTTCAGATGCACAGAACTTTGAACTCCTCGCGCGGCGTGATAAACACCCGTGCATTGGATGATTTAAGTAATGAGGAGATTCAAGAAAATCTTTTGGAACAAGGCGTTACTAACGTTTACCGGGTTCAACGTAAAGAGGGTGGTGAACTGAACCCAACACGTACCCTGTTCCTGACCTTTGATCGGGTAGATCTCCCACAAAGGATTAAGGCCGGGTATGAATCCATCGAAGTTAGGCCTTTCATCCCGAACCCGCTGAGATGTTTTAAGTGCCAGCGCTTTCGACATACAAGCGAGTTTTGCAAGGGACTACCTACTTGAAATAACTGTGGGGATACATTACACGATGGTGATTGTAATTCAGCGCCTTCATGGGTGAACTGCAAATGTGAACATCCTTCTAGTTCCCGAGATTGCCCCCGTTTTGTAGAGGAAAGAGCGATCCAAGAGATGCGGGTTAGAGAGAAGGTGCCCTTCTCAGAAGCCCGGAAGCTCTTGCGTATACGCCAACCCTCTTTTCCAAGATCCGGTACCTTTAGCTCAGTTGTAGCTAAACCGGTACCGAGAAGAGAAATCGCAACACAAACCAGCGATATAAATGGGGCAACAATATCAGAAAAAACTCTCACAGCCCGTAGCTCAATTCCAAAGCCTTCTACATCAGCACGCACATCTGTGTCAACGTCTACAAAATACGTAACTGCAAAGAACATCAGCGTTACATCACCATCAAAAGCATAAAAATCAGGACAAAAAACTAGATATGAAGCCTCACCGATCAAGTTTAAAAAGAGTTACACAAGGATCGACTTCCTCAAGGAAAATAGTATGTCCAATCCCAGTACATAGAAGGGACGTAAGAGTCCACGAACATCTCCTCGAAGATCTCGAATATCCTCTTCTGGAGAATCTTAAGGGGTGGACTCTGACCGGCGTCTTTCATCTTCGCCGGTCTCCGTGTCAAATCGGTTCGAAGCTCTCGAACCAAAATTCAGTATCGGAACACGGACGTCCTCGGCAGAGGACATGGAGTTGGAATCTGCCCCCACTAGGAGACCCCCAGTAGAAAAAAGGCGCGAAAAAGCGCCAGACAAGAATGCCAGCCCAAGAGAAAAGAAAAGGGCTAAGTTAGTCCGACAACCGCCTGCTCCAAAGTAATGAAGAGTTACCTTGGAATTACCTATCCCATACACAATGTAATATGACTATCCTACAATGGAACTTACGTGGCATAAGAAGCTAACGACGAGAACTTGAGCTTTTGCTCAAAGAAAACGAACCTCCGGTCGCATGTTTGCAAGAGACTAAGCTGCGTCCTCAAGACGCTTTCCATCTAAGGCGATACACCCCAGTACGGTGTGACGTCACACCAGAAGAGGGTGTTCCGGCACATGGCGGCGCTATGATACTTGTTAGAGATGACGTGTATATGCAAACTCTACCATTGCACTCTGATATACAATCAGTTGCTCTACGGATTAAACTGCCAAACATACATTTCACCATCTGTAATCTATATTTGCCTCCGTCCCATGACTTCTCGCACATTGATTTAGAAGATCTAGTTTCCCAGTTACCAACACCGTTTCTGTTGGTGGGAGACTTCAATGTGCACCACCCACTGTGTGGTTCAAGTCGCGCTTGTGCGAGAGGTACGCTCATTGCTGATTTCTTAGATAGTAACAACCTAGCTCTCCTCAACACTGGAGAACCTACATTCATTTCGGACTCTCACAATAGTTTCTCGCACCTTGATCTTACAGTTTGTTCACCTCAGTTGGCAGTCTCCTTACAATGGAATGTCATCTCTGATTTACACTCTAGTGATCACTTCCCATGTCTCATTAGTCTCTTGACGCAACATACATGTTCCACACGTATGCCCAGATGGCGCTTGGACCATGCCAACTGGAACCTTTACACCCAGTTGGCTGTCTTTACGTACAACGAGCACGACTCAGTGAATGATTTGGTGCAGCATCTCACGGAGACGATTCTCTCTGCTGCTGAACAGTAAATTCCGCGTTCGACTTCACACCCTCGTCGATTTCCCGTCCTCTGGTAGACGGAAGAATGTCGGAATGCCATTCGTGCTCGAAGGCGTGCTCTTAGGGTTTTCCAACATCACACTGCTTTGGATAACCTAATCCAATACAAGAAAATGCGCGCCAGGTCCAGGCAAGTCATTTAGGATAGCAAAAAGTCATCGTGGAGCAAATTTGTAGCTTCATTTAACCGACACACACCTTCCGAGGTTATGTGGGATAGATAAATGCGTGTTGCAGCTAAAACGACCCAACTACCAATAGCGGGACTAAAATCAGCCACAGGAGCTGTTGTTGATTCATTTGAAGTGGCCAATACCTTTGGCAGTGCTTTCGCTCAAGTGTCTAGCTCAGAAAACTACTCCCCTGAGTTCCTTCCAATTAAAACTCTGGTGGACTCTCAAGGCTTCTCGTTTCGTTCTAGAAACGTAGAAGATTACAATCGACTTTTCACCATGGCGGAGCTGGACCATTCTCTACATTCTTCGCGATGTTCAGCGCCAGGACCGGACGGTATTCATGTACAAATGTTACAACAGCTCTCTCCTGAAGGTAAGGCATTCCTGCTCGAGGTCTATAATCGTGTTTGGGTTGACAGTATACTCCCAGAAAATTGGCGGGAGGCCACCGTTATTCCCATCTTGAAGGCTGGAAAGGACCGTCATCTTCTCTCCAGCTATCGTCGTATTTCCCTCACCAGTTGCGTTTGCAAGGTGATGGAACGCATGATCAATGGACGATTGGTATGGTGGTTAGAAAGTCCTAACCTACTGACTAACATCCAGTGTGGTTTTCGACGGCACCGTTCAATTGTTGACCATCTTGTGTCAATATCGACACAGATAATGGACGGGTTTATGAAGAACTGTCAAACAGTGGGCATATTTTTCGATCTTGAGAAGGCTTATGATACGTGCTGGCGAGCAGGGATTCTATGTTCCCTGTATGCCTGGAACATACGTGGACGCCTACCACTGTTCATTCAGGAGTTTATGAAGGGCCAGGCTCGGTTTTTTCTAATTCTTTTGTTCAGGAGGAGGGAGTACCTCAGGGTTCGGTGCTAAGTGTCACGCTCTTTGCTATAGCAATTAACTCCATCTGGAAATGTGTTCCACCAGGAGTTTCTACATGCCTATTTGTAGACGACTTCGCTGTCTATTGCACTTCTCAGCGCACGGCGTTCTTACTACGGTGCCTGCAGCAATGTTTGGACAACCTTAGAGAATGGAGCGTGAAAAACGGCTTCCGGTTCTCAACTGAGAAGTGAATCTGCGTTAATTTCTGGCGTCGTAGGACACGATTACCACCTTCGCTCCGCTTCGGTCAAGATTTACTTCCCTTCGCAGAAGAGACGCGTTTCCTGGGGTTGATCCTGGACAGGAAGCTTAGTTGGTCGTCGCATATTGCACAGCTAAGAGCACGATGTGACCGTTCCCTAAATATCCTGCGTATACTGAATGGCAAATCGTGGGAAGCGGATCGGACAATTTTGTTGCGAATCTATCGCGCACTCATCCGATCCAAGCTAGACTATGGGTGTATTGTTTATTCGTCAGCACGACCATCTGTGCTGAGAAGATTAGACGTGGTCCATAATAGGGGCATCCGCATTGCAACAGGAGCTTTTCCAACAAGCCCAGTGGTGAGCCTTTACGCCGAGTCCGCAAAGCCTCCTCTGCAATATCGGCGTGAAATTCTCTTGGCAAATTATGGTTGTGCGCTTCGATGTATGCTTAAGCACCCAACGTTTTCTTGTTTTTTCACCACCACGCTAAGAGAACGAAATAGGAATAGCACCCTTAGTCCTAAGCCTGCGGGGTTCCGTTTCCAAGACCTTCTAGTGAAGCTTGGAGTGGAACTGCCTAGGATGTTCGCCAAGGGCGAGAGGCTTTACCCCCCTTGGCTATCTGGTACGCCCCATGTAGATCTTGGGATGACCGTACACCAGAAGTCCAGGATGCCTATTTCAAGTATCCGCACGTGTTTGTTAGAATTTTTGTCAGGCTACACTGAACATCGATATATTTACTCCGATGGGTCAAAGAGCACCAACGGTGTTGGATGTGCTTACGTTTATGGAACCGAACCATATACATTCGGTTTTCCAAATAGCACCTCCATTTTTACGGCAGAGCTTTATGCAATTTATCGAGCCGTTTTGTATGTTCGCCGGCGTAAATTAGGTGACTGCCTGATTTTGAGCGATTCCCTTGGTGCATTGCAGAGCCTTTGTCAGTTGTACAATCCCCACCCTATTGTACAACGTATCCAGGATGCCCGCCACATTTTACACGCTTCTGGCGTTGACGTAGTGTGTGCATGAATTCCTGGTCACGTAGGTTTGCCGGGGAATGAAATGGCGGATTTAGCAGCAAAGACGGCAACTACAGAACCCAGTATTACCATCTCACGTGTTACTTCGGAAGACTTTAGGCTTGAAGTGCGGAGAGCGGCGCTGTCGTCCTGGCACGAAGAATGGACAGCTGTCCGTGGTAATAAGCTTAGAGAAGTGAAAGAACTTCCGATAAACTGGGTAAGTGTCGCACATCTCGCCGCAAGGAGGTTAGTTTGGCTCGATTAAGAATAGGCCACTGCAATGTTTCGCATGGTTACCTATTTAAAAGATAACCTGCCCTTGTATGTCCGCTGTGTGACAACCATTTGTCAGTTCGCCACGTGCTGCTAGAGTGTTGCTCTCTAGCGCACCTTCGGGATTCTCTGGAGCTGCTTGGCAGACTTGCAGATGTCTTAGCGGATGACAAAACAGCGGCTGATAGAGTTTTTAAGTTTTTAGCGGATTGTAATATTAATTTGAGGATTTAAAATTTTAGATATTTGTTTATGGCTTTTGACCTATTTATTACATTGTTTTATATCCGGCTATTGCCGCTGTTTTTACGTTTATTTGTATTTTTTCTTTGATACTAATATTTTATTTTTGATTTGAGTTTATATCTGGTTATTGCCATGAATTTTAGAAGGGCGCTAATGACCCAAAAGTTGAACGCCCTTAAACCCACACAAATCAAATCAAAGTAAAGGGATGTAGCTAGAAATACAGCTGAACAAACAAAAAACATATCGGATCCACAAATATGGTGGAAGAAATGTG
Organism: Tenodera sinensis; assembly: GCA_030765045.1. Lineage (NCBI taxonomy): Eukaryota > Metazoa > Arthropoda > Insecta > Mantodea > Mantidae > Tenodera > Tenodera sinensis. The sequence goes on along the minus strand of CM060964.1, from coordinate 378,204,496 downwards.
CTTCACTAAAAAAAGAAATTAATACTGCTAAAAAGAAAAATTTAATAATTCCTTAGGAAAAATGGAGAATGGCACAGATGGTAACAAAGCTCATAAGTTCATAAAAAATGTTAAGGACAGGAAAGAAAACAACAGCACACCTATTATACACAACAATAAAATATTAGTAAATGATGCAATCATAGCCGAAACATTCAATAAATATGCTAATTCACATAAAGTAACAAGAAATAATAAAAAGGAGCGTAAGGAATTTAAGAAAGATTTGAAACAACAAAGAGAATGTGATCCTAACACCTATATCATATCTTTTTTCAAAATTTTAAATGCAAGAGCTGAACATTGCAATAAATAATCTAAAAAACAAAAAGTCTCCTGGACCAGATCACATACATCCAGAGTTCATAAAAAACCTCGGAAAAACAGGAAAACAACAACTACTAATACTCTACAATCTATGTCGGTCTGGGTGGCTCAGTTGGTTAGACGCTGGCTTACTGACCCCAAGGTCGCGGGTTCAAATCCAGCCCAGGCCGATGGTTTTTAAGTGTGCTTAAAAACGACAGCTCCATGTCAGTAGATTTACTGGAATGTAAAAGAACTCCTGCAGGACAAAATTCCGGCACACCGGCGACGCTGATGTGATCCCGGCAATTGACAGCGTCGTTAAACAAGAAAATGATTTAATTTAATTTGTACAATCTATCCTGGAAAGCCACTGTACCTGCTGAATGGCGAAAAGCAATAATTGTCCCACTCTTGAAGAAAGACAAAACAGCATCAGAAATAAAAAATTATAGACCAATAGCTCTTACTAGCATAATAGCAAAAGTGATGGAAAGAATGGCATCAAACAGGTTAAATTGGTTTCTAGAATCACAAAATTTAATATCCCCATGTCAAGCTGTAATCAGAGAGCTCCACTCTACAAATGAACAAGTCTTACTTCTCAGTCAAGAAATCAAAGACTCCTTGAATAGAAAAGAAAATAATTTATCAGTTTTTATTGATTTCCAAAGTGCATATGATTCTATATGCAGAACAAAACTACTAAAGAAAGTAAAAAAATAGGTATACAAGGTCCAAATAAACCTTACCACAATCCAAACAGCTAAGCTGATAAATGCCAGATGTTTTATAATTTGGAATTTTATCTTTTTTAGAAAAGTTTAGTAAATTTTGTATACAAATTTATTTTGAGGGACCAAATTTATTCCATATTCTTTAAAAATGTTTATAAATTTTTATTGGCCCATGGATACAAACACATTATTAACACTGCAGTAATTAATGGTTTTAATATAGATTTTATACATAAATAGATAGAAAAATTTAAGTATCAAAAGGCTGTTAAAGAGGTTTTTACCCTCAAAAAAATAAAAGATATTTGTATTTTTAAAAAGTTCACTTACCATCCGTGGGCCAATAAAAAATTTACAAACATTTTTAAGGAATATGGAATAACTTTGGTCCCTCAAAATAAATGTAGTATACAAACTCTACAAAATGTTTGTAAAAAAGAGAAGATTCCAAATTATAAAATAGCTGGCATTTATCAATTTAGCTGTTTGGATTGTGATAAGGTTTATATTGGTAAAACTAAATGTCATTTAGAAACCAGAATAAAAGAGCATTTTAATAATATTAAATATAAACAAACTGATAAATCAACTGTGGCAGATCATTTTTGGTCATTTAATCATGAAATTGATCCATAGGTTAAATTATTAAAACAATTAAGTGGACCTAGAGATTTAATGGTTTGGAAAAAGATATTTATTTTAAAAAACAGGAACCGTATTATGCATTTTGAAATACCTCCAATAGATTGTATTTATAGGTTTTTTTTTTCAGAGATTGGTGATTAAAATGAGCATCAGTAGCTATGGTAATTAATTTGTTTGTATAGCTTTGAGAATGAGTTGGAGTCAACTGGAAACGTGTTAGCAGCAAATGAACTTGCAATATTACTAAGATAAGTGAAGCTTTTAGTTTCTAATTTGTTCTTACTTTAGATTCTTGTTGCTTCGCTGTTAGCTTCATTATATTCTTCAGTGGTGGCTTCTCAGAGGAGGGAAGGGAGGAACATCCTCCTCAAATTTTTATGAATTTATAAATGCTATATTAATCTTAAAATTCAAGCAATATTGAATATATTTTGAATTTGTAGCTATTATATTAAGGTATGCTGCTATTATATAAGGTATACATCGCACGGTTTATACCACGTGATACCTTACGAGTGTCCATGCAGCGGAGGAAACTTATCTCTTGCCTCCACTCCCATAGTAAATGTGCATAGAACATAGCGCTGCAGCGGCCAGAGAGAGAAACAGATTTTTAATGCAGCTTATGAACAGCTGAGGAGGAGTTCCTCCTCTCGAACTGCACCTGCGCTAAGTCCCTGAAGGCTGGAGCGTTGCAGATAATTCCTCTATGATGCCCTAGATTGGAACCGGCAAAGGTATTAATTCTATTGCTGCCATCTAGTGATTTTATTTTCAACCAGATCTATTAACAGGACTTTTCCCTTCATGGATATGTTGATTATTGTGCATAGTAAACCTTTCAGTTACGTATTTTGTTGCTGCTCTTTTTCAGTAATATTCTACTGTGTTTCTTCCAACGCGCGAGTAAGACGGTGAAGTTTTGCTCTTTTAATTTGTTGTTATAACATTGCACAATGACTGACAGTGAAAGTGTTTTAGTTTTCGGAGAATTTAAAAGACTCGCATTACAGGAACAATAATTGTTATACAGAAGGGACGACCAACCCCACCATTGGCTGGACTCATGTGTGCTAGTAGCAAAGGCGGGAAGTTGAACTTCTCCACAACTTGGTATGAAAAAGCCAATTGGCTAACAGGCTGTGAAAAAAGGCAAATTCTCTTGTGTTTTCCTTGTGTTTTGTTCTCCAACTCGGAGAATTTTTGGACCTTTGGTGGATTCAGTGATGTTAAGAATCTGGGTCGAGGAATTCAGAGGCATGAAAAATTGCGAGAGCATCTCGACAATGCACTAAAATTAACAATCTTTGGTAAAAGTGAATATCGCATCGATCTAACGTTAAGTGAAGCAGCTAGGATTTCTCGCGGCAAACACAATGAACAAGTGAAACAAAATCGACACGTATTATCAAGTTTAGTGGATATTGTGTGTCTGTTAGGAAGGCAAGAACTAGCTTTGACAGGACATGATGAAAGTGAATTATCATCAAACCAAGGGAACTACTGCGAGCTTTTCAAGTTATTAATGAAACGCGACAAAGTACTTCAGACACATTTAAATAATTCTAAAGCATTCATCGGCTTGTCAAAAACCATTCATAATGATTTAATTGAATCTGTTGCAGACCTTGTAAGGAAAGAAATAGAGGATGAAGTTCATAAAGATGCCTTCTTTGCTGTGGAGGCTGATGAAACTTCGGACGTGTCTCTCACAGAGCAGTGCTCAATAATTTTAAGATATGTAGATCCATGTGGCTACATTCAAGAACGATTTTTTGGTTTCCACAGTGTTAGTGGAGATAGAACAGCCAATGCCCTATACAAATTACTGGATCAGCAGTTAGAGCCATTGAATTATGACAGAAAACTTTTTGCGCAGTCTTATGATGGCGCTGCTGTTATGCCCGGAGAACTAAACGGCTTGCAGACGAAGATCAAGCAGAAAGCAAAGCGGGCATTATTTGTACACTGTCATGCACACAGGCTTAATCTTGTGCTATCACATAGCTGTAGTAGCATTGCCCAGTGCAGGGTCTTCTTTGCTAGTATCAGTGGTTTGCCCACATTTTTTCATCAATCCTCATAACGAATGGAGGCTCTTACCAATTTGACCAAACTTCGACTGCCTAAAGATGCTCAAACCAGATGGAACTTCAAATCTCGTTTGGTAGAATCTGTAAAATTGCTCAGGGAAGGTCTTCTGGCAATGTTTTCCGAAATGCTGGAAGAAACAAAAAACTGGGATGATGCTACAATTAGAGAAGCAAATGGCTATTGGAGGACTTTGAATTCAACTTCTTGCTTTCAGTTTTCAGTGGAGTATTTTCGAAAACTGCCATTCTTTTCGATATACTCCAGCTTAGAACCAATCATATTGATTTCTGCTGTAGAAGAGTTCTTGAAATGGTTCATTTTCTGCATAAATCTAGAAACGACGCAGCCTATAATGAACACTTCAAATCGGCTGCTAATGAAACTGGTGACGAGTTTCCTAAAATTAAGAAAAGGTGCCTTGAAGCTCTTGATCCAAGACTCATTTCCACCAGTTGTATTTCAACATAATTGATATGCTAGCAATGCAGATGGAAGTCAGGTTCGAAGATCTGAAGAAATTACTATTTATTATTTATTAATTTGCTCGACGCTTCGAAATTTGAACATTTTCCCAAGACGTTCCCAGATGTTGAATTTTCATCCTTATTGAACTATTTCCCGGAACAATTTGATAGTGAGTTGCTTAAAAACGAACTTGTGGTGTTTTACAACAACCGTGATTTGCAGCAGAACTGTATCAAAGTCCAAGAGTTAACAGTTCTCTTCATTAAGGAAGGCATTCATAAATGTCTTCCCAACGTCTACAAATTGGCATGCTTAATTTCTACGATACCTGTGTCGACAGCAAGTGTTGAAAGAAGCTTTTATACACTGAAAAGAATAAAAACTTACTGTAGAAACACTATGGGTCAAGACAGACTATATTCTCTTGCTCTTATGTGTATCGAAAAAGACTTGTTGCAGCTGGAAAAAGATACAAAATGGCATGATAGAGTAATGGAAGATTTTGCGACAGCAAAACGGTGAAGGGCAGAGTTCTTCTATCAATAAAAGGTATTGCATTTTACCCTTACAAATACATGCCATTTTTGCATGAATTATTATTTAAGGTTTCATAATTTTATGCAGTTAAATTCTTTCCTCCTCTAAACAAATGTGCACGAGCCGCCACTGATTTCCTTATTTAACAAAACTGTATGTTTAAGTGTGGTGATGGTGTTTACCGGATAAAATGGCTGGAGAATGGCAATGTATCTGCTTGCAAAAACATTTACAGATAATCAACTATGTTAAGTAGAGTAGATTTTCCGGGCTTGTGGGCCGTGGTCGTGTTGGATTACCTTCCTCCGACGTTTCGCTGGAAACTGCGTCCAGCATCTTCAGGGTCAACCTCTGTTATTAATGGCTGCACATAAACTAAAGTTCACTGCAAACTTTCATCAGTAGTTCTGAGATTTTCGTGTTGTATGCCTCCTTCGACATTACTACTGTAGCATTCCCCTTGTCTGCCTGGAGGATGACGATGCTGTCATCTGCATTTAAGGTTTTGATCGCTTTCTTCTCTAAGGTGGTCAGGTTGTTCTTGGGGGCTGGGGTCCTGCACAGAATACGTGCGGTTTCACCTCTTAGTTCTTCAACTCGACCACGGCCCACAAGCCCGAAAAATCTACTTAACATAGTTGATAATGCCGGCCGTGAAAGCCTCAGCACTTATATTTACAGATAATGTCAGTCTGATGATGAGAAAAATAGTTCTCAAAAGATATCCTAATCCTCAAACTAGTAAGTAAGGTTACTCGTAAAAAATCAAGTTCATATTAATTAGTTAATATAAGATCATATTTTGCCAGATAGATGGAGCGTGAATTGAAGAATTACCATTGGGAAACATTCCCTCTCACCTAGGCTATAGTTTACACATGATTTCATCTGAATACAAACTTCTCCTTTAATTGAAAAATACACTTCAATGTGTGTTTTGCAAAGTTACATAGAGTTGTGAAATGTATCTGAGTATTTAAATATACAATAATGAACAACCACCACACAACCGGTTAACAAGGTAATTTCTTTATTTAACAGTGTTAAAGGGATTAATAAAAGGTCATATGTGTCAGTTAAGTAATTATTAGCATTCTGACTGACATGCTTCTCTGGCAGTTATGTTATTTACAACATTTTAATAGGAAGAAAACTGTAATGTCTTTTTGAACATATTACTAAAATAGTTTTTTAGGTTACACTATGTCTATATACAGTTTTTAGAAGCTATGTAAAAGTATGCTACCATATATAATACACCATATTATTTTGCAGATACCGAATAAACAGCTGAACCAGTTTAGGAATGCCCATCACTGAAGCAGAAACAAGAAGAAATTATCCCGAGCGCAATATTGAATATTGTTCATTGTAAAATTTTTCAGTTCAAGTCAGTGTTCAAGAACTAATGCGCGAGCTATACACATGTAGTTCATGTAATATTATTATAAAACAGAAAAAACAAATAATAAGAGAGAAAGAGAAACCTAATATTTGACAGTATACAGCCAATGCTTACACTATAGCATCCTGTTACATTTCTGTCATAAGCCCTACATATAACAATAATTTTTCACCTTTTTACATTACAAAAATAAGTCTATTGCTTAACTAATAAATTTTTCTTGCTGTTATGACCTTTGGCAGTAGATTGTTCTTAATATCAAGATCCCACATACATTAAAGATTCTATTTTCTCATTTCTAGTGGTACTTAGTTAAATGCAATTACTTTAAATACATTTGCTTTTTACGTATCTTTTAATAAGCTAGTAACATTTACTTATTTCTAATTGTGCAATGAGGGGTAAAGCTGGTTCACTTTTGTGTTAGTTACTAGTAGAGAAAGGCAAAATATGAAATTCATATTTTAAGCCATGCTTACTATCAATATGGGAACAATTACTTTTAAGAGAGCAGTTTTGTGAGACAAAAGGGAAGAGTAGTAGTTGTATATGTTCCTTTTCATCTGGAACGTCAAAGTTTAATAAATTATTTTTATTTTTGTGCATGAAGAATTTTTCCCAAATGCAGAATTTCTGCTTTGTTTCTATTTCCTCTCAAAAAATGGCTCTTAATGATTTTAATGAGAATGTCATGTTTCAAGACTACCTGACATTTTGTATGACCGGTCTTCATTCTAAATTTTGTATAACTTGTAAACTTTGTGGAATGGGCTTAAAACCCGCAGCAAAACAGCAGTAGAATCCATTGAAATATTCAATTTGTTTCAAATAACTTTTATAGCATTAGCTGTTATTCAAATGTATATATTGTTAGATACATCTTTACGTTTTCCCATGTGTAACTGTTATGCAGCATCTATAAAATATCTTGTATAAATCTTTTTTCTTTTTTTCCAGCATGGGTACATAAGCAATCTAAACTCACTTGATACAATCAATTCATTTTGTTTTCCATATTGTGTATGCAACATTAGTCCATATTATTTAATTTGGCATTATATCTAGTTGAAAATTTGTTGTAACACCATAAATAGAAGAATTACATTTTGTAGGAGTCCTTTAAAATATAAGAGGTTGTGTGGTGCTTTAACGGTTAGAGAAAATGTGAATGTCATACATCAGATTTTTCCATCACACATTTAAGCACTTTGCCTTTGAACTCTTGAAATGTCCTCATGAAATACATAATGAATTTAGATGATTAAGTTATCCTGTCTTAAAACATAAGGCATTTAATCTACCAATTTAAGGAAATTTTAGCCATCATGATTAAAATGTGGTTTCAATTTTCAGTAAAGCTTGTTTCACAGAACAGAATAATGCATATACTTATACTTTTACTTTACTCCGTCTACGGGATATGTGAATAGCGACCACAAGGTACCCAAGCTGAGCAGAACATTACTTCCACTTACTGGTGTTTTGCTCCTCACTGTAACTTTTCTATCTGACCTTACCTTGGTCATCTCTTGTTCTCTTCCGACCCCGATGCTATTAGGGTTCCAGAGGGCTAGGGAGTCTTTATTTTTCCAACCTCTCCATTTCTCTAATTTCTCTATAAAATCTTAACCCCTAACATGCTGACCTGTCATGGCATGTAATACGTCCTCTGATTGGTAATCAGAGGATATGGTCGGTGAATTTATTTTCATAATTCTCCCGGTCAGGTGGGTGAGACCTGTAAACCAATGACAGGTGTGGTCCTCCAGACATTCTGGGGGTTGTGAGAGAGCGATGTGACCGCCAAAACATAAAAATATGGTGCTCTCTAAAAAGCAGTTACTATTACTGCTATTGCTCTCTTCAATATCATAAGTGAAAAATATTGGAGAGCAAGAGGATTAATGACTTCATTGTCAGAAATCCAGCATTAGCTAACAACAACAACAAGAACAACAACAAAATTTTTCAGTCACGCAAGATTTAAAATACTGTGATTGTGTGTTCGCAGTATACACTTCCTGTAAGAGCAATATCTGCCTTGGTGACATAAGGTAGCAAGTTCATTCCCAGTACAGGATGGTGAATTTTAAATAGTCTTATATGAGACAGCTCTAATTTTTGTGGAATAATAAAACAAAATTCTGGTTCATTGAATCGAATTATATTCCAAATAAAGTTCATTTAAAATACCTGCAATAAACACTAACTTTCCAAAAAGTTCTGCATGTAACCAAGATTCTTATTGGCAATTGTGGTTTCGTAGCAAGAAGCAAGAATTGCCAAAGTGACAAAAATGCTGCATGTGCTGACATTACTCCGCCTCTGTTTTGTGCTTAATATTTTGGCTAGGGTGCACTAAAACTACTGAGTCTGATAAGCAATTTACACTCTAATATATAAAAAAGTTAATAAAATGAGTTTTTTTCAAGCATTTGATTACCAGTTACATAAGATTCTTTTTTAACTGAGTTATTTTAGGTCTCTTGAACAATGAAGTCTGTCATAAGAGATGTAGTAGCATTTAATTACGCTACATTATATGTACATTATAAGTGAATAAATATAGAATTGGCTGTATACAAGTTGCAGGTTTCATTACATTTTGTATAAGTTATATAACAGTCCAGTAGAATATCTTTCACAGCAAGCGCTATCTCGCCAATGGTACAAGCAAGGGTGGAACATAAGTGAATAAATTAGTTTACAATGACTATTTCATAGAAGCAACTGGAAACAATGGGTGGCTGTCTGTAAAAAAATATTCTCAACAAGCTTTTTCCCTTATCAGAATCTATCAGAATATTCTTTAAACAGGCAAACCTTTCCAACTTGATGACTCTCAGTGGTTATTAGATATGACATTTTTCACAGATGTTTAACATTTGCTCACTTCACATCTTGAAAAATCTTTCTGAAACTTAAGCCACAAAAGAAGATTATGCAAGTAAATTACATGTTTTCTGTCAGAAACAATGAATGACAGACAGATTTGGTGATTTAAATCCTTAACTCTTTGTTTGCTTTTTTTCAAATCTCTTCTTGTTGAAATTATGCAAAATGGTTACTCTATTTGAAAGCCAATTATGGTTCCCAGGAATGCAGCGTCAATGGATGTAAGAAATGTATTACATACCCTGTAGTTTTTCTTAAACTGGTTGCCAAATTGGTGTTCATTATAATGTTATGGTACATAATTATTTATTAAAAATCAGGCTTTTGTAAACATGATTTGAATTTGCACCATCTGCAGCAGTATGTTCCGAAACAAAGCTTGGATCAATGGCATCTGTCGTCAGTTGCAAGCAACTGATGATGCATGCTCAATCCTCAGATGTACATCTTATATTACATATTTCTATTTTCATTTTGTTGTGAAATTATTATACTGCTCACAAGAGCTAAAGGCATGTGAATGCTGGCCAATGCTCAAGCAGAGTGCTGCTGCCAAGCGTAGTGCATGTACGGCAGAGGTCCTGTACATAAGAGTATATAAGATGCGTTTACCACATTCAGCAGTGCTGGTAGGAGGGGCAAGCATAGGATCTCCTAGAGTCTGCAGTACGGCCCACCTCCATATGTCCTTAAACTTTTGTGAAGATTACAGTCATATTAAACTGACTTTACTGTAATCAGGTAGAAAATGATAAACCTTAAACCTCACACATTACGCCACCACACACCCCTTCTTACATTATGCCACCACATGCCTCTTCTCACATTATGCCACCACACACCCCACCTCACATTACGCCACCACACACCCCAACTCACATTATGCCACCACACACCCCACCTCACATTTAGCCACCACACACCCCACTCACATTATGACACCACACGCCACACCTAACATCATGCCACCACATAACCCACCTCACATTATGACACCTCACGCCACACCTAACATCATGCCACCACACACCCCACCTCACATTATGCCACCACACACTCCACTCACATTATGCCACCACACACCCCACCTCACATTATGCCACCGCACACCCCACCTCACATTATGCCACCACAAACCCCAACTCACATTATGCCACCACACAACCCACTTCACATTACGCCACCACACACCCCACCTCACATTATGCCACCACACACCCCACCTCATATTATGCCACCACACACCCCACCTCACATTAGGCCACCACACACCCATTCTCATATTACCCTCATTGTTTTGTTTACTGCTTTTCTTAAATATTTCATCTCACTGGATTGAAGTTTACTTATTTGCTTATCTTGTAATGGTATACTTTCCATTCCATATATAAGTGCCATGCCAGTACCGACTGATATAATTGCATCTTTCTTTTAATACATACTTCTTTCTTTCCAAGAATAGTTTTTTAAAATTCATAATACATTTTATTTGCTTTTCTTTTCCTATTTAGTATTTCTTCATCCCATCTTCCATCACTCCAGGTGGGAAGAGGTGATCCTAACCCGCCTGAGGATAGTTCACGCCAGAGCAACTCATGGGCACCTTCTACGTGGTGACCCAGTGCCTATCTGTGCTACATGCTCAGTTCAACTCTCTGTAGCACATGTCCTTATTGATTGTCCACGTCACACTCATGAGCACCAGTCCCTTGACCTGGGTTTTATACTGTGCACTGATTTAGGCAACAACTCATTAACTGTGGCTTCAGTACTGCAGTTTGTTGCAACCGTTTTAGAATTTTAGAATTTTTTACTTGCTTTAGCTTAACTTTTAAACAGTTTTATCAGCTTATGCTTTAGTAAGTTACATTTTACCAGGTATTAACTTTTAGTTGTTTTAACCATCATTTTTAGTTCTTTTAACAGGCCTTTTTTAAGTTATTTTAGCTTTCACTTTTTAACTTTTTAGGGGTGAGGCTTTATTAGTTGTTTCCTTATTTTATTTTTGGATTTTGGGCCCTAATGATCTAGTTGTTGATCGGCCCTTAAACATCCCCACTCACTCACTCTTCCATCACTCACTCACTCTTCCATCAGTTGTTATAATTGTTCCTAGATATTCATACATATCTACTAGCTCTATTTTCTTCATTCTTATGTATGATGGATATTTCCTGCCCATGTTCTTTTCAAATACACATAACTTTACTTTTCTTAACATTTATTTCCATTCCCTTTCTTCCAAGGTCATCTCCCCATTCTATCATAGACATCTGTAGTTTTTACTCATTTTCTGGCATCAATATTATGTCATCTGCATATACCAGCGCCTGCAGTTGGATTGGTCTCATATCCCAATATCCTATTGTGGTTCTTGGTGTTCTCCTTTTACAAATTTTAATTATTTCATCCATAAAGTTAATAAAGAGTAGTGAGCTAACACTATCCTACTGTTTAATTCTTTATTTATACTCACCTTCACTTATAAAATGTTGGAAAAACTGGGAACATTTTCAAGACATTTAACCTCATTCTCAGCCGTTGTGTGACTCATTCTCCACCAGCTCTCTGCTGCTATGGTCCTATTACCATCTGGTGCTAGGGGCACAAAGTTTCAACGCTTCGTTCAATGCCATGATTTCAAAATTTACTAATCTATTACTGTTTTTGACTATGTATATTTTTCCCCAAATTTTCAGTTCTACCATTGAAGTGATATTAACAATTTTATGTTATGACCAATGTGGTTTTCTATCCAAAAATGGTGTGATGCTGCAGACTTTTGTGTTTATTTCAGTTTAACATTTCTCTCATGTTCCTTTAGCTTGGTTCCCAAATTTCTTTTAGTTTTACCTATGTAGCTTTTCTCACAGTTCTCATAGTTGATCTGGTAAATTCTGGATTTTACAGTTATGGGGACTGTATTTTTAAGTGGCTTGTTTAGTAGGTTTTTTTGACTGAATTTGTTTGGAGGTGCTAGTCCTATATTTAATTTTTTGAGGATGTGTTCAAACTTTCTAAAGGCCCAGGGATGGTAGGGGAATTTTCTATATTTTCAGTTTGTGTTTGTAAGCAGTGTCAATGTTATAGTTTGTGAAACTACCTTGAGTTTTTCCTTTCCTTTTAACATGTTCCTTATGATGGCTGGGTTGAATCCATTTGATATTGCTATTTCTTGCATGTGCTGTTACTCTTTCAAAGCCTCGTCTTTACTCAATGGGACATGATATAAACAGTGAAACAATTGCAAAGTTAGGTAATTGGTGTGAGACTGGGTTACATCCATTTTTACTTTCTCTACTATGTATGGTAAAGTAGAGGAAGTATTATATTCTACCAAAAACTCTATGTCAAGATTTCGGCACAAATATATGTATTAGGACACCCTGAATCCAAAAAAAGAATTTTTAGAAAAAGGCCCATGTGTGTGTCTCTGTGTGTGCATGTGTGTGTGTGTGTGTGTGTGTGTGTGTGTGTGTGTGTGTGTGTGTGTGTCTGTCTCTCTGTCTATGGACAGAATAACTCAAAAACGATAAATTGGTTAAAAACTAAAGTTGTATTTACGTTTGTTGTTTTTGAAGGATGTGACACAAAGATTTTGAAGAAAATTCCTCCACCCTAAACTGCCATTTACATGCACAAATTTTAAAAAATTTTGATTTTCTTGAAAATGGCTGTAACAATTTTGATTAAAATACTATATGAGATATTTTTATGGCCAATGAAATGTATATCTTGAACTTTCTAGCTATAGCCCCTTTAGTCCTATAGATAGACCAAATCTTATTATACAAAAAATATATGTCCTGTTAAAACAATTTTTACTTTCTCTACTAGTAAGTGGAGGAAGTATCATATTCCACCCAAAAATTTCATGTCAAGATTTCACCAGAAATATATGTTTAGCGGCTCCTTAAATCCAAAAAAAAAGAATTTTCAGTAAAAGATGTGTGTGTGTGTGTGCGTGTGTGTGTGTGTGTGTGTGTGTGTGTGTGTGTGTGTGTGTGTGTGTCAGTGGAAAGCATAACTCAAAAATCTGATGTGTTGCACTCACATGACTTTCTCTGCTCTTGTGCTAACCATTCTTATAAACTCTTATTTTTATATCTTCTTCATGTCAGTTGAGATAAACATTTGCAGAAATTATCTTATTGCTTATTTTCTTGTTGGAGCAAGAAAAATATGAGAATACAGTAGGCTTTGAGCAATAGTCAAATCTTTTAAAGCTTTGGGATCTCGTTTTCTTTGCATGCTTAACATATAAAAATATGAACAACAATGTTCCATTTCATGAAAGTTTTAAATCTTCCAAAACTGATACAAATAACAAGGAATATCTCTGAAATGGTTTCAGTCTACCAAAAAATTTATTCAGATATAAATTTTGTGTTTTAGTGATATCAACATTTTTTGTAGAGTAAGATTTTTGTCTGTCTCTTATGGTTTATGAGTTATTCAAAAGTCATCCAGAGTAAACAGCACTACATAGGCTATAGCCAGAAAATTCAAAATATACATTTCATTAATCATACAAATATCTTAAACATATCACATTTTAATCAAAATTGTTAGTAATTTTCAAGAAAATAAAAATTTTCAAAAAATGTTCCATGTGAAGGTTAGTTTAGGGTGGGGTTATTTTCTTCAAAATCTTCCTGTCGCGTCCTTGAAAGATATTATACTTAAATACCAACTTTGGTTTTTAACCACTATTCGTTTTTGGGTTATGCTGTCCACAGACTGACACACACACACACAGACACACACACACACACACACACACATACACACACACACACACACACACACACACACACACACACACACACACACACACACACACACACACACACACACACACACACACACACACACACACACACACACACACACACAGATCTTTTTTCTAAAAATGCTTTATTTTGGATTCAGGGGTCTCAAAACATATATTCCCAGTGAAATCTTGACAGCAAATTTTTGGGTGGAATACAAAATACTTCCTCTACTTACCAGTAGAGAGAGTATAAATGAAAAGTCGATTAAAAGCCAAAGTTGGTATTTAAGTTTAATGTCTTCTAAGGATGCGACACATAGATTTTGAACAAAATTGACGCAAACTTTCCTCTAAGTCGAAGACATCATCTTTAAGATCTATAAGATCTCGTGTTTGGTGTCCGGACTAGCTCTAGCAGGAGGTCCTAATCAGGGTATGCGTGAGTTGTGGTAGGAATGGAACCAAATGAAGAATTAACCAACATTTAACTTTATTTGCAAATTTCCAGATTTGTAGAGAACTGCCAACGATATTTAAATAGAATGTAACTTTGTAACTTCAACTACAATGTTATAACACGTTAACTTTGTCACCCTTTAGCAACCGCCGAATTATGTATATGCGCTAGCTTACGTACAAATCCCAAATTGCAAGTGCATTCTCTCGGCTCGATTCAAGACGAGTGTGTGTTGCGTTGCATTTGTTTATGCGTGGGCAACACAAAGGAAGCAATTTCCTTTGGCCAACTTTAGAGCACGTCATGGTAAGATAGGAATCAGCACGCGGAATCGTTAGAGCTTTGCACATACAACAATTGTAACCTTATCACTCATTTATATCTGCCTAAGGTTCCATTCTTGAGACTTTAATCTAGTTAGCTTTATTATGCCTTCCCCTTAACTATCGACTAGAATCTCCTTTTGTTTCTTTCTATTATCAATTATATATATTGACATTATAATTTCGGTTTCAAAATTGCTCCACCCTAATCTACCTATTACATGAAAAGTTTTGATTTTCTTGAAAATGGCTCTAACGATTTTGATTAAAATGCTATGTGTTTGAGATATTTTTATGACAAATGAAATGTATATCTTGAATTTTCTGACTATAACCAATGTAGTCCTATTTACTCTGGATGACTTGCAAAACTGGTCAACTGTAAGAGATACACCAAATGTTACTGTGCAAAAAGTGTAGATCTTGCTAAAATACACAATTTATGTTCAAACAAATTTGTTTGCAGAATGAACCATTTCGGAGGTATTCCTGGTTATTTGTGTGAGTCTCGGGAAACTTATACTTCTATCAAATGGAACATCGACATTCATTTTTTTATATGTTAACCATGCTAAAAGAATGGAGTTTGAAAGCTTTAAAAGATTTGACTACTGTTCAAAGCCTACTAGTCTACTGTATCCCATATTCCCCTTGCACGTACAAGGAGGTAAGTAAGAACATAATTTCTGCAAATGTTTATCTCGACTAACACAAAGAAGATAGAGGAATAAGAGGTTATAAGAATGATTAGAACAAGAGTAGAGAAAGTCATGTGAATGCAACACATCAGAATTTTTAAAATAATTGTTTTGTAGGGCAAACCATTTTGGAGATATTCTTTGTTATTTGTGTGAGTTTTGGAAAACTTATACTTTTGGAAAATGGAACATCAGTATTAATTTTGTTATGTTAACCATGCAAAGAGAATGGTATTTGGAAGCTTGAAAAGATTTGACTATCGTTCAAAGTCTACTGTATTCCAATATTCTCTTTGTACCTACAAGAAGACAAACGATAAGATAATTTCTACAAATCATCCACATGTCTACTCCTACTGAATCTGCAGAACAACCATATTGAATTTACAATAGAAGCAGAAGAAAACACCTTAACTTTCCTGAACCTCAAAATAACTAGAAATCTACATATCATTGAACTTGGAATACATAGGAAACCCCCACATGCAGATAATTACACAAGGAAAAATATGTGTTACACTCACATGACTTTCTCTACTCTAGTACTAACTATTCCTACATCGAGACAAACATTTGCAGAAATTATTGCTAGTATTCTTATAGGTACAAAGGGAATATGAGAGAAAATGGAGTAGTTGGAGAGCTGTCCTACTTTAGGGTTTTCATAAAGACACACCTACTAATAGATCTGTAGAAGAACGCAATTTTAAATATGAATGATAAAGGATTAAAAATTGTTTAATACAACAATATCTGATATATAAAGTGTAGAATGATAAAGGATTAAAAATTGTTTAATACAACAATATCTGATAAATAAAGTGTAATAATGCACTAAGTTCTTATAAAATTTGGAAATAGGACACCTAACTATTTTGAATTACTTATTTATTTAATTTAGTATAGTATACAGACGATTGTGTAAAATGTACAAAGAATCACATATAATTTGTAAATCAATATCTTCTAATGCACTTAATTGCAATTCAAAATGTCAGAATAGATTAATAGTAAATTTAGTAATCACTCCATGAGCACCAAAAAGTAGACCAATCCTTCCTAATTTGATATTTTGTATTGGTCTCTTAAATAAGGAATGTAAAACTCAAAATGTAATTCTTTCCCTTATCAGTCTCCTTAATTTGGCTTAGGCTTTTTTCAAATTGGATTGTTAGCTCGACAATTGGTCCCCTATTTTGTTGCCTGTCAATGCCAATTACATGTATTATTTCATAAAAGTAAGGTTATAAAGTATGTTGTGAATGTACATATAACCATTTTGATACCATTGCAATGTATACTTACAGCACTGTTGAGAAAACCACTTGCCCTGTCATGACCTACATTAGGCTTTGAGCGTTAGTTAAATGTTTTAACCCAGCGGTAGGTGCATGGCAGTATACAGTGCTGCCAATTTAGTTTCTTTTAATAATTAAGTCAGCTTGTCAAACACACCAAAATTGTGCTAGATATGCTTCACTTGGTTATTTAGACTCTGAATGTAACTATTACTGTACCCATCATAATCGCTGTGACTGATGCGTAAAGTAGACAACTACACCGAGGCAGCACATGTGGCCGGTCATGCAAGTAAACGTAACCTAATCATTGCTGAATGTTTCAAACGTCCAAAGCTTTCTTTAGCAGAAACACTTTGTTTGAATGACTAGTTATGAAGAATACTTTGGCATTACAATTTTCCTAATTGTCTTCCAGATTCACACAAAGAAAGGCATTGATTCCAGAAGGAATGAGCATCTTCTGAAATCATGTGACAGAGAGGGTTATGTTGATTTCTTTGATAGTGATGATGAAGCAGAAATAACTGAGATAATTCCAGTAAATTTCAGCAATTGTGTGAATCTTTATGGATGCATCATTCGTTAGCAGTCCTAGGGGAAAACACACAAGAATATATTCAGGTTCTGCCTGGCCTGAAGCGGAATACTTTTTGTTGTTGTTGTTAGCTAATGCTGGATTTCTGACAATGAAGTCATTAATCCTTTTGCTCTCCAATATTTAATATATTGATAGAGCAATAGCAGTATAGTAACCGCTTTTTAGAGAGCACCATATTTTTATGTTTTGGCGGTTACATCGCTCTCTCACAACCCCCAGAATGTCTGGAGGACCACACCTGTCATTGGTTTACGGGTCTCACCGACCTGACCGGGAGAATTAACAAAATAAATTCACCGACCATATCCTCTGATTACCAATCAGAGAATGTATTACATGCCATGACAGGTCAGCATGTTAGGGGTTAAGATTTTATAGAGAAATTAGAGAAATGGAGAGGTTGGAAAAATAAAGACTCCCTTGCCCTCGGGAACCCTAATAGCATCGGGGTCAGAAGAGAACAAGAGATGACCAAGGTAAGGTCAGATAGAAAAGTTACAGTGAGGAACAAAACACCAGTAAGTGGAAGTAATGTTCTGCTCAGCTTGGGTTTTGTAATTACCTTAAAGTACACATGCCTGAAAATTTGGGATTCTTGTTTACCCTCCCTTCTTTTCTTTCCATTGTTTCTGTAAGTATAAAGCTCTACTTGCTGACAATTGAATATCCCTCAAGTTTCACCATCTGAAACTGCAAGTCGTTTTCTAGTGCAATTCTACTAAAAATGAAGTTTAGGAGTGTTGTTTAGTGTTATTAATTGAGTCAACTTTTAAATTAAATTGATTATAACAACACTGTTTGCAAACTTCTATAAAAGGAAGATATTCTTTTTCCTTGCCCATTTTGCTACTGACAGAACATACGTACACAACAGCGACCTCAGCAACATATAGCGACCTTTAAAACACATGCCTCTTGGAGCTGCTTATAATGCAATGGACATGCTTAATTGCTGTACGAATAGCAAAGTTATGCAAAAGTTGGAGCTATTTTCTAACATTTGTTATTTCATACAGTAGTGTTTGTTTTGAAATGTATTTTCCATTAGAATCCCTTTGAATTAGGTTTATCAAGCATGTATATATGGTTTAGCGAGAAAACAAAAGTTTTTAAGCAAATATAGAATGTCTTTTTATTGCAAAGCTGTTGTGTATGAATATGAATGTTATGTTATACTCTTTCTCTGCTTGTCCCTCTGTTTCGGGCTCACATAATTATAAATGTATATGAATGTTGTAATGAAGTACCTATATTAGATGTAGGCCATTCTTTTGGGTTATGTGTTAGTGGTTCCTCATAAAAAACTGGAATTGCAAAGTAATGCTCTTCCATCTATATTTCTAAAGCTACCAAAATATTTTACAACTGCAGCTCCTCACTGTAGAGACCCAGAACAAAGATGAAGAGTTCATGTTGAACATGAAACTCCTAATGACAAAATCAGAAATAACCTTGAAATTGGCACAAGAAGTGAGTTATCTCAACGCCTTGAATCGTGGTGGTCTAAAACATCCTTCTTATATTGCACTAGAAATTGGAATTTGTGTGTACAAAATACTTCAAATCCTAATTTCGCACAAGTATGAAGTTAGGCTATTAAACTGTTGCAACTCTAAAGCATTGTTAGAAGCTTTAATGAAACACATGTTGGAAACAGAATATTCTGAAATACACTGTAAATATGGTAAATCCCTTGCTGAAAGATATGGAAAACTTAAACTTTCGTCAAATACAACATCAATGTTCATGTTTTTATATCCTGTGCAAAGAGAACGGAATTTGAAAGCTTTAAAATATTTGAACCATCGCTCAAAGCCTACTGTATTCCCATATTCCCCTTGTACCTACAAGGAAATAAGCAATAAGATAATTTGTACAAATGTTTATCTCAACTAACACAAGAAGATATAGGAATAAGAGTTTGTAAGAATGGTTAGTACAAGAGTAGAGAAAGTCATATGTGTGCAACACATTTGTTTCTATTTTATGCTAATTGTAATAAAGTGATATATATCTGACTGCACGGACCTGTGGAACACAAAACAATACAACAGTGAATCAAATAAAAACTGCAGTTTTTTTTACTATTTTATTGGAACCACCAAGAAAAACAAAACAACCACCTCAGTTTTACTTTCTGTACCACATACATGATGTGTTTATTCATTACAGTATAATTATTATTAAACTGTTAGTAAAATGACTTAGCAGCCACATCTGCATCTTTATTGTCATGAACGCCCATGCAGCTTGGGCTCCATGTAAAGATGAACCGGTATCCACGTGAGAGCAGTTGAGAGATGAGTGTCTAAATTTTAAAAGTGAGTGCGGAGGTGCCAATAAACTGTTGCAGGGCCTGAATAGTGCACAGAGAGTTGGAGCATACGATAAAATTTACAAGAACTAAGCTGGAAATAAAAAATAGGCAATAAAATTGTAACTGGAATGGTGTGTTAAAATGCATCACAGAAAAGACTTATGCCATTATTGAATATGCCCAGTTGTTTAGACATAACAAATGTAAATATTGCATACTATATTTAATTATCAAAATTGTATTTTTGTAATCAAATATGAATAACCAATCAATCGCAGTTGCTATGTCCATAACTATGGAAAGACTTACCTATATAGAGAGGTAATGAATGACTATTACTAACATGGTAAGTGTTGCATATTGGTGCTATCAAACAGAAAATTTGTCTGTGATTCAATGACATTGGCCATACCACAAAAGGTCAGATTGAATACAGCACAGGAGTATATGATACGAATAATACTATTGCGAATATTTTTAAATATGGAAGAAAGAGAAGATTAAGGATATTTCTCTGACGAAACCTGAAAGTTTGTGTGCGTAACAACTTCAGGACTTGAATATATTACTCATAAAAGTGTGAAATAGATTGTGAATATATTGCAAAATAACTATAAAGTTTAATTAGCTGAGGAACTGAGTTATTATGTACTAAAAATAGTGATAGCTTGCCCTTATTTGTTTGTTTACACCCTCAGAGCCCTGAAGATAAGATCACACAAAAACTGCTATAAATATACTAAACAGGCAAGAGTGTTTCTATTCTATCACTTTCTACAACTTTAACCCTAGAACACTAAGCCTCGTTATTTTTACGACGAACGATTGGCAATCCTGCTTTTACCCCTATAGTTTTCGTGCCACAATTATTTCCTTTTCAGTAGCTTCCTAGCTTTTGAAGAGCTTTGTCAGTGGGTGTGCATTGTCGAAATAGGATGCAACAGTGCAGTGTTAGTAAGTGCTTTGTCGTAAATTTTATGACGATTAGTGTTCATGTATCCAGAATTTCATAAGGAAGTAGATTTATTTTTGTAATAATCTGAATTCAGGAAAGCAGGACGTGTAATAACAATTCAGGAACGCAGTTGAATCATTGCTTTCGATCGTTTCAGATGAGTATTCTGTGTGCAGACGACCCAAATTATGAAAAAAAGATTATGGCAATGCTTCTTGAAGAAGATAGTAGCCACGAGATTGATTTTAGCTCCGACGAAGAAATTGATAATGTGGAGTCTGATGATGTAATAATGACTGATACAGATGGTGAAGATATGGCAGGACGAAATATTGATATGTGTATGAGCAGCGATGAAAATTCTCCTCTAATTAGGCAACGTGGGCATAAAAGTAGAAGGTTAGAATCTGAACATTCTAGTAATTCCGCATTTGAAAGTGAAGAGAACGGCAACATTTCTTCGCCACCAGAAAGTCTATATATTGTGATTCAACCAAAAAGTATTCTGAAAGCGAAGAACAAACATCGCTGGTCTGCGAAACCTGCTAGTCATTCAAGATGCAGTACACCAGCAGAAGTGCAATCCACTTCGTTCAGACACCTATTGGACAGGCTAAAGAAGCGGTGATGGCCACTGTGTATGTTTTATGGCATGATTAATATTGGCTGCGTAAATGCCTGGGTTATCCACAGTCACAATAAACAGCACCAAGGGACACACAAATTGGCAAGGAAGGACTTTCTAATACGCTTGTCTGAGGAACTCACTATGCCGTGGATGGCGAAGAGACTGGAGTCCCCCAGTTTACAAACACACCTCCGTGTAATGATACAGGATATTCTCCAGAACAGTCACCCTCCCAAAGGCAAGAAACACAGGCCAATGGCAAGAGAACCATTTGTCATGTATGTCCTTCTAAAAAAAAGAAGATTGACAACAACGTACTGCAAAGAACATAGGGCAAATCTCTGCACAAATTGTTGTAAGTGAGGCGAGATAGAATTGTCTCTGTTGTCTCGTAACAGTTTAAATGAGTCAAGATAATATTTTATGAGGCAGGCATAAACATTTGTGAGCTAATAGTAATGTATTTTGTAATAGAAATAAACAGTAGTAAATTTTACGAGGCTTAGTGTTTATGTACTATAGGAATAGGGTTAGTGTTCCAGGGTTAAAGTTGGTTTAAGGGAGAGGGAGTGAGTGGAGTTTAAGGGCCTGTCGACAGCTAGGGCATTTGGGCCCTAAGGGAGAGAGAGAATGCATTGTGTATTTGGGGATCTTTGCCCTTTACAGCACTGCCAAATGTGTTGGCCATAAAATGCACCATTTATAAGTTTATGACAGTTTCATTCTTTGAAATCTCAAAGAATATTCAAAGCCAAAACCTTTGACTTGCTGTCCATTTCTTGGAAAACATCTCTCAGCGTGGAAACGAGTGTGACCTTGAAGCTATTTTTGAGCAAAGTTGTGAAATACCAAACCGTACTTGCTTCAGTCATTTGTGCTCTGTGCTTTAGTTGTGATTAACCTCGTTAGTGAACATGGGTGAAAGGAAAAGGAAGTGCATTACAATTGCTGAAAAATTACCCATTTTAAATGTAGTGAAGGAAAGTAGCTACATGAAACATACAGAAATTGCTAAGAAATTAAGGATTAAGAGGACATGATTTATTCTGTTAATAAGGAAGAAAGCGAAATCACTATCAAATCACTATCTATGCTATGACAATCCTGACTAAGACTTCAGAATATGGACGTTTGAAAGCTTGGTAAGAGAACTACAATCTTGCAATGGGTTAGTAAATATCCGGTGCTGAGAAAGGTTCAAAGCATTAAAGAATGCTTTAGTAGCGCTGTAAGTTCTTTAAAATTTCAGACAGCAGCTGTCACTGTTTTAAATAGACCATTGAGAAAGTGGTGGATCATCATCACGAAACAATTGTCTGGAATTTTTAAGAACTGAAGGCATTACTAATAAAAGTGAAGCTTTAAGCAGCTAAGTTTGCTTGTATTTTATATTCTGTTGCTTCACTGTTAACACCTTCAGTTTTTCATTGAATATTAAACACAGATTTTCAGTCCCATACATTCTGCCAACTATTTATGGCACAGGAAAGTTTATTTTACAAAGTAACATAATAGTATAAACAGTTACCTTCAATAGCATCACAACATATACATTTCAGTTGTACAATGATATGAATATTAAGTTAATAATCAATTATGACCAATATAAAATTCTTCTTCTCACAGCCTGGTCAAATATTTTAAACATATTGTTCCAGGTATGACAGGTTCTAATGTATAAAGTAAACATTTTCTCAATTGGCAAGACTGAGGAGTATAGCTGTGCCACGCTTCACCCAGAACTCATGTGTTTCACTTCCACTCTTCAAATCAATTGCCACAATGTATGCTGCACGACCCTGGCTGCCACACCGTATAGGGAAGTAGTAACAAGGGCACACATAGATACCTGAAAAATCAACAATTATCAATCATAAAGTATTGACTGAATCAATGTGAGAAAAATTATTTAAGGCCACCTGGCCCAAGGAAATCTGAAAATTTTTACATTTTTTGTTCTTTATCTTATTAAAATAGTGCATTTAATCCTTGAGAGGTAGAATTGCAACTGAAAAATTCAATGCCACAGTTGGGATTTGAACCATAGACCCTCTGCTTACCAGGCGGGTGCTCTAACCATTAAGCCACTGTAGTCAAATCTTTTAGAGCTTTGAGATTCCATTCTCTTCACACAACTAACATAAAAAACTGAACAACCATGGTGCATTTGAGAAAAGTTTAAGTTTTCCAAAACTAACACAAATAACAAGGAATAGCTCAAAAATGGTTCACTCTATACCACTCTGTCCACTATGTGATCTGCAAGAGGAAATGGACCAAGACCACCTTCAAATATGCCCAGACACTTCTAGCACTCCATCCATCAGTGAAAAATATTGGAGAGTAAGAGAGATTAATGACTTTATTGTCAGAAATCCAGCATTAGCTAACAAGAAAAGCTTTAACTATCTTCCTTTCATAGAAGTTTGAAAGTTTATTGTCCGGTTGATAATGGAGGAAAGTTAACCTCCGAAACACATTGTGGAAATTATTATTTATTTATGCCAACAAACTTACTGTTGGTGTGTTTAAACACACAAGCCGTGTGTGAGCAAAGTTTGAGAGGTGGAACTGGAACTTAAAAATTCAATGCCACAACTGGGATTTGAACCACAGACCTTCCGCTTATCGGGCGGCTGCTCTAACCACTGAGCTATTGTGAAAAACTGCCAGAATGGCATTAAATTCTCAAACCAGTTCGTATTTCTATGTTTCAATTATTTAATTTGATATGGGAAACTCAAACCTTTCCTGACCAATGGAGGGAAGCCATAGTTGTTCCTATTCTGAAACCTAACAAAGACCATTCCAAAACTGTCAATTATCGTCCAGTTTCATTAACCTGTCCTTTGTGCAAACTCTTGGAAAAAATGGTCTGCAGTCACCTCAGATGGATTTTGGAAAATAATACATTAATGTCGCCATACCAAAGTGGTTTCTGGCCATTTTGTTCCACAAGCAATCACCTTGTCAACATAGATACTGAACTTTGTGATGCTCTAGCACTGAAACATCACACAATTGTAGTTTCCCTAGACATTGAAAAGGCTTATGAAATGGTCTTCAGACCTAGGTTTATAGACATTCTCTTAAATATTAAATTTAAACGAAACATCTTGGTGTTCATAATCAATTCCTTGGCTCACAGATATCTTCAAGTGCGTGTCCAAGATAAATTATCTCCATCGATGGAAATGGTGAATGGCCTACCCCAAGGTTCTATAATGAGCATACTATTATTCCTCTTAACTATAAATGATATCACCAATATGGTTAAACATCCAGTAAAAGTCTTCCTCTTTGCAGATGATATTACTCTTCTTTGCAGTGGAAAAAATATTCTACTGATTTCCCAAGTCATTCAAGAATCCTTGAATAACATCCACACCTGGGCAAACAATTCAGGTTTTATTATATCGAAATCAAAATCTGAAATCATAGTCTTCACTAGCACTAAAAAGGATTTGCAAGCCAATGTTGGTCTCAATTTTGGTGGCCATAATCTGCACAGAACGAATACTTGCAAAATACATTTGACCACAAACATTCGTGGAAACAACGCATTACAGCGCTTAAAGCAGAATGTGCATCCCGGCTAAGTATTATTAAGATGATTTCATCTCCCAAGCGGGGCACTGACTCAAAATGCTTAATCAACATCTACAAAGCTCTGATCCAGTCCAAACAACAGTTTACTTGTGGAGGCTGGTCTTCTTCCCTTGGACTTGCAACGTAAACAACTTTGCCTCAACTGCTCTTACACAACTTTCTGCTCACCAAGCAATTCGTCCAACAAATACATTTTCAATGCTTCAAAAGCAGAACTTACGGTTCTCTTCATAGCTATCCGAAATCACTGTGTGAGAGACTTCAGGAATACTGCTCAGAATTTTGAATTGAGAAGCCTTCTATACTTCTGAGATGTCTTCATCCTATCCCTCCATGCCTGTCTTTTACTCCAGGTTTCGCAAATACCAAATCTCACATCTCACAACAATGCCCAAATGGGTTATCCTATCAACGATCTCATTCCTCCACCAGAAGTACCACCAACATCACAAAGTATATACTGATGGATCAAAACATGACTCAAGATCAGGATGTGCCATAGTCACTAACTCACCTCCAGAAACTCACTCTTATCGCCTACTGGATTACTTCTCTCTCTTTTCATGTGAAGCTTGAGCTGTCGTCAAGGCAATTGAAAGAAGCGCTCTAAGTCACAATAATTTGTTAATCGTAATCCTTTCAGACTCTATGTCAACTATTGCTGCTGTTGCAAATAAATTTTCTATGAATCCACTCATTCAACAAATTCAGGAATGTCTATTTTATCACTACAAGACTGGTGTTCAAATCTGTTTGGCATGGATTCCCTCACATATAGGTATATCTGGAAATGAAAAAGCAGATATGACAGCTAAATCTGCTACATCACTGCAACAAACTGAAGCTGATGTGGATGGATCACTACAGGATGTCAAACAGATGTTTCGGAAATGTTTTGTGAACCTCTGGAATGAATAATGGAAATTGACCCCTCAAAGTTGCAGCTTGTTAGGAAATTGTTACAGAACCGGCTTTTCCAAATATTCATTTCCAGAGAAGACAAATCCTGATTAGCAGATTGCACAATGGTCACTTCAAACTCAGCCATGGATATCTGATGAGGAAAACAAATAAAGATCCATGCCCGAAATGTGGAGCTCAAGAAATATCTACAACACATCTTATCCTTGATTGCCCCACCTTGGTGAATCACAGAAGTGCCTTAAATCTCATTAGTGATCTGTGCTCTATATTTAAAATCGCCAAAGGATGCAGAGCAATTATTAAGTTACTGGAAGTATCACAATTGCTATCTGCTATTTAGTTTTAGTTCCTTTGTATATAGTTAAGCCTAATTATTTATACCACCATAATTATTTATTTAATGTACATTTACTGTATTATACTACTGTCAAAGTTCAATTGTTCTGTTTATGATCTCTACTGTACTGCAGCTATGTGTATTTTGTCTACAATGAAATTTGTTCTGTTATGTATATATTACTGTGGTCGTAGTGACCTTAAATAAACAAAAAAAAATTAATATGCAATGCTCAAAGTAGAAAAATCTGATGGTTACACTTGTAAAAGTTGTTATACTCACTCTTCTACAAGCCATTCTTGCGAACACTTATTCTCCTATCCAGTGCTCGTTTTCTAAAAAAAGGTGATGGGGAAATCTCAGACTGGACTTGTTTACTTCAAAGTCTAAGCAGCCTATATGTAATGCAAGAAATTAAGTAAGCCAAGCAGATAACTTTATTGTCTCTAATGGTTAATAAATAGGTCACATTTCAATATTGACTGTTTCCTGCTAGTGTGAACTTTTCATTAAAAGCCTGACTGTGTTTTAGCAGCTTTTTATGCCCTACCGAACACATTTGCAGTTTTTTTCACTTCCAAAAGTGTTTTCTTTGGAGCTCTTAGTTGCAGCTTGAAGAGCAGAACTTTCCTCGTGCTTGAATATTTTCTTTTGTAGAGAGATCATCTCGTTATTTTTCCCCCCGCATCCCCGCCAGGTGACAGACATTATAGCCCACCCTGGTCCAATATTTTCCCCTGTTTGTTTCTATCTGGTCCTAGTTTCCCAACTTCTTCACATATTCTGCAACCAAGTTTCTTGTTTTTAACCAATAGCCACACATTTTTTCAACTAATGACCAACAATCAGGGATATCATAATTTTTCATCACTATGTTTACTCGAGGTCCCATCACATCATTATAATTTGAAATGAGTTCATTGTTGATCTGTTTTATTTTCTTGGATGCTTAAGACCATGTGAGATAGTTATTTTTCAACACATTGAATCTTCTAACTCAAAAAATCATGTGCACACTGTACAATACACTACCAGCATCGGTAAGTCACTAAGTGTAAACAAGTCACAGCTTGTTACCATGTCTACCACTGCAAGGAACTGAATGGTACCTACGAACATGGAACAGATCCGCTCAGGTCCAAAGAGTACTGATTTCAATTCTTTGCTCAGATCACACCACACGCTATGGTATTCATAAACACCAATATTAAACACGAAACTCGCTGAGAAGATAGATAACAAAGCGGTTGTTTTTGACACTTGCAAAGAGGTTGCAATCAGTTTTAACGCTACTATAACCTCCTTAGATTAAAGCCATAGATAAAACCAATCAGTAAGTATAAAATCACATTTCCTACTTTTTAATGAGGACATTTTGTGGTTTTTAAGTTATTTGATCACAAAATGTTTAGGGGGAATGCATCCCCTAGCCTTCACCCAGAAAAATAGCACTGCTATCTACTTCTTGTTAATAAAGACAAACCTTCATTACTCATTTACACATTTTGTTGTAGGTGTATGTTAAAAACTAAACCTTTCCAAAGCTGATAGCTATGTAATGGCTTTAAAATTCTTTTCTGTTTCCATAAACATGAAAAAGAAGGAAAGAAAGAAAAAAAGAATAGTCAGATGCAGTTGAGAGAAGTATTTCATAATGGTTCTTCATTTAAAACCTAACCAGCAAACAGCATTTAGCCTGTGTGCGATTGGGTGTGCCACAGCTGGCTTTGCTCCTACATGAACTCCACGCATAAAGCACTCTTACCTTATAGAAGATGTTGGAAATGTTGTCCATCCTTGGCTAAACAAACATTATATCAGGAGAACACATTCTGGTTCACAGGATTAAGTTAGGCCACTGTAATGTTTTCGATTTCATTTCTAGTATTTTGTTTTAGTTCTTCCAACGTATGAGGATTTGTCTCGTAAACTTTGTCTTTCAGGTTACTACCCCACACACCGTTAGATTGGTGAGCGAGAGGGCCATACACCAGCACTATCTTCAAACACTTCCCTAATTTTATTCATGGGCTGCTCTGCTGTATGGGCAGTAGCAGAATCTTGTTGAAACCACCCATATGATTTCTCTTCTTCTGTCAGTTCATGATAAAATGGGGTCAAAATGTCATTTTGGTACCTCTCTGCAATTGCAGTCTGCTCATAGAGTATTGGACCAATTATACGTCTAGCACCAACAGCATACCGAACTCTGTCTCTCTGACCATAATGAGGAATTTCTTGAATGCGATGTGAATTTTCAGAGGCCCAGTACTGACCAGCCATGCACACAATGGCAGTCGGTAGTGCAGAAATCCAGCAAGGTCGCGGGAGAGGCAAAACGCTGTGTGTTCTGTTGC
Organism: Tenodera sinensis; assembly: GCA_030765045.1. Lineage (NCBI taxonomy): Eukaryota > Metazoa > Arthropoda > Insecta > Mantodea > Mantidae > Tenodera > Tenodera sinensis. The sequence goes on along the minus strand of CM060964.1, from coordinate 378,176,095 downwards.
ATTATAAATGAAGAACCCTGTATTATATATCAGCCTGAAGATATGATTGAAGAATCATGAAGCTGCAGTCCCCTGCATATTTTAACTAAGATAAGCAAAGCCCAGTCTCTAATATTCTTCTTTATATTTGTAGAAAGATTAAGATTTTTAAAGATTGTTGCTCACTACTTCCAGTATGATCGATCCCCTGTATAATTTCAATAAGTTAGCATTACCTCTTAACCAACTCCACTACTCTGCATGAGTTAGTTACATACTAAGCGATCAGTGGCGTAGCATAGCGTTGTGTGTGGACTTGGATATGCACTTTGAACTCATGTTAAGGGTATACAAAAGTGAAATTTCTAAATTCTACAATATTATTTATTACTGGATTTTGCTTGTTATATGAGGTATAATACATGTAAGGAATAATGTACATTCAAAGTTTCATTGCAATACTTTTAACACCTTCAAATTTATTATATTTTCTAGCTATTCTTTTGCTCCACGGTGAAAATTCCAAAATTTTGATAATTTTAAATATTATTCTTTTGTATATAAGTACCCTCAAAAGAATGTTGGGAACAGAAAATTTTGTAATGCTTTGGTTATTAAATAAAAATTAAGTAGTTTGAAAGCATAATTTTTTCATAATTTTTAGTTTTCATAGAACTTTATAATTCACCAACAGAAAAATCACTCCCACTATTTTTTCTGCATTCTCAGATAGTTGATTACAAACACTCAGATTCCATATTCGGAGCAGTAGGTTCTCAGGAAATTCAGCATTTTCTCTGCAACACTTGTTTTCCTCGTAGTGAAGCATGTGGATGCACATGAGCAATGTGCATACCCTGTCTTCAGTTTCCTGCTGTAGTCTTACATGTTCACACACATTACTACTCAAAATGCTGCTTGTTGTACACTGATACATATGGAAGAAGTTAAAAATATGAAATTAACCTTCACTAGGAAACAAAATACTGAAAAACTTAGCTTTAAACCTCATTAACAATAACAAACGAGAAGCACTTTTCTGTGTTACATGCACATTGACATGACTGGCTTGAGGCAAACACAACTGCCAGCCACTCTGTCTCAATCCTTGGCATGATATACTAACAATACCAACTCATAGCAGATTGTTGTTCGACACATGCTCCTCAGCAAGCATTATGCCAAGTGGATTAGTATATATGTAGATAAAGTTAACTGAGGAAAACTGACAGGGTATGCAACACATCACCCACATCCATTGACACTATGCGCCTGTCATTAATAGCCAAAATAGTTTTCTGTAATGTGATAAATTACCTTTCATCTTTTTCTTCAACACCTCCATGGGTTTGAAATGTATGACTGGCATGGACACCACTAACTCCATGGGCTGTGGCTCTATCAGACAGGCATTCTTCCTGTCCCAAGCTGCCCCTTCAAGAAACATCCCCCTCACATACACTCCTTCCTGTAAATCAATGTATTCAACTTTGGTCCTATTTAAATAACCCATGAGGTCAAACTGCAACCAAAACTTTTCTGTGAACTTTAAATGAATAATTCAATTACTGCTTCTTAATAGTACCAGCATTTTTCCAGTAAAAAATCAGCAGAAGTATGCTCATATATCCAGATGATTGCTTTGCTAGAATTTTATTGCATTTTTTCTTTTGCAATCTGGTATTTCATAAACAGTTTAGGAAAAAATCCTAAAATTGTGCATTTTTAGCAGAAAACTATTCTTAAACTTCTACGCATTTAAATTACATTAATAAATATTTCTTAACATTCACATTTTCACACATTTCATGTCATTTAAAAAATACCATGAATCGGAACTGAAAAATGTAATGCCACAGCTGGGATTTGAACCACAGACCTCGCGCTCACCAGGTAGGCACTCTAACCATTAAACTACTGTGACAACCTGTGAGTATGACATTGAATTCTCCAAACAATTCATATTTCCCCCGGAAAGCCACAGAGGGTGTCTCGCATCAGAGGCAATTACCTCATGTTCTGGGATTACACAACCTTCTGATGGTTATTATGCAAACAAACTTACTGCTGGTGTTTTTAAACACACAAGCCGTGTGTGGGTAATGTTTGAGAGGTAGAATCAGAACTGAAAAATTCAATGGCACAGCTGGGATCTGAACCACAGACCCTCTGCTCAGTAATTACCATCAGTGGTTCAAATCCCAACTGTGGCATTGAATTTTTTAGTTCCAATTCTACCTCTCAAACATTACCCACACATGGCTTGTGTGTTTAAAAACACCAGCAGTAAGTTTGTTGGCATAAATGAATAATTTATAGGCATTGTTTGAATAATATGATTGTGCTTAATGTATCTTCTTCAGTATTCTTTTATGCTGGGGTTCTATGACTGAAGAATTGAAATAAACTGTGAAAAACACTAATGATACACTTTTTAAATGCTTTAAGCAAAAGCAACCAATCTAAGACTACATTAATAATTTTCAATATAAGAAATGTAAATGATGTACATAATACTCCACAATTATCGGAACACAACATAGTACCAATAAAAACACATTTTTAGGAATAATACTGCAACAGAAATTCACATGGTCAGAATGTATTAATTATGTGGGAAAATAAGCAAATCGCTATACCTGCTTAGACATTTTTCAAATTTCTTATTAAAATTGATATATTATGGAGTCATATACCCACATTTATATGGGATAGAGATCTGGGGAGGCAGTGCTAAATCACACATGGAAAGACCTTTTAAATTACAGAAGAAAGCAATTAGAACTATATATCACTTACACCCTAGGGATTCATGTAGACAGTGTTTTCGAGAAGAACAAATTCTTAGAATATTTCCACTCTATGTATACAGGCTGTTCCAAAATTAACCCGACAAACTATGGGAGCTGATAGATGACAACCACCACCATCACTACCACTCCAACACCACCAACACTATCACCACCATCACCACCACCACCATAACACCACCACCACCACCATCAACACCACCACCATCACCACCACCACCATCACTACCACTCCAACACCACCAACACTATCACCACCATCACCACCACCACCATCAACACCACCACCACCATCACCACCATAACAACACCACCACCATCAACACCAGCACTACCAACACCAACACCACCACCAATACCACCATCACCACCACCACCACCATCAACACCAGCACTACCAACACCACCATCACCACCACCACCATAACAACACCACCACCATAACAACACCACCACCATCACCACCACTACCACCATCAACACCACTACCATCATCACCATCAACACCACCACCACCACCATCACCACCATCAACACCACCACCACCATCACCACCATAACAACACCACCACCATCAACACCATCACCACCATCATAACACCACCACCATCAACACCAGCACTACCAACACCAACACCACCACCACCATCACCACCACCACCCACACTACCACCATCAACACCACCATCACCACCATCATCACCACCATCATCACCACCACCAACACCACCATCACCACCACCACCCACACTACCACCATCATCACCACCACCATCATCACTATCATCACCACCACCACCATAACAACACTACCACCATCAACACCATCACCACCACCCACACTACCACAACCATCATCACCATCACCACCCACACTACCACCACCACCATAACACCACCACCACCATCACCACCACTGCCACCATCACCACCATAACAACACCACCACCACCAACATCAACATCATCACCACCATCATCGACACCATAATAACACCACAACCATCAACACCACGAACACCACCACCACTGCCCCCATCAACACCACCACCACCATCAACACCATCACCACCATCACCACCACTACCACCATCATCACCATCAACACCACCACCATCACCACCATCAACACCATCACCACCATCACCACCATAACAACACCACCACCATAACAACACCACCACCAACATCAACACCATCACCACCACCATCGACACCATAATAACACCACCACCATCAACACCAGCACTACCAACACCACCACCACCCACACCACCATCACCACCACCACCCACACTACCACCATCATCACCACCACCATCATCACTATCACCACCACCACCATAACAACACTACCACCATCAACACCACCACCACCATCACCACCGTAACAACACCACCACCACCAACATCAACATCATCACCACCACCGACACCATAATAAGACCACCACCATCAACACCACCACCACTGCCACCATCACCACCACAACCATCAACACCATCACCACCACCATCAACACCACCACCACCACCATCAACACCACCACCAACACCACTGCCACCATCAACACCACCACCATCACCAACACTACCACCATGAACACCATCACCCCCACCATCATCACCACCACCACCACCATCATCATCAGCAGCAGCAGCACCAGCATCAGCGTCATCATCACCATTACTGTAATTTTTTACTGTTTACTGGATTTTCAGGTATTAATTCTGGAGCTATCTTCTTTGGAAATGAAAAGAAATATTTCACAAGTCAGGAGTATTTGAAAGCACCAGCTCTAGTATTGGTGTTGCAACTGCGAGAAAGAAAAGCAATGCTATCAAAGGTCTTCAGCCAAAATATAAACGTGAGTAACCCACAGATGATTTCTCAAATACAGCACCAATCTTACTGAAAAGGAAACAATTTGAGTCCTGTAACAAAGACAAAAAGAACTGCAAAACTATGGATGTGGTAAATGCAACACTCCCCTGTGTTTGGAGAAACATGTCAAAATTATTTGTGATAGTTGCTTAGCCACGGAAAACACAGAAGAGGTAGTAGCTGATTTTGAGTAACTTGAGAATTCAACTTACAAGTTGTGTACCTGAAAGTACAATTTATTTTCTTTACATATATTGCAATACAAATTGTGCATTCTGTATTTGTATAATATTTTAACTGGTCTATGTAGTAAGATAATATTAATAAACAGTTATTTATATTTAACCTAAATAAAGCTAAACATAGGAAAAAATGAAAAGGAAAAGAAAAGCAAATAAATACAGGTATATAACCACAAAATCATAGCAAGGGCCTAATGGGCCATGGATGACTAACCATGTTCTTCCAAACCGCACGTCTAAAGGAAGGTTAATCCTACACTGTACACTTTTGGTTCACTGACTCATGCCATACCTGCAGTTATCAAATATCTACATCAGTGTGTAATATGTGTTACACAAATGTCTCAATTTTCAATTTTAATAACAAGCATTTCAATACATGTTAATGTTAAATGATAGTTTGAGCTGCTATTTGCTAACTTGATCTTACCGTAGGTGCAACCATAAGTGTTGGCTTTTCCATAGTGAATACGGTGAAATCCCAAGAAAGTGTATCCACAGACACACCCTGTCTCCGTGCTTCAGTCTGCAAAAGGAAATAGATATATAGCTTCATTGTCCTTGAGATTTATCAACACTTTTTCACAGAACTTGGTAAGTGCGTTTTCCAAATGTTTTGCTTTGCCACATCTATCCTGAATATTTTCACTTTCTCCACTATTCATAGTAAGTTGGGAAAGTATTGTATTCCACAAGAACCTGTTGCACCAATTTTACCTGAATTATTTTAATTAACTACTAGGTCATCAGTGCCCTTACAGAACAAATCAAGGCAAAAGCCAGAGATAAGTTTCATAACAGAATAAAACAGTAATAACGAGTAAATACACAAAGATATACCAAATAAAGAGGCAAAAGCCAGAATACAAAATAAAATTATGAAAAGGGATTCAAAAGGTAAACAATGTGGATATCTACGTTTACCATCAATAAAAACTTCAAAACTTTTGATCACATCCACCACAGCCTTCTCAAATCTGGCAGGCAGTTGCAGAGAGTCTCGAAGGTGCACTAAGGAAACACTCTACTAGCACGTGACAGACTGACAAATGGTTGTTACATAGCAGACTAAGAGGAGCAGGGTCATGTTTAAAAAGGCAGGCATGCCAAAAATTGCACTGGCTAATCTGTAACCAAGCCAAAGTCATTTCCTCATGACAAAATGTATGAGAGGAAGTTACCCAGTTTATCAGAAGTTCTTTCACTTCTCTAACCTTATTGCCGCAGAGAGCTGACCACACTTTATGCCAGCATGACAGCACCGCTCTCCACATTTCCGGCCTAAAGTCTTCCAAAGTAACACGACAGATGGTAATACTGGGTTCTGTGGTTGCCGCCTATATTGCCAATCCTGCCATTTCATTACCTGGCAAACCTACATGACCAGGAGTCTGTACACACACCAGAAGTGTGTAAAACATAGAGAGCATCCTGCATATGTTGTACAATAGGATGGCAGTTGTACAGCTCATAAAGGCTCCGAAGTGCACTAAGGGAATCACTCACCTAATTTTCAACAGCGCACATATAAAATGGCTCAGTATATTGCATACAGCTCTGCAGATGTGCCCAAAGGTGTGGTGAATGGTGCAATTGGACATATTACAGAAATACTATGCCCCCCTGCTTCCAGAGAAAACAAAAGTATAATACTGACAACTCTCAATCTGTATAAACTTTGGTAAAGATGGTGTTCACCTTTCTCAACCCAAGTCTGTGCAATTACCAGGAAAATACAATCTCGGTACTGCTGAACAAAGGATGTTGCCAATTATATTATGTTGGGCCCGCACAGTACACAAAATGCAGGGTAGTACTGTCAATTGATTGATTGATTTGTGGGTTTAAGGGCGCTCAACTTCTGGGTCATTAGCGCCCTTCTAAAATTCATGGCAATAGCCAGATATAAACTTGAATCAAAAATAAAATACTAGTATCAAAGAGAAAATACACATAAATGTAAAAACAGCGGCAATAGCCGGATATAAAACAATGTAATAAATAGGTCAAAAGGCATAAACAAATATCTAAAATTTTAAATCCTCAAATTGATATTACAATCCGCTAAAAACTTAAAAACTCTATCAACCGCTGTTTTGTCGTCCGCTAACACCTCTTCGAGTCTGGGAGGTAGCTGCAGAGAATCCCGAAGGTGTACTAGAGAGCAATACTCCAGCAGCACATGGCGAACCGACAAAAGGTTGTCTGACAGCGGGCATATAGGAGCAGGGTCCCTTTTAAATAGGTAACCAGGCGAAAAATTGCAGTGCCCTATTCTTAATCGAGCCAAACTAACCTCCTCACAACGAGATGTGCTACAAGAAGTTACCCAGTTTATCGGAAGTTCTTTCACTTCTCTAAGCTTATTACCGCAGAGAGCTGACCACTCGTTGTGCCAGGACGACAGCACTGCTCTCCGCACTTCAAGCCTAAAGTCTTCCAAAGTAACGTGTGAGATTGTAATACTGGGTTCTGTAGTTGCCGTCTTTGCTGCTAAATCTGCCATTTCATTCCCCGTCAAACCTATGTGACCAGGAATCCATGCACACATCACGTCAATGCCAGAAGCGTGTAAAACATGGAGGGCATCCTGGATACGTTGTAGAATAGGGTGGGGGTTGTACAACTGACAAAGGCTCTGCATTGCACTAAGGGAATCGCTCAAAATCAGGCAGTCACCTAATTTACGACAGTGAACATACAAAACGCCTCGATAAATTGCATAAAGCTCTGCAGTAAAAATGGAGGTGCCATTTGGAAAACTGAATGTATATGGTTCGGTTCCATAAACATAAGCACATCCAACACTGTTGTTGCTCTTTGACCCATTGGTGTAAATATATCAACGGTCAGTGTAGCCTGACAAAAATTCTAAGAAACACATGCGAATACTTGAAATAGGCATTGTGGACTTCTGGTGTACGGTCATCCCAAGATCTACATGGGGCGTGCCAGATAGCCAAGGGGAGTAAAGCCTCTCGCCCTTGGCGAACATCCTACGAAGTTCCACTTCAAGCTTCACTAGAAGGTCTTGGAAACAGAACCCTGCAGGCTTAGGACTAAGGGTGCTATTCCTATATCGTTCTCTTAGCGTGGTGGAGAAAAAACAAGAAAACATTGGGTGCTTAGGCATACATCTAAGCGCACAACCATAATTTGCCAAGAGAAACTCACGCCGGTATTGCAGAGGAGGTTCTGCGGACTCGGCGCAAAGGCTCACCACTGGGCTTGTTGGAAAACCTCCTGTTGCAATGCGGATGCCCCTATTATGGACCACATCTAATCTTCTCAGCACAGATGGTCGTGCTGACGAATAAACAATACACCCATAGTCTAGCTTGGATCGGACCAATGCGCGATATATTCGCAACAAAATTGTCCGATCCGCTCCCCACGATTTGCCATTCAGTACTCGCATGATATTTAGGGAACGGTCACACCTCGCTCTTAGCTGTGCAATATGCAACGACCAACTAAGCTTCCTGTCCAGGATCAAACCCAGGAAGCGTGTCTCTTCTGCGAAGGGAAGTGAATCTGGACCGAAACGGAGCAAAGGTGGTAATCGTGTCCTACAACGTCAGAAATTAACGCAGATTGAGTAGTACTGTCGACCAAGCATTTGTCTATTTAGGCTCAAAGCTTTGTGTTTAATTGCTTTTATTAGCATTGCAACACAAGGATTTTGAAAAAAATAGCCCTACCCTAAACTACCCTTTACATCGAATTTTTCCTTTTAAATTTTGATTTTCTTGAAAATGGCTCTAATGATTTTGATTAAAATGTCATATATTTACAATATCTGAATTATAAATGAAATGTATATTTTGAATTTTCTGGCTATAGCCTATGTAGTCCTGTTTACTCTGGATGACTTTTGAATAACTCGTAAACTGTAAGAGATAGATAAAATCTTACTGTACAAAAAATGTAGATCTTGCTAAAAGAAACAAATTATGTGCAAATAAATTTGTTTGCAAAGAAAACCATTTTGGAGATATTCCTTGTTATTTGTGCCAGTTTCGGAAAACTTAAAACTTTCGTCAAATGGAACATTGTTGATAATTTCTTTATATGTTAAGCATGCTGAGAGAACAGGATCTCAAAGCTTTTGAAGATTTGACTATCGCTCAAATTCTACTGTATTCCCATATTCCCCTTGTACCTACAAGGAAATGAGCAATAAGATAATTTCTGCAAATGATTATCTGAACTAACATGAAGAAGATATAGGAATAAGAGTTTCTAAGAATGGTTAGTACAAGAGTAGAGAAAGTCATGTGAGTGCAACACATCAGATTTTTTTGTATGCATGTTAAGCATGCAATGAGAACGGAATCTCAAAGCTAAAGCGATTTGACTATCGCTCAATGCCTACTGTATCCTAATATTCATTCCCCTTGCACCTACAAGGAAATAAGCAATAAGATAATTTCTGTAAATGTTTGTTTCAAGTAACACAAAGAAGATATAGGAATAAGAGTTCATAAGAGTGGTTAGTAGAAGAGTAGAGAAGGTCACGTGAGTGCAATACATCAGATTTTTTCTCATGAAATTTATGTAATATTTACAAAATTATAGGTTTATTCCATAGAACACATGCTGAAGAACATTGTGTGAATGTAATTATTATTTATTTATGCCAACAAACTTACTGTTGGTGTTTTTAAACACACAAGCCGTGTGTGGGCAAAGTTTAAGAGGTAGAACTGGAACTTAAAAATTCAATGCCACAACTGTTAAGTTCCAGTTCTACCTCTTAAACTTTGCCCACACACGGCTTGTGTGTTTAAAAACACCAACAGTAAGTTTGTTGGCATAAATAAATAATAATTACCATGTGAAGGTTATTTAATCCTGGGATACAAAGTACTTGCAATAGTAAGTCACCATTGGGGTAATTGTCTCTGATGTGAGACTGCCTTTGTGGTTTACCAGGAAAAAATACGAACTAACTTGAGAATTTAATGCCATTTTGGCAGTTTGTCACAATAGCTCAGTGGTAGAGCGTCCGCCCGGCAAGCGGAAGGTCTGTGGTTCAAATCCCAGTTGTGGCATTGAATTTTTAAGTTCCAGTTCTACCTCTTAAATTGTGTGAATGTTTCATTTAAATAGGTTAAGTTGTTTTGAAGAAATGTGCACCTAAAGGTAACTTAGTGGAAAATAAACTTAAAGAAATGTATGTAATACACTAGGTAAATCATGCTTACTTAGGTTAGCACTCACAACACCATTGCTGTTAGGAGTATTTATGCACTTTTTAACTCCTGTAAGTTGACTTCCATAAAACGTAAGTTTTCCGAATGATGTGCCTTTCCACAATTACTTTGTACTGTGTTTTATAACTTCTAGCGAGAAGCTAAAACTCTTCAGAAATATAATAAGAAGCATGACTTTGTTTAACTACATAAGAAATATAAATCAATCTACAAAAAAGTTATTCAGACAGCAAAAATATTAGAGAATACTAGAAAGATAAACTCGTCTGGAAATTAAGCAGAAAGCTATGTGGAATGTTATAAAATGGGAAACTAACTCTAACAAGCTATCGCAAGGAAATACTGAATTGAAATACAAAGATAGAATTGTAACAAATCCTAGGGAAATAGCCAATGTATTTAACAACTTCTTTGTTGATAAAATAACATTTACTCAGTACATGAATATTTAGAATATGTGAGAGGTAGAACTGGAACTGAAAAGTTCAATGCCACAAGCTGGTATTTGAACCACAGACCCTCAGCTTACCAGGCTGGAGCGCTAACTATTAAGCTACTGTGACAGCCTGCCAGAATGACGAATTCTACAAGCAACACATAGTTTTCATTCTGGCAGCTTGTCACAGTAGCTTAATGATTAGAGCACGTGCTCGGTAAGTCTGTGGTTCAAATTGCAGCTGTGGGATATAATTTTTCAGTTCCACTTCTACCTCTGAAACATTGCCCACATACGGCTTGTGTGTTTAAAAACACCAACAGTAAGTAAGTTGGCATAAATAAATAATATTTGGAATATAATTCAGGAGAAGTCTAAACACATCATTTACATGTATGTACATAATTACTACATGGATGTATGTACTAGTAATTCCTGAGTATCCTTGAAAAATGGCAGTTGCAACCTTCAGGTTGATTACAGGACATGATTGTCTGGCAAAACATTTAAACAGAATTGGGATATATTCTTCACCACTCCGTCCTCTATGTGATCTGCAAGAGGAAATGGATCGAGACCACCTTCAAATATGCCCAGCCACTTCTAATGCCCCATCCATCAGTGAAAAATATTGGAGAGCAAGAGGATTAATGACTTCATTGTCAGAAATCCAGCATTAGCTAACAACAAGTTATGTTGTTGTTAGCTAATGCTGGATTTCTGACAATGAAGTCATTAATCCTTTTGCTCTCCAATATTTTTCACTGATGATATTGAAGAGAGCAATAGCAGTAATAGTAACCGCTTTTTAGAGAGCACCATATTTTTATGTTTTGGCGGTCACATCGCTCTCTCACAACCCCCAGAATGTCTGGAGGACCACACCTGTCGTTGGTTTACGGGTCTCACCGACCTGACCGGGAGAATTATCAAAATAAATTCACCGACCATATCCTCTGGTTACCAATCAGAGGACGTATTACATGCCATGACAGGTCAGCATGTTAGGGATTAAGATTTTATAGAGAAATGGAGAGGTTGGAAAAATAAAGACTCCCTAGCCCTCAGGAACCCTAATAGCATCGGGGTTGGAAGAGAACAAGAGATGACCAAGGTAAGGTCAGATAGAAAAGTTACAGTGAGGAGCAAAACACCAATAAGTGGAAGTAATGTTCTGCTCAGCTTAGGTCCCTTGTGGTCGCCATTCACATATCCCCTAGACGGAGACCCCGAGTCAATAAAGTATATAGACCTTACTAAAATGTTTCATAAAGGGAAAATTATAATAAGTTGAGTTGGATAAGGGATAAATAAGGGTTAAATGCTTAAATGCACAGGACGCCCATATCGCTCATCCGCCATTAACCTCAAGAGAAAGTTAGAAAGTAAAAATGTATAACATTGAAGCCAAAATGACTACATCCTATTTTTGGGCTTATTTAATTATTGGTTAAACAAAATTAATCTGCTACAAGTGATTCATTGGTTTAACAACAACATAACTAAACTAATATATTTCATTCTTAATCTTTTCTTGTGACCAAGAATGCATGATCATCAATGGAGAAGATCTTCAACCAGCCAAAATACCTGAAGAGTAATACTAGTTGTCACTGTTTCTATAAATATTCTGTTTAACTGAATTGTGATAAATAATTGTATAAGTTATTTGTAGTCTTCATATTGTAACTATTCTCTTATAATCCTAAATATTTTAACCATGCCCATAATTCCGTATGAAATTCTATGGCTAATAAACTGAATATGAATATGAAAAAGGGCAAGATTTATTTTTTAAAATAGAAAATAAAAAATTGATTTTTTCACCCCAACCACTATCCAGGTCCCTTAAGTACAGGCAAATCACTAGAAGGTCTCCTTATTGAGGGACTTTACGGTTACAATGACACATTAAATGAAATGAACAGACTCAGAAACATATCCAGCAATAAGTAAAAAATAAATGTTTTATATAAAATAGGTAAATCTCGCGACAAGCTTTTATCTTACATATTTAAATGAGCAATTCTTGTGTATATATATTCCGCACAACTTGGAAATGGTTCTTAACGATTTTGATCAAATTTTGCTTATTAAGTTGACCTATATAGGTGTCATTCCTGAAAAAAGAATGTGATTTCACGCGTAGCAGTCACACTTACTCTAAACCTTATTTTGGCCATAATTTCTCTGTTAATGCGCCAATTTTAACAAACAAGCCAGGATATTAAAGGTCTGATCACAGAAACGGCTCTAACAATTAGGATGAAAATTTAGATAACATTTTGCTTTTCAAGTTTATCTAAATAAGTATCTTCTCCCCCCCCCCCCCCAAAAGAAAAAACATGATTAAAAACAAGGAAAAGAAAAGAAAAGCTGAGTGAAGCTCAGTGGCCCAGGTCCTATCATACAAATTGTGTAATGAAATAAATTGATGGATTTTATTTAATTTAAAGTTTATTTTCTTCACCTTAGAGCATTCAAATAAAAGCTTATTTTTAAAAGCCTTTTTTACTATTTCTTTCTTTCTTGTCAACTGATGAAATGTTTGATGATGTAACCAAGCCCACACTCACCTGAAGGACTGCTGTCAGGAAGCCTGTAGGAAAGGTGAAGGCAGAGAGCCAGAAGTACAATGGAGCATGTGTAGTCTCTGCCCATTTAAAGAAGTGCTGCACTCGTAGGACAAGATCGCGAGTCCAGGACCCAAGCAGTTTTAATGAAGAATATGCTGCAAAAGACAACATACAATGAGCACCCCATTAGCCTTTGCATGAGCACACACATATATAGTATATTTACCTTTTAACCAGGCGCTGGGAACTCTGCCTTCAAACATACAAGTGAATATCTCCTCAAGCTCAGATGACATCACAACGAAGCCTTTTATGGCTTTCTGTAATTCCTCTAGTGAAGTACCCATTGACGTTAACAACTGATTATAACGAGTGATCTGGAATAGAAACAGATACATTTGTTTAATATCTTTTGCCAGTCAGCTGAAAAACAATCCTACATTCTCTATCCAATCAGAGCTATGGATCCTAATGATATCATCCATGTATAGTAGGTCGCAGAAGTATTGTATTTCACTGAAAAATTCAAAGTTGAGATTTTATTGGAAATATGTTTTCAGGCACCCTAAACTCAAAAAATTTGATGTGTTGCACTCACATGACTTTCTCTACTCTTATACTAGGCATTCTTACAAACTCTTATTCCTATGTCTGCTTCGTGTTACTTAAACATTTACAGACATTATCCTATTGCTTATTTCCTTGTAGGTGTAAGAGGAATATTAGAATATCGCTTTGAGCGATAGTAAAATCTTTTAAAGCTTTGAGATCCTGTTCTCTTTGTATGCTTAACATATAAAAATGAACAACTATGTTGCACTTCAAGAAAATTTAAGTTTCCCAAAACCGACACAAATAACAAGGAATATCTCCGAAATGATTCACTCAACAAAAAACTTTATTCAGACATAAATTCTGAGTTTTAGCAAGATTTACATTTTTTGTATAGTAAGATTTTGTCTATCTCTTATGGTTTACCAGTTATGCAAAAGTCATCCAGAGTAAACAGGACTAGATAGGCTATAGCCAGAAAATTCAAAATATACATTTCATTTGTCATACAAATATCTTAAACATTGATGCGGAATAGGATGATGGTTGCTCCACGTTAGATCGCCATTTGATGCGGAATGAATATTGATGCTTCGCTGTGGCTTAACGACCGTTATCGATACTTGAAGTTTGACACCAGCTAGCTCAACATGAGATTTCTATAATCCAGGGTCAGCGTAGGTATATTTTATAGATCACCCAGAATAACTTTTGTGGATTATTTATTTTCCACTCTTTGACATATTTCGGGAGTTATGCCGACTTTCGATACATATATACTCGCAGAGCAATCCCAACTCACGTGTGTACACCTCTAAGTCCGCTACCGGTCTGGGGCGAGTGATCACGCTTCCTGGCATCCCCACACTAGGAGAAACGTCCTTCCTGATTTTAAATTTCATGACGTCATCAAAAGAAAGCCTCGTATCCAAAATGCTATTTCATTCCTTTTCACAATTTAGAAATGTCCCTTTCTATTATAACATGTTCTTTTTTGAATTCCGAATATATAGTTACCTTTCTATGATTAAACAATGTTTACTTTATATTTTATTAAACATATCATGCGACTTTTAAGGTTGGCACACCTGAATTTTGACCGTGAATTTAAAATTATGTGGTATGACGCCATGACTCGTTAATTTCAAACCAATAATGCGTTTATCCTACAAATTTAACAACTATTATTTACTCATATCTTACTCACCTTACAACACTTCCTACTCTATTATCTACCTATGTTATTACTCAACACTTATTGCAAATCTCACATCCGGCAATTAAACTAAAACGTGTCTTTATCAAGCCCATTCGATATGAATCTAAATTTCAGTATCAACATGTGTCATTTTAATCAAAATTGTTAGAGCCATTTTCAAGAAAATCAAGATTTTCAAAAAATTTTCCATGTAAAGGGTAGTTTAGGTTGGGGCTATTTTCTTAAAAATCTTTGTGTTGCATCCTTGAAAGACATTAAACTTAAATACCAACATTGGTTCTTAACCAACTTTTTAGTTTTTGGGTTATGCTGTCCACAGACAGACACACACAGGGACCTTTTTTCTAAAAATGCTATTTTTTGGATTAAGGGGATCTCAAAACATATATTTCCAGTGAAATCTCCACATCGAATTTTTGGGTGGAATATAATACTTCACCTATTTACCAGTAGAGAAAGTAAAAATGGGCACAAATTTGAAGCAGCAGAAATGAGGTGTTTAAGACCATTATTAGGCTTGACAGGACTCAATTGACAATTATCTTAGATAATTATCTTAGATAATTATTATCAAAGAAATGTGGCTATAAGAAACAAACTGAAGGTAAATAATATCACAGAAGACATACAAAAACTGGTTCAATCATGTACAACGTATGACTCTCCACTGAGTCCCATGTTTAGCCTATAACTATCGACTGCATGGCAGAAGGCACCTTGGAAGATCAAGACAGATGGCACCACTCTTGAGGAACAGGCCTTAATGACCTAATCCTACATTCGTTCATGACGACGATGATGATGAAATGAGGCTCAAGCCTGATAAAAGAGGCCTCTGGGCAAAAATGGTGCCCCAAAGGTTCACGGTCAAAAGGATGTTACAAAATGGTGAAATCAAATTTCTGCTTTTGGCGAGCCTGCAAGAGTTTGATCATCTTCACATGTCTTGACAAAAGATGGTGAAACCCAGCATTAGTGTCCTTATTCTTACTTGAGAACTATCTGTGACATCTGATATTGCCAGCAGCCAAGACTTACCTCCTGTAACAAAACAACATCAAGTGGTGTCCTATGGTCACCAATCAGCTTTACAGTATGTGCGTAGTCTATGGGTGGTGGAACTCTTGATGCCACCTCAGCCGCAAGCTGCAGGACCTGTAAATGTACGTTGTGTTGGTTAATTAAGGAAACTGAAGCCATTAACAGTGAAGCAACAAGATTCTAAAGTAAGAACAAAGCTTTGCACCAAGAACTTGCAATATTACTAAGATAAGTGAAGTTTTTAGTTTCTAATTTGTTCTTACTTTAGAATTGTGTTGGTTAACTTATTTTCACAATTTCCTTGGAATTCACAATCTACAGTCATTTAGATGGAAAGTACCTTGTCTTCCTTGGACATTCCCTCGCCAGCTGCAGATTGCATTTGTAATGACATTAGAGTTTCACACAGCACTCTTGTCTCAGTGATGAGTGAAGTAATGTCAGCATTAGAATGTTGCCCAAAAGCTTCAGCCTGATCTATAGTTGGTAGAACTTGTATGTGATCAAGATATGATAGCAAACCACCATCTTTAGGAACATAATATGTTGGCAATGCTGATAATCTGAAAAAGAAGGGTATTTTAGTTTGTATGCTTTATGGCTTTTATTTAAATACTTAAAACCAGACATTGGAATTCTTAAGCAGTTGGCTTAAGTTGAAAGCAGCAATTAGCTTGTCCCTCGTACAAGCCTGAGTTCAGTCTCAAAGTGGATGATGTGCATTGACGTCTCCCACCAACAGTAAAGGTGTTAGTAACTGGGATATTAGTTCTTCTAAATCAGTGAGTGGGGGGGTCATCAGAAAGAGGCAGATAAACATTACAAATGGTAAATTGGATGGATGGCAAAATCCTTAAGGCATCCTGGAAGTCAGACTGTAACGGCAAAGGTTTCAAGAATATATCTCAGTGTCCCCGTATGCAGGAACCCCCTGTTTCATTGTAACATCACACCACACTGGGGTGTACCATCTTATTTGGAAAAGGTCTTGTGGACACAGCTTAGTCTCTTGCAAACATGCAACCAAATAAGAGGTGGAATCAGGACTGACAAATTCAATGCCATAGCCGGGATTTGAGCCACAGATCTTCCACTTGTCGAGCAGCTGCTCTAACCACTAAGCACCATGGCCAACTTGCCAGTATGGCACTAAATTTGCCAACTGATTCGTACCTTCCCAGTTAGACCACAAGGGAATCTCACATCAGAGATAAATACCCCAAGGGCGACTTACAATAGTAAGTACTTTATGTCCCGGGCTTAAGTAACCTTTAAAGGGTAATCGTTATTCATTTAATTTAATGTTTATATTGCAGGTATGTATTGTGATTTCCCAACTCAGTACTAGTTTAGCTGCAACTGAGAAATAGATACTGGACTTCCACATAGAGGGATCGCAAATACACTAGAGTTGCCAGGCTTCTGAGAAGGACACCTCCCTAAACTGGATCTCCCTGATCTCTCTTTCCTCCACAAAATGGGAGCATTCTCAGCAATTTGATGGGTGTTCATTCACCTATGCAGTTAACACATGGTAATACTTTGTTAAGCTAACGTTCATTGAAACAGAATGTGCATTAGCTTCTGTGTTAAATCAGTATAACTGAGTTAAGATTTAATGTAGGTTGGCAAAACTGGCCTTAGGAGTTTTAACATCCCTTTAATTAATAGCTCTGTATATTTACAATTATAAACTAACAGGGAAATCAACTTATCTACTACTTAAAACTTGAACTAAGTACCTGTAGTTAGGGGTGGTCAAGGCTTCTTCGCAGAAGTATTGACTAACATATGTTTCAATGAGCCTTCTGTCCCAATCATCTGTAACATGACCACCATAGTTGATACTAGCAAACAGATACTTGAGGGCAGCCCATGGTATTGAATCCTCGTACTCATCCAGATAGTTCGACAACACCTGCTCTGAAATCTAGACAAACAAAACTCAACTGACATCTGCATTTTTAAAACTATGTATAACTAAAGGCTAACTTTAGATAAACAATTAGTTAGCATACATCATCTAAAATAAGAACAAATTAGAAACTAAAAGCTTCACTCATCTTAGTAATATTAGAAGATTTTCCACAACTGACATGTTTCAAATCTTGCAATATTACTAACATAAATGGAACTTTTAGTTTCTAATTTGTTTTTATCTTAGAATCTGTTGCTTCACTGTTGATAGCTTCAATATTTCCTTAATTAACTTAATTATTTTGAAGCATTTGTTCCTAGTTACAAGATGCCATTTTTATTTATGATGGATAATAATTTAGAACTTAATAGCCATTTGTTTAATCTAAATTTATATGGAACTAAGCATGAAATTAAATCATATTTAAAATTGCAAGAGAAGAAAAGACATACTCGTGCAGACATTAGATTTGTGAATATTGTTTAAAATGAAAAGTAACCCAATTTTTGTTGGAAGAACAGTGAAATTGGGTAATAAAAGTGTTCACCAGAACGCAGCAGAAAAGTGAGTGAATGAGTGTGTTGGGTTTAAGGGCCCGTCGACAACTTGGTCATTAGGGCCCCGAGTCCAAAAGTAAAATTATGGACGCTAAAAAGTTAATATATCACCCATAAAAAAAAACTAAAACTCTAGAATCGCAGCAGAAAAGAAAGGTATTGAAGTTGAAAGAAGTTTACACTTTAGTAAGTTAAATAATATTGAACTTAGGTTATATGACTTACATTTAAAATTAACACATATTTTAGGCAACTTATTTTCGGTTAATTTGGAATCTAAATTGTTTGATTATCTAAATTTTAGCATGAAAAGAAAAATAAATAGCTTAAAAAACAAGCTAAATAGATTATACCTAAAACAAGAGAAATTGAATGTCAAGAAACCAATTGTAACTTTAATGAGAAAGCAATCAATTTCCTAAATAAAGGTATGAAACCTTGCGTAAATTTTTAGAAAACACAGATAATTTTGTTGCAGATATTGAAATTGCCAGTCAAGATAAAAGCGAAAAGGAAAAAGGTTTTGTATAGCTTTGAGAATAAGTTGGATTTCAACTTGAAACATGTCAGCTTTAGAAAATCTTGCAATATTACTAGGATAAGTGGAACTTTTAGTTTCTAATTTGTCCTTATTTCAGATTCTGTTGCTTCGCTGTTAATAGCTTCAATATTTCCTTAATTACCACACCACAGTTTGTCCAACTGGTAGAAAAATGTTATTTCCTATGCCCCAACTAACATATTACAAGAGTCATTTGAAAAGGTCTTGGAATGACCCGCAGATTGCAAGAGCATTTCCAAAGACCAAAATCTGCAACAGTAACAGAAATCATCAATATACAGGTTCTTTCATTTAAAACCTAACATGTGCATGGCATTTCGCATATGTGCGATTGGGTGTGCCACAGCCGGCTTTGCTCCTAAATAAACACTGCATGTATAACACTTTTACTTTATATCTTTTGTGTGTGAAAGTTATTATAAATGGGAGCCACCAAGACTTATTTGCACAGTGTATATTCAAACATTCCCTGGTGAAGTGCCTCCTTCCAGATTTACAATTCATGAGATTGTGAAGAAATATGAAACCATTGGTTCTGTGTCACACAAAAAATGAAAGTGTAAACGTACAGTTTTAACAGAGGAACAGTTAGACAAAATAGGAGCATGTTGTGAACATTCATCACCCAAATCCATCCCAAAATTAGTACATGTGGGAATTTCAGAGCCTTCTGCACACATAGGAACTAAATTCTTAAAGTTCAAACTGTGTAAGTGTAAAAGTGTCCATGCTTTAAAACAAGATGACTCAATATCACGAATGCATTATTGTGAACGGTTTCTTTCATCAGTGAAAGACAGTTTAATTGACTAACAGCTTATGTTCTTTTCTGACAAGGTATGGTTCCACCTAAACGATCCTAGCAACGCTCATAACAGTTGGTACTGGACCTCTAAAAATCCACATCGCATTCAACAAATGCTTCATTATGAACAAAGAGTTGGAATTAAGTGTGCTATTAGTACTAGATGCATAATTGGTCCAATATTCTACAAGCAGACTGTAAATGCAGAGAGGTACTGAAATGACATTTTGACCCCACTTTATCATGAACTGACAGAAGAAGAGAAATCATATGGGTGGTTTCAACAAGATTCTGTTACTGCCCATAGAGCAGAGGAGTCCATGGATAAAATTAGGAAAGTGTTTGAAGATAGAGGAGGTTCTAGGTTTAATAAGGGTGCTCAACTTCATGGCCACCAGTGCCCTTAAAACAGTTCGTGGTAATAGCCAGATATAAACTTCAATAAAATATAAAATTACTGCTTAAAAGGAAAATATATAAATATACAAAACAGTGGTAAAAGCCAAAATCAAAATAAAGTTATAAATATGTCAAAACAGTATTAAAATAGGATATCTAAAATTTCAAATCCATACCTACAAAAAATAGAAACAAATGCCAAAGATAAAAAATGGATTACACTACTTTCCAACCCAGATATAATCCCCCAGAGACCAAGGAAAACAGCGGTTACAGCCTTCCGACTACTGACAAATCACAACTGCTTAGCAAGTCATCTCTACAGAATAGGTATCTCAGCTTCACCAATATGTGTCCTGTGTAACGATCCAGCAGAAATGAACGAAGACCACTTGAAGACCTGTGAAGCATTAAGATCAGAAGAAACTACAGTTCAAAAGTATTGGAAAGCACGAATGCTAATGGCTTCATTGCCAGATGCAAGGCACTAGAAAACAACAACAAATTTCAAATCCTCAATTTCAAGTTGTAATGGGCTAAAAACTTAAAAACTCTTATCAACCACTGTTTTGTCATCTGCTAAGACCTCTGCAAGTCTGACAGGCAGCTGCAGAGAGTCTGAAATGTTTGAAGATAGAGTGATTAGTGCTGGTGTATGGCCCTCTCACTCTCCCGATCTAGCAGTGTGTGGGGTAACCTGAAAGATAAAGTTTAAGTGACAAATCCTCATAGATTGGAAGAACTAAAACAAAATAGTAGTTGGAAACTACAGTGGCCCAACTTAATCGTGTGAATCAGAATGTGTTCTCCCGATATAATGCTTGTTTAGACAAGGGTGGGCGACATTTTCAGCTTCTCCTATAAGGTAAGAGTGTCATACATGCTTTACACACAGAGTTTATGTAGGAGCAAAGCTGACTGTGGCATACCCAATCACACACAGGCGAAATGCCGTGCGCCCCGCAGTACCCAGAGAGGAAGAAGAAGATTGGGGAACAGAGAAAGCAGAGTAGAGAGACAATATAGGTGCTCAAAACACATCCTGCCTGTAATTTGGTAAGTGAACCAATGTTAATATTCATTTTTAAATTATTTTATTATTTGCTTGCCTGTGTGGAAGTTTTGAAGATTTCACATTTAAAACAGTTTACATGCTCAAATAGTTTTTTAGTTAGCTCAAAAGCGCATATTACCTCAAAATCAGAATCATTGAAACTGTAAACAACATTCCAACCAAGTTGTTGGAACTTTCTTCTTTCCAGGAGCACAGCGTGGAAGAAACAAAGACAGAACAGAAGTTTCTTGTATGCAGATGCATTCTTACAGGCTTCAAATTGTGTATCTGTCATTCCCTGATACAATCTCTTCAGGTTTGCCTTTAGGCCCTGCAACAGGACAAACAGGATATCAAGAAAATAAAAGATAATTATATTTTTAAAAAGTTAACTTACCATCCATGGGCTACTAAAAAATTTACAGAAATTTTTAAAGAATATGCAATAACTTTAGTTCCTCAAAATAAATTTAATATACAAAATTTACTAAACTTTTCTAAAAAGGATAAAATTCCAAATTATAAAAAATCTGGCATTTATCAATTTAGCTGTTTGGATTGTGATAGGGTTTATATCGGTAAAACTAAACGTCATTTAGAAATCAGAATAAAAGAGCATTTTAGAAATGTTAAATATAAATCAGCTTTGGTGGATCATTTTTGGCCATTTAATCATGAAATAAATCCAGAGGTTAAATTATTAAAACAATTAAATGGAGCTATACATTTAATGGTTTGGGAAAAGATATTCATTTTAAAAAACAAGAACCACATTATGAATTTTGAAATACCTGTACTGTGTTTATAAATTTTTGTTTTCAGTGGTTGGTGACAAATAGTTATTTTAAGTTGAGCATCAGTAAGTATGGTAACTTTTTTGGGGCTTTGAGAATAAGTTTGGATGCAATTTGAAACTATATAGAATTCCACTCTTAGAAGACAGTATGGAGTTAAATGGGATATATCTGTCTCTATCTAGCGCAGTTGCCATTAGCCGCGTCCTTTTCTAACCTCGCACTGTTGCCAGATTCCTAATAGCATGGTATAAATATTCATTTGTTATAAATTTCAGATTTGAACACATTATCCTATGCAGAATTTTTTTCTCTATCAGGTTATATCCTTTTCAGAGTCATTATACATTTCTATAGGCCCAAATTTCTTCAGAAAACGTTTTTTTTCAATAGAAGTCCGATATTTGCTGTTTCTATACTCATCACGCACTAACAAACTAGCTACTAGAATGCATCTATATTTTTTTCTTAGGTAGAGTAAACTATATATAGTGCTACTACCTGCCTACTTTGAATTCTCTATGTTTACCCAGTTAAGTGTTATAATTTTCGGAAAATTTTATATCTGTGCACTGCAAAAGTTACGCAGTGTGAAGCTTTTTTGATATTGAGTTTACATCAGGGAACCAGCGAGAACAAATGTTGAGGAAGGTTGGAGAAAGTTTTTAAAATAAACCAAAAGGCAGTAACCTCTTTCTTTTATCCAGTAAGGCAAACAAAAGGTATTCATCTATTCAGCGTATTCTCGCGCCAGGCCTGAACAGAAGATAGTATAAGGAGCAGCACTAACATTAGTTCGAAAGAAACCATGTGTGTAACTGTGAGCTGTTATTGCCTTATTTGTTTAATATTTTTGTAAATATTTATAGTTATGGAGGGGGAAGCTAGGAGGAGATGATATGTTGGTAAATTAAGAAGTAAGGAACGCCAAATAATTATGAATGTGTTAGATTATTTTTGAAGCAAAATGCATGTAAGGCAGTAAAAGAAACAGCTAAGGCTATCGGGTGTTCAGAAGCAGTAGTGTGTATGATTAAAAAGAAACTAATGAAAGGACCTCTAAGAACGCCATCGAAAAAGAAAGCAAAAAGGGCGGGACTACACAAAATGCTAGGTTAACGCAATATGATTGAATAGTGCAAGGTGGAGTGCGGCGAATTGTTCATTCTTTATAGTTTGCAAATATTCCACCCACGCTGAATATAATTTTGTCACGGTTCAACAGTGATGAGACCCTACCAAGTTTCTCAAGGGCCACTCTTAGTCGGTTCTTACATGATTTGGGGTTCGAATATGAAAGAAGGGGTAACAAGTGTATATTAACAGAAAGAGATGATATCGATATCATCAGATGGCGACGTAAATATCTAAAAGACGTAAAAAGGTTTAGGGACCAGGGGAAATCAATTGTTTATACAGATGAGTCCTTTGTAAATTTAGGTCATACAGTGACAAAGGCGTGCAGGGATACCAAAGTTAAAAGTGTCCGTCAAGCAGCAATTGAAGGACTAAGTGCAGGACTCTGGCCACCTCGAGTCACTCAGCGGAGAAAGATTCGCAACTAGTACATGTTGCAACACTGTGCTCCATTTAACGTGTACTGTCTTCTAAGGGTGGAACGCGCTTTAGTCAGCAGTATACCACCTTGCAATATTAATAAGTCGAGCGTTTAGTTTCTAATTTAATTTAAAAGGTGAGTTAATTAATAACACTGAACAACACTTACAACATATTTTTCCGGGACGCGTTTCGAAGGTATCTTTCCTCCATTATCAACCGGACAATAACTGGGTTTCCATGGTGCTTGATGGTGCAGATGGTGATGCTTCTTCTGGTGTTTCTTCTGGTGGCGGTTCAATGAACTTACTGAAAATGTCTCTCTGAGGAATGTCGAAATTAAATACTCGGTTTCTATTTTTTAAAATAAAGATTTGTTCCCATGTGGACAGTTCTTGTTTTCCGGTTATGTGTTTAAGAAGTTTCGGTTCTAGCTTTATGTCATGATTTTTTGTCCAAAAGTGAAATGCAACCGCTGATTTTTCTAATTGTTTAGTCTTAATGTTTCTAATGTGTTCCTTGGATCTAATTTCTAAATTTCTTTTGGTTTTTCCTATGTATCTTTCATTAAAATCACTGCATTCAATTTGGTATATGCCAGATTTTTTGTTAGGTGGAATAGCATCTTTGATGTTTGAAAGTAGTAGGTTTTTTATGGAGTAATGGTTTACTGCTGCTAGCTCAATGTTGTATTCCTTGAACACCTTTTTAAATTTATCAAAGGCCCATGGATGATATGTGAATTTTTTGAATATCATTTTTGTTTTTGCTGCTGTGAGAGTTGTAGTTTCTTTTAATAATTTTTTTCTTTTCTGCTTGTTTTACCGTTTTATCTACTAATTCTTTGGGAAAGCCGTTTTTTTGTGCTATTTCAATTATTTTGTAATATTCTGTTTTATATTCTTCTGCTGAAAGAGGGATGTTCACCAATCTATGTGTTAAACTATTGAAAATTGCTTGTTTGTGGCTTCTTGGATTGTAACTATTAGCTTTTATGTAGTTGTCTGTCTGCGTTGGTTTTCTGTGAATACCGAAATCTATTCTATCCTTGTTTTTGATTAATTTTAGATCTAAAAATGGTAATTTATTATATTTTTCTACTTCCACTGTGAAATTTATACTTTTGTCCTGTATGTTCAGAAGTTTTAATGCGTCACTGATGTGTCTTTTTGGAACTATTGCAAATATATCATCCACATATCGCTGCCAGAGTTTGAACATCCATGGGAAACCTTTTGTGATCCTTATTTCCAATGAACTCATGTAAATATCTGCTAAGAATGGCGAGAGAGGGTTGCCCATTGCTAAACCTGAAGTTTGACGGAAATACTTTGTTTGGAACTGGAAGAAATTTTGTTCTGTGCATAATTTGGTGAGTTCTATGTATTCTGCAATTTCTGACGATGACATTCCGAGTGATTTGAGCCAATTTTTGATCAGTGATGGGAGCTTTTCTATTGGTATACTGGGAAATAGTGACTCTACGTCAAAGGAGACAAGGGTGTCCTCCTCTGTTAATTTGAAGTCTTTGATATGTTCTATTAGTTCATAACTGTTTCTTATGCTTAAACTATCAAATTTAGGAAATGAATTAAATTTATTAGATAGCCATTTTGCCAGTTTGTAAGTTGGTGAATCTATGCTGCTAATTATGGGTCTCATGGTAATGTCTGGCTTGTGTATTTTGGGTAAACCATAGATTCTGGGTACATCACCATCTGCACCATCAAGCACCATGGAAACCCAGTTATTGTCCGGTTGATAATGGAGGAAAGTTACCTTCGAAACGTGTTCCGGAAAAATATGTTGTAAGTGTTGTTCAGTGTTATTAATTAACTCACCTTTTAAATTAAATTAATTAAAACAACACTGTTTTCAAACTTCTATGAAAGGAAGATAGTTTAGTTTCTAATTTGTTCTTAATTTAGATTCTGTTGATTCACTGTTATTAGCTTTAATTTTCCTCAAATCTACTTGTTTTCTGTAGGCTACCACTTACCCTTGGAGGCTCAGTTGTCATCTTGATTCCAGCCTGGAGAATAGAAATTGGAAATTCTGGGTTTGGACTTGAGCTCAGCCACAATCTGAAATAAAAGTTATGTTCAGTATCAATTACAGAAACCTAAACATAACATATAAATGCTGTATTATAAGTTTGCCACATACCTGAACCTTTTGTGAACCGGAGAACTCTGTAAGTTATCCACAATTTTGTCCAGCTTAGGCATCCAGCTGAGTGAAAGGTGACAATTTGCCAGAAACACCCAGTTACCTTCTTTTGCACCAATTTCAATCATCCTGAAAACATGCGTCATGTCAAATCTCTCTTAGATCTGTAAGGTTTAATTAGTTTCTTTTTGCATACCCACAGGCTTATACATTTATATTTGCTTAAGGCAATGTATCATTAGCAGTGCTGATGTTAAGTAGCTTCCTTATGCCGGAATTACTATAGTACAGGGCTTTCGAATCAGTTCTTCACTGCTGCTCTGCCTTTTGCCTGTGCTAGTTTGAAGTTGTCGTGGCTGGGTTTGTCACTACTAACAAGCCGCATGTAAAACATGTATAAAAATCTTACCTTATGGAAAATGCTGGAAATGTCGTCCCTCTTCCGCTATACAGGCATTATATCGAGAAAATATGTTCTGATTCACACGATTAAGTTGGTTCACTGTAATGTCTCTGATTTCATTCCTAATATTTTGTTTTAGTTCTTCCAATGTGTGAGGATTTTTCTGTAAACTTTGTCTTTCAGGTTACACCACAAGTAAAAATCACACACTGTTAGATCGGAAGAGCGAGAGGGCCATACACCAGCACTAATCACTCTATCTTCAAACACATCCCTAATTTTATTCACGGAGTCCTCGGCTGTGTGAGCAGTAGCAGAATCTTGCTGAAACCACCCATAAGATTTCTCTTCTTCTGTCAGTTCATGATAAAATGGGGTCAAAATGTCATTTTGGTACCTCTCTTTATTTACAGTCTGGTCGTACAATATTGGACCAATTATGCATCTAGCACTAACAGCACACCAAACTCTAACTTTCTGATCATAATGAGGGATTTCTTGAACACGATGTGGATTTTGAGATGCCCAAAATATTGACTGTTATGAGTGTTCACATGACCATTGAGATGAAACCAAGCCTCATCTGAAAAGAACAGAAGCTGTGGATTGATTAAACCATCATTCACTGATGTAAGAAACCATTCACAATAACGCATTCGCGCTATAGATCGCCTTGTTTTAAGCATTGGACACATGTATGCTTATTAGGTTTCAGTTTTAACAATTTTGTTGCTGTGTGCGCAGAGGTCACTGAAACCCCCACCGGTTGTGCTAATTTTGGGATTGATTTTGTTGGTGTACATTCAAGACTTGCGCTATTTCCTCAAGATTTTCTTCTGTTAAAACTGCACGTTTATGCTTGGGTTTTTTGTTTGCCACAGAACCAGTGCTTTCGAATTTGTTCACAATGTTGTGAATTCCACGTCTGGACTTCACCAGGAAACTGCTGAATATACTCTATGCGAACACAACATGCAGATTCATATTTATAATAAGTTTTACAAATAAAAATACGCTGCACCAAGGTTAATCGCCTGTCCATGGTGACGAACAATCTCTGAGTGTGTGTCTATGGGGAGAAGTGGGGGAGCATAGATGTGGCAAGCAGGAGCATACTTTCGCCGGGAATTTTTGTTGCCACAGACGCGGCTGCAGCAACTTCAAACTCACACAGGCAATTGGCCATGCAGCGGTGAAGAATCGATTTGAAAGCCCTGTATATATACACAGGGGAAAGGCAGACAGTAAACTAAATATATTTTTAGATGAATGTGTTTTGTTTAAACCCATCATTATCCTGATTACTTGCTTTTGTAGCTTAAAAATAATATCGCCTCTGTCACAATTTCCACAAAAGTATTACACCGAATTTCAATAAACAATATGCAAATGCAAGATACAAATACAGATGAGGCTGTAATGGGTAGCTTACCTGGTGGCGACGGGAGCCTGTCCTTGTCCCAAGGAAAGAGAGTGATAATACTTTGTCATTTCACGAGCCTCAGCCAGCTGTGCTAACGCTCCTGTGGGATCTACTCCAGGTGACAACACAAATATAAGTGGTGTTTGTGGAGTTGAATCTTCCAGCACAGCTTTGATGTCTAACACAGGGGGCTCCACAAACTGCGAGCCCAAGTTGCTCACAATAAAATTGGTAACAGAGAATGACAGCCGGTCTGAACGTAGACATCGCACAAACAACATTTTCTGGAATTCTGTGCATATTTTATTCCAGTCTCCTGCAATGCAAATCAATCAGCATTTTCCAAAACTCACAAAATAATAAGGAATATTTCCAAAATGATTCACTTTACAAAAAAATTTCTTTGGACATAAATTATGTGTTTTATGAAGGTCCACATTTTTTGTATAGTAAGATTTGGTCTATCTCTTACGGTTTACCAGTTATGCAAAAGTCACCAGGGGTAAATGGGACTACATGGGCTATAGCCAGAAAATTCAAAGTATACATTTCATTTGCCATAATATCTCAAACATATGGCATTTTAATCAAAATCGTTTGCCATTTTTGAGAAAATCAAATTTTTCAAAATTTTCCATGTAAAGGGTAGTTTAGGGTGGAAGGATTTTTTCAAAATGTTTGTGTTGCATCCTTGAAAAATATTAAACTTAAATACCAACTTTGGTTTTTAACCAACTTCTTGTTTTTGAGTTATGCTGTCCAAGGTATGACACACAGGCATACACATGTGGACATTTTTCTAAAAATACTTCTTTTGGATTTAGGGGGCCTCAAAACATATATTTCAGGTGAAACCTTGACATGGTAGAGAAAGTAAGGATATTTCCCAGGACCGCACATTCGACTCGGTTTCCAACGTGCCCACCAGAGCCCATTAGAAAGCATTTTTCTGCTATGAGAATCACTGCTTTACAAAGATCTTGTTACTTTGCTGGCATATGCTCCTTATTTTGTTCAAAGGCATGGAATGAAGAAACAAGATGTTGCATACTTGATTAGCTCTACTCCAACAAAGAAAAATTGCTGCCTGGTTTGAGATAGGAAAACCTGTGACTGAAATTCAGCATTTATTCTGAAGATAGTTTGGTGCATAACAGCAAGACCATCCTTTCAATTGGTGTTAGTGAGTGTTGTAGGCTTAAGGGTGCTCAACTTCGTGGTCATCAGCACTCATAAAGAATTATTCATGGCAACAGCCAGATATAAATTTCAATACAAAATAAAACTACTACTAAAGAAAGAAAATATATAAATATACAAAACAGTAGCAAAAGCCAAAATTGAAACAAAGCTATAAATATGTCAAAAGAGTATCAAAAAATTAGGTATATAAAGCTTCAAGGTCTCAAAATCATGTTACACTCTGCTAAAAATCTAAAAACTCTTTCAACCACTATTTTGTCATCCACCAAAACCTCTGCAAGTCTGGCAGGCAGTTGCAGAGAGTCTTGAAGGTGCGCTAGAGAGGAACACTCTAGCAGCATGTGATGAACTAACAAGGTTGTCGCATAGTGAACATAGAGGAGCAGGGTACCTTTTAAATAGGTTGTTGTTAGCTAATGCTGTATTTCTGACAACGAAGTCATTAATCCTCTTGCTCTCCAAAATTTTTCACTGATGGATGGGGTGCTAGAAGTGGCCGAGCATATTTGAAGGTGGTCTCGATCTATTTCCTCTTGCACATCACATAGAGGACAGAGTGGTCAAGAATATATCCCAATTCTTTTAAATGTTTTGCCAGACAATCATGTCCAGTAATCAACCTGAAGGTTGCAACTGCCATTTTTCAAGGATACTCAGGAATTACTGTTTGAATGTTTGGTAGTTCCCATCTTTTATTTTTGGATTTTTCATAGTAATATTTAGCAATAATTTTTTTGAATTTAGAGTTGACTAATCTTTTAGCTCAAACTGCGTAAGCTGTCACGGCCGGTGTCATAATATAGAAACTGATTATCTGGGCTTGTGAGCCGTGGTCCAGTCAGGAAACTCCTTCCACACGTTTCGTCTGGAAGGACACATTGACAGTCATCGCCGAGACTACCAGAGTGTCAAGGCAACGCCACTGAGGATGTTCGACGCAGCTTCGGACGAAACGTCTGGAAGGAGTTTCCTGACTGGACCACGGCCCACAAGCCCGGATAATCAGTTTCTATATTAATCTTTTAGCTGTATAAAATGGTGGATTAACTATAGATTTCTGCACATTGCCGGTACCCTTTTTTGCAAGAAAATCAGCTTTCTCATTACCACTCAGTCCACAGTGAGCTGGTATCCATTGGAAGACTAGGTGTTTTTGAAGTGCTGTTAGATGGGTAAGGATTTTCCAACATTCTATAATTGTTTGGTTTTTTGGTGACAACTTGGAAGTAATTGCTATAATTGCCACCCTGAAAGAATAACTGTTTGCTGAAAATGTGAAATTCTGTACAAAAGATTTTGTAGGGCCATTTGAATTGCTTCAATTTCTCCAGCAAAGTGTTGTTCCATAACTTAAAGATTTGTAATACCTTTTAAATAGGTAACCATGTGAAAATTTGCAGTGGCCTATTTGCAATCGAGCCAACCTAATCTACTCGCGACGAGATATGTGAGAGGAAGTTACCCAGTTTATCCGAAGTGCTTTATCTTCTCTCAGCTTATTACTGCAGAGAGCTGATCACTCATTGTGCCAGCACGACAGCACCACTCTCCGCATTTCATGCCTCAAGTCTTCCAAAGTAACACGTGAAATGGTAATGCTGGATTCTGTAGCTACCGTCTTTGCTGCCAACTCCGCCTTTTCATTCCCAGGCAAGCCCACATGACCAGGAATCCATGCACACATCACATTAATGCCAGAAGCATGTAAAACATGGAGGGCATCCTGGATACATTGTACAATAGGATAGGAGATGTACAGCTCATGGAGTCTCTGAAGTGTGCTAAGGGAATCACTCAATATCAGGCAGTCATCTAATTTGCGACGGCGCACATATAAAATGGCTCGGTAAATTGCATACAGCTCTGCAGTAAAAATGGAAGTGCTATTAGGAAAAGTTTCTGGAAACAAAATCCATGAAAGAGAAGAGAAGATTAGGTCGGCACCTTTCTGCAACGTGTGAAAATGAGTGTATGCAACTAAACCAGGCACTCTCCCTGACTTGTAAGTACAGTACAGACAGTCACAATGACGTGGAATGTCGCCTGCACTTGTGCATTGTTCAGGGTGGTAGGCACATTGGAAACTGTGGACACTGATTGCAATTGTTACCGGTGTGGTTTATATTACAGTATATTTCTTTACAAATGCACTCTGTAAACACCGGGATATGCTTTTATTAATGAATAGTACCTGGGTGACCGAGCTTTGCTCGGCATTTTTTCTCCCTTTTTGTGAGATCTTGTTTTTTGGGAGAAGATACGTATTGAGATATACTTGAAAAGCAAAATGTTAAATAAATAAAGATTTTTGTCACAATTGAAGGGCTTAGTGGAATAAGGGGCTATCCCTCATTTTGGTCAAATATGAACTAGTTGCATATTATGTAACCTGAGTCCATCTAGTGTTAGTTTATTGAACTATTAAGAGTGTAGGATAGCCCCTCTGACATATTGGAGAGATAGATAAAAGTCTTTTGAAGAGCTTTCAGATATTCTGAGTGGAATATGGGGCTATCCCACTCCTGTTTGAAACCTTTGTCCTGATAGGTCAGCTGTATACCGCATTGGCCAATGGGAGACCAGCTTTCACATCTCATGGTTTGGAAACAAGATAGCTGATGACGAAAGGTTTGTTGTGCTTGTAAATGAAGAAAATAAGGAAAATAGAAGCAAAAAGAGGAAGAGAGATGTAGAAAAATGGAAATACAACAGCAGGAAGTTAGCACGGAATAGTAGAAAAGAATATTCTACACAAAAAGGCAAAATTGTGCCTGCTAAAGCATTTACCAGTATCCAATGTTCCAAAACCGAATGGTGTGGTTATAAACACATTACAGAAGAAGAGTGATGCAGATTTTGGCATTATTGAAAACTTAAAATGACGTACCCAGTATGCGTATATACCTGAATAGTGGGCAAATCTTATACAAAATGCAAGGAAGCAGAAGCCATTCTCTGTACTGGAAATGAAGAGAGAAGATTTTGTTAGTCTGGCTCCATTAACAAGTAAATTAACAAAAAGAAACAAATTCCGTTCTGGCATAAATGTGGACTTCCGGAAAGCATCCATTCTAAGGTTCGAAGGTGGGAATGAAGTAGACATGTGTTTAGCATACAGTCAATTAGGTCTTTACACTACCATCAGTTTTCAAAAAGGAAAAAGAAAAACACAGAAAATATCAAACACAGTCTTCGACCCAAAGTACCCTAACGGAAGGTCAATCAAAGAAGCAAAACATCGAGACATAACCTCATTGTTGAAGTTCATACCCCCTGTGTACCATGAATTTTATTTAAATTTGAGATCAGGCAGCATGTGTGAAGTGGGAGAGAACAATGAAGATGAAATCATTTGATTGTGGTGTTTGGAAGTTGTGATTGTCACTTTTAATGTAGAATATTGTATGCCGTCTTCAAGTTAAGTAATTATTCTTTATGCTATAAACTAACATACTGTGTCCTACATTTGCAGAAAGTTAGTTCAAAACCCTCCTAATTTAGTACCAAAATTATTTAGTGATTGGTAATTTTTTGTTTGAGTTATGGAAAATCTAATAAAGTACTAAATATCTCAGAAACACAATTTTGAGGGATACCCCCTTATTCTACTAAGCCCTTCAATTGTTAAGTCATTTCCGAGATACAAGAGATATAGAGATATATATCAATATTTTGTAAGCACCATCATTTCACTCGTAAAATGTAATACATGGTATTTCTATTTCAAACATATAGACGGAACAAGCTATAATACAAACTAATATAGCTAGGTCAACCTTCTTCTTACTGTATTCTGATAGCCCTGGAAGAGGACTTTAAAACACTAGCTCATTTGCTGAAATTGATTAACATAGACATTATGGCCGAAATAAGGTTTAGACTGATTGTGACTGTTACGCATAAACTAAGATACCTATGAGTAGTCGGAAGCTTTCACGGCCGGAGTTAGAATTAAGGCTAGAGATTTCTTCTGGGCTTAAAAGCCGTGGTCTGCTGGAGTTTTGAGGTCCAGACGTTTCGTTCACACCTGCAGTGGACATCATCGGTGGCGTAGTCTGAGTCTTCTCGGTGAAGGTTCAGTTACAACAGAATCCTCAAAACAACCTCAAAATTCCAGCAGACCATGGCTTTTAATCCCGAAAGAAATCTCCAGCCTTAAGATACCTATGTCAACTTTCTTTAGGTTTTCTGAAACCTCTTGACAAGACCTTTAATACCT
The DNA here is from genome assembly GCA_030765045.1 of Tenodera sinensis. Taxonomy (NCBI): domain Eukaryota; kingdom Metazoa; phylum Arthropoda; class Insecta; order Mantodea; family Mantidae; genus Tenodera; species Tenodera sinensis. The sequence goes on along the minus strand of CM060964.1, from coordinate 378,143,078 downwards.
TGGTTTGTTTGTTGAAATTGGCCCATTTACAGAGAAATTATGGCCAAAATAAGGCTTCAACTAATTGTAACTTACTCGTAGACTAAGATAGCTAAGTCAACTTTCTTACTGTATTCTGATAGCCCTGGAAGAGGACTTTAAAATGCTACTTTGTTTGTTGAAATTTGCCCATTTGAAGAGAAGAAAGAGCCAAAACAAAGTTTAATTGCTCTGTAGAAGCAGGAATAAAAAATGTTATTTTTTATGTAAAATTACGTTTTTTCAGGAATGACACCAATATAGATAAACTTAAAAAGCAAAACCTTAACAGAATACAAAATTTGATCGAAATCCTTAGAGCGGTTTCCAAGATGCACGGAATATATTGTCACCGCGCCCGCCGCATCTAATTGCCGACAACAGCAGTGTCACCCATCGCATTATTGTCGGCACTACCGCAAAGGAGCCGAAGGAAAGAGATAGAGAATGACCGCATTGTTGGGGCGCTTGCCGAAAGAGAGAAAAGGATAGAGGCTACTGGAATCTTCTACTTTGTATCTCACCGCAATAAGTGAACGTTCCTGAAGCTTCCAGAATAGTGCCTGGGAGATATAAATAGCGGTAAAGTGTGAGAAGAGGCAGTCAGATGTATGTGAAGGTTGAGGAGTCGTGCCGACGGAGAAGAGTTAGTTCTTTGTGTTACGAGTTCGGAGCCGTGCTGTTGGAGAATCGAAAAAGACTTTCTTGTAGTTGCAACGAGTGTACAAAGTTACTGCTTACGGAAATAAAAGTGTTTCTTTATCTCGACTACATCTGTCTACTTTACTTCACACCCACACCAAAAAGTCACACTGGTGTCAGAAGTGGGATTCGTCGAATTGCTTCTAGTTTCGTTACATCGTCGTTAGAAGTTGCAACGTTAGAACCAAGATGGAGGGAGATTCGGAAACCAGGATGATGGCAATGATGAAAGAATTATTCGCCGAAATGAAGACAGGAATGTCCAAGATGAAGACGGCAAACAACAACCTCGCTGCCGAGCTGAAAGAGATGAAGACGGCAAACGACAACCTCGTCGCCGAAATGAAGGCGGCAAACGACAACCTCGCTGCCAAAATGAAGACGAGAAACGACAACCTCGCTGCCGAGCTGAAAGAGATGAAGACGGAGCTATCGGCGAAAATTGACGGCGAACTGATTGGCGTGACGGAAGACGTGGAAGAACTCGGCGAAAAGGTGGAAGACCTCTGCCAGCACGTGGACGTCGTGGAGTACGACGGGGAACGTCTTGGTGCCCTGGTAGTAAGAGTTGACGAGAGCGTCAAAGTACTGGATGCCAGGGGCAGACGGAATAGCGCGGAGCCGGGGAGGGAGCACCTAGTGGCCGAGGCGACAGTTGCGCCCGTTTCAGATGATATGAGGGAAGACGTGGAACAACTCGGCGAACTGATTGGCGTGAGGGAAGACGTGGAACAACTCGGCGAACTGATTGGCGTGAGGGAAGACGTGGAACAACTCGGCGAACTGATTGGCGTGACGGAAGACGTGGAACAACTCGGCGAACTGATTGGCGTGACGGAAGACGTGGAACAACTCGGCGAACTGATTAGCATGACGGAAGACGTGGAACAACTCGGCGAACTGATTGGCGTGACGGAAGACGTGGAAGAACTCGGCGAAAAGGTGGAAGACCTCTGCCAGCATGTGGACGTCGTGGAGGACGACGGGGAACGTCTTGGCGCCCTGGTAGTAAGAGTTGACGAGAGTGTCAAGTAATGGATGCCAGGGGCAGACGGAATAGCGCGGACCCGGGGAGGGAGCACCTAGTGGCCGAGGCGACAGTTGCGCCCGTTTCAGATAACGAAAGTGTACGTCTCGGGGAAGACAAAGGGGCAGTTCAGGGACGTCGTCGAGGATCCTCTGGAGGAGTGTGTCGGGTAAGTAAACAACCAGGATATGACGTGGAGGACGATCAGCAGGGAAACGCACAAGCAAACGAGCAACACGCGAGATCCGACTTGGCGTGTGACATGGGGGGACCGTCGGAGCCATCCAATCACCTGACACATAGTGCCGTGAACGGAAGAATGGTGGACATCATCTTGGACGGCAGGATACAGGAGAGGCCGTGCCGAGCACGAGTAAACACGAGTGCAGCGGTGGACGCGACTCCCGCGGATGTGGCGGGGTTTATTGCCGGACCCATCGGAAGCAAGGTGGCTGCGAAGGTGCGCCAGAGCGGTCGGCGGACATGGTACCCAGTGAGCCGTTTCCAAGTGCGCAGGATGGCCCGTCAACACACCAGGAAGAAGGGCAACTGGACGAGGGACCGTCAAGACCGGCGGTACTGTTGCAGAATTTCGAAGCAGGATGGCATACATCGTCCTACCCAGACCAAGGGACACTATCCAACAGCGATACCTAGGATCGTGCCTCCTGGAGAAGAGGTTCGATGGGTTAGTCCACCGGGGCGCAAGGGAGATGCCGCAGTGATAGTGCTGGTCGGGACGACCAACTCTGAGGAGGGAGCAGTGTCACCGCGCCCGCCGCATCTAATTGCCAACAACAGCAGTGTCACCCATCGCATTATTGTCGGCACTACCGCAAAGGAGCCGAAGGAAAGAGATAGAGAATGACCGCATTGTTGGGGCGCTTGCTGAAAGAGAGAAAAGGATAGAGGCTACTGGAATCTTCTACTTTGTATCTCACCGCAATAAGTGAACGTTCCTGAAGCTTCCAGAATAGTACCTGGGAGATATAAATAGCGGTAAAGTGTGAGAAGAGGCAGTCAGATGTATGTGAAGGTTGAGGAGTCGTGCAGACGGAGAAGAGTTAGTTCTTTGTGTTACGAGTTCGGAGCCGTGCTGTTGGAGAATCGAAAAAGACTTTCTTGTTGTTGCAACGAGTGTACAAAGTTACTTTTTATGGAAATAAAAGTGTTTCTTTATCTCGACTACATCTGTCTATTTTACTTCACACCCACACCAGAAAGTCACAATATATATGTACAAGAATTGCTCATTTAAATACATAAGATACATATACAAAAATAATTATTATTTATTTATACCAACAAATTTACTGCTAGTGTTTTTAAACACACAAGTCGTGTGCGGGCAATATTTGAATCAGAGCTGGAAAATAAAATGCCATGGCCAGGATTTGAAGCACACACCTTCCGCTTCATATACAGCTACTCTAACCACTAGGCTACGGTAACAACTTGCCAGCATGACATTCAATTCTCCAACCAATTCATATTTTTGCCGGGACATAAAGTACTTACGATTGGAAGTCGTCCTTGGGGTATTTATATTTGATGTGAGATTCCCTTTGTGGTCTACAATGGGAAAAATATAATAGGGTTGGAGAATTAATATCATACTAGCAAGTTCTCACAGTAGCTCAGTGGTAAGAGCAGCCATGCATGAAGCGGAAGGTTTTTGGTTCAAACCCCAGCTGTAACATTGCATTTTTTAGCTCCGATTCTACCTCTCATATCCAAAAATAATTAAAATAGGTTAATGTTTTGAATGTCCAGTTACTTATGAAAGACCCTGTGTTACACATTAGCTGATTCTTGTATACATACTGGACCAATTATATATTTTGGTACTAGATAAACAACAAGAAACATCAAATGAATGAATGGGTAACTTGTTTAAATAGCTTAGAAAATGTAATTAGATGCAAGTTGAAACTAGTCAGCATTTGAAGAACTTACAATAATTACTAAGATAAGTGAAGTTTTTAGCTTCAAATTTGTGCTTATTTTAGATTCTGTTGCTTCATTGTTAATAGCTTCAATTTTCCTTGATTTAACAAGAAGTATTTACCTAAGAGGGGTAGAACTTCGGGATTTGTATTTATGTACCACAAATGCCATTCATTTGCAAACTGCTCAAATGTATCGGCTACTCCATGAAATCCTGGTATTCTATCGAGCTCCGTAATGTTGTCCCAAGCTTCTTCAGATAACCATTCTGCAATTAAAATGGGTTACATTTCTTACAATTCATTTATTTTTTAGGGGGAGGGGGCAATTTTGATTTTTTGTATGCTTAGAATCTATCATGATGGCCTATGAAGCATGCTTTCCTGTATTCATTACAACCAACCTGACCTACCCACTGCTTGCAGCCTATTGACTATTCACACAGGGTCATTGAGAGAGATTGCATATATTTCAAAATGTGATAGCTGCCAAAATAATGAAAAAATGAAATGATTCCAATTTCAGTATCCTTAACTGTGCAAGGTTTTAAGGTATGACTGTACCCCAGTAGCTTCTTAAGACAATGTGCAGAAACAAAACACCTTCTATAGGAGACAGTCGGTGCAATGGTGAGTGTTCAGGACAAGATACAGTGCACATTGTGGTTAGCAGATTCAAATCTGTGTCAAAGTATTTCAGTACATTTTTTACAAGGACTCGCCTGATATAAATGGCATAAAATACTGGTACCAGCATTTTGAAGAAACTAAGAATATAAACATACACATTTAGCATGGTGAGCTGTAAGATCACGAGTTGAGTTATGATTCAGTTTTAGAGGAAATGAATTGACATAAAAAGAAACTGGACTTGGCATTTTCTCACACTGGTGTCAGAAGTGGGATTCAAAAACCACAAAGAGGCAATGCTTGAGGAACTGCTGGCTAGTATGGCAGAAATTAAATATGAAATGAAGGGTGAAATCAAAAATGTTAACTCTGAAATTGAGAAGATCAGAAGTGAAGAAGCAGCAGTGAACTTTGGAGTGAAAGAAATGAAGATGGAAATGAGGGGCATAATAGAAGTGAAGACAGAAATGAATTCTGTAATGGAGAAGATGGAAGCAAAAATTGAATCAGGGATGGATTAGATAAAGACAGAACTATCAAAGAAGATTGACAAATAGCTGGCCGGGGTGAAGGAAGATGTGGAAGAACTCAGTGGAAACATGAAAGACTTTGGCCAACATGATAATGCCCTGGAAGACAGAGTTGATGGCAGCACCAAGGCATTTAATTCCAGGATAGAACAAATGCTTGGCACAAAACTTAACAACTCAAAGACTCAGGTGCCAGGATGTGACACAATATCTGCACGCACTGCCCAAGTATGATGGGACATCGACCTTTAATGTCTTTCACCAGCAATTTACCACTATTACCACACAGAACGAATGGTCAGCAGAAGCAGCAGCCACACAGTTGATATCTAGTGTTCGGGACAGACAGCAGAAATGCTGATTGTGACCAGAAGGTGGCTTCTGAACCGATTTTCAAGAGCCTCCCAGGAGTCTCTGGATGCTAACGGAATCGTGTTCAGTATTTCTGCCACCCATCCCTGGAGGCTAGCTATCAGCTGTGCTGCTTCCTCTTCTGAGGACCATAGGTTGTGGGTGATGGCGATGAATTGTCTGCAGAAGACTTCATACTTAGGTGGCTTGACCTGCGTGGATGTTGTGTCACCTCCTGGTATATCATCCTTTAGGTTAGGATTTTGGCTGGGGCTTTGTCCCACCCTAGTGGTCAGTTGCAAGTTGCTGACATCAACTGTCTTCCAGGGTGCTAAAACATCCCCTGATGTTGTCCAGGGCAATTAACGCATTGGTTGAAGTCTTTCACGGCTTCCTTCATGCCAATCAGTGACCTGTTAACCCTTGCTGATAGCTCTATCTACACCTCTGTCATCTTGTTTTTCATCTTTTCCACTTCAGAGTTTGTTTTTCAATTTGGCTTCATTTTTGTTTCAAGTCTGCCACATTCCAGAATTCACTGCTTCCATTTCATTTCCCACTATGTCCATCTTGGCTAACAACTGTTTCAACATCTCCTCCATCATGGTTTTCATTGCACTCCTGACACCAATTGTGAAAGTATTACTTGCTCGGAGTCCTTTTAATTACTCTTTATTTCCTTTCTTACATTTGTGATGACCTCACATACACAAATTATGATGAATATACTGAAAAACTATTTTCTTGCACAAAATTCACAACCAGGATTAAGAACTCACCAGAACTGACTGCCCCCTAGCAACATGATCTCAGCCCACAGAACATTTAACATTGGAAATGCTTTCTGCACAGAAGCTTGGCAATAGGTTGTATAGAGATTCCATGCTACTGTCACAATATTATTTAATAATACTTTACAATTGCATGCTTTTAATGCTTTATTTGTATGAATACATGTTACAATTCAATTATGGCTGTCATCTGTTGGTTTCACATGGAAGGAAACACACTTTATGGTTTAAGCAGCTTTAGCCAATCAGGTTAAAGTGAATGTGGAGTAACACCATTTGGTATTTAAACCAAAAAGGTGAGTCGATTAATAACACTACACATACTTACTTTTATTTTACCAGAACATGTTTCGAAGAGATTGACTTTCCTTCATTATCAACCGGACAATGACTGGTTCTCCCTGGTGTGGATGGTGATGTTTCAACTGAGGTCTCCTCTGGTGGTGGTTCAAGGAACTTGCTAAAGATATCTTTCTTGGGGATGTTGAAATTGAATACTCTTTCTATTTTTCAAAATGAAAATTTGTTCCCAAGTGGACAGCTCTTGTTTTCCTGTTACATGTTTTAGGAGCTTCGGTTCTGGCTTTATGTTGTGGTTTTCTGTCCAAAAGTGGTTGGCAACTGCTGATTTTTCCAACTGTTTGTTTTTTACGTTTCTAAAGTGTTCCTTGGATCTTATTTCTAAATTTCTTTTGGTTTTCCTATACACACTCTATTACAGTCACTGCATTCAATTTGGTAAATGCCAGATTTTTTATTGGGTGGGATGGCATCACCAGAGGAGACCTCAGAGAAAGCATCACCATCCACACCAGGGAGAACCAGTCGATGTCTGGTTGATAATGAAGGAAAGTCAAGCCTTTGAAACATGTTCCAGTAAAATAAAGGTAAGCATTGTGTAGTGTTATTAATCAACTCACCTTTCTGGTTTAAATTGATTATTACAACAATGTTTTCAAACTTCCAAGAAAGAAGATACCATTTGACATGTTTACATTATGGAGAAAGCTTAAAAGAAACACATTTAGATTTAACATAGAGATATCTACAGGAACAACTGAACATGCTGCTCCTTCCAGAGGCAGATAACTAACGGGAGAGCAAAAAAGTCCTGAACAGGGCGCAGTGTTTTACCTGTCCATATCCTTGGTGCTCATGGCATCTGCCGCTATCATAGAGGTGCAGATGAAACCATACAACATTTTTCAGACTCCTGTCAAAGGCTCTACTTACCAACTATACAAAGGAGGTGGTGAAACTGGCCACCATTGTTGTCCATACATTTTTAGCATCTCTTTAGGAAATTATCCATCACTTAATAACAGCTTCTCAAGTTACCAGCCATGCGATGTTAATAAAGTTGCTCATGCTTCCAGCCATGTTTACTCTATGGCCTTCTTCAGGAAGTGATGCATTTCCCCTGAGCAAGTGGTGAATATATTCTCCAGGGAGAGGGGTGGGACTAAATGACGCTGTCCAATGAGGAACAGGTGCTGGCAGAGGAGAGGTGCAGGCAGTATAAGAGCTGTTTTCCCCAGTTCTCCAATGTTTGATAATCTTTGTTCATGCTGTGTTCAACCTTAGACCATGGTCTCTATTAAAATTGTTTGGCTGTAACTTAATTTAAATTGCTTCTTTAATAAGCCCACCATAATATCGGTCATCATGGTGTAAAACTGTGGCCTTATCAAAAAAAATCCTTTGGTTTAATCCAACTGTGCTGGGCCACTGCTGACTTCTCTGGTTGAAGCAGTTCGGAGAACTGGGGAAAATGGCTTATATACTGCCAGCACCTCTCCACTGGCTCAATCAGAGAGCACCAGTTCCTTAATGGACAGTGTCATTTAGTCCCACCCTTGTGCCTGGAGAATATATACACCAGCCAGTCAGGGAAAACATCACTTCCTGAAGAAGGCCATAGAGTAAACATGACAGAAGCTCTAACACCTTTACTAACCGCATGGCTGGTAACCCGATAAGCTCTTATTAATAATCATCACTGTGAAAGCTTCAACTCTTAACCATACCTGCCATAGTTCACATTGAGAAATGATTGTTTTAATTCTTCCAGGGTGTGTGGGTTTGTCTTGTTTACTTTATGTTTTAGGTTACCTCAGAGATAGAAATTGCAAGGGGGACTGAGGGGTCCACGAAACCCTACTAATAATTTTGTCCTGAAACATACTTTCAATGGTTATCATCAAAAGATAGGCTGTATGAGTCTTATTGAAAAAATCAAAACCACGCTCCCTGCCTGTTAATTCTCTAAAAAAATGGTGCAAAATTATATTCATATATGTACGGGTGTCAACTGTGGACTCTAAAAAAATTGGCCCTATAACTCAGAACCTAATATTGTTCATAGAGTACTCTCTTTCATGATGAAAAATTTGGTGTATGGTGCGCAATTAGTGGAGAAAGGTTTCTCAGAGCTCCAACAAGCGATTTCTATCTCTGGGCTAACTTAAAACATAAAGTGCACAAGACAAACCCATACACCCTGGAAGAATCACAACAAAATCTCTGCCAGGAAATTGGCAGCATTTCTCAACATGAACAACGGCGAGTGATGGATAGTTTCCTGAAGAGGACAAAAATATATGGACAAAGACGGTGGCCAGTTTCAGCATCTCCTTTCTAAAGTTGGTAAGTAAAGCCTTTAAAAGTATGTAAATGTTGTATGGTTTCATCCGTGCCTTTCTATGATGGTGGCAGACGGCAACAAGTGCCAAGAATGCAGACAGACAAAACACAACATAGCCCATTCAGAAGCTCTTGCTCTCCTGGTACCATAACCCTTGATCACTTACCTGGACAAGGGTTGTCCAACTGTGTGTCCTTGTCCAACACAACACCACCTTTCAACAGGAATTGGTACTCTGTCTCATTTATTTTTCCTATTGCACTCAATATCTTTATGCACATGTGGAACGAAAAAAGCAATTTGTGATTTTCAAAAAGACCCCTGCAGCTGTACCTAAGGAGAACCAAATAAAACTTTATTAAAATGCATTTCTAAACTGCAGGTTTATACAAATAATACATTTTATATATCACAACCTGCATACATGTTCTAACAAGGTTTAATTCACTAGTAATGCAGTAAGTTCACATATCTGATAAATATATATAATTATTCTTTGATTAGTGCTAAGCGATACTGTGCATATCATTTGTAACCAGGACCATCTGCAATTGTTAACTGTCAGTTGCTGCCTTTTTTTCGTACTGTAAAGACTTAAGTTGTTCATCAAACATCTCAAAGTTGAAACTTTATTTAAATATCTGTGTTGTGTGTGAGTTAAATTATATTACTCTTATTAGTGGTGTAGCGGTTTTCACGAATGGTTCTTTTTTAACAACGCAGTGATGCAGCAATAAGTCTCAGGTGTTATAGGTACAGGCGCACAAATAACACAAATAAGAGCAAGGTATTATTCCCAATAAATATTCAAATTTTCCAATTTAATCTAAAAGGTGAGTCAATTAATAACACTAAACACTTACATTTATAATTTTCTGGAACGCATTTTGGAGGCTAACTTTCCTCCATTATCAACCGGACAATGACTGGGTTTCCATAGTGCAGATTGTGATGCTTCTTCTCATGTTTCCTCTGCTGACAGTTCAAGGAACTTCCTGAAAATATCTTTCTGGGGAATATCAAAATTAAATACTCAGTTTCTATTTTTTAAAATGAAGATTTGTTCCCATGTGGACAGCTCTTGTTTTCTGGTTATGTGTTTGAGGAGTTTTGGTTCTGGCTTTATGTTGTGATTTTTTGTCCAAAAGTGAAAGGCAACTGCTGATTTTTCCAACTGTTTGCTCTTGATGTTCCTAATGTGTTCCTTGGATCTAATTTCTAAATTTCTTTTTGTTTTTCCTATGTATATTTCATTACAATCACTGCATTCAATTTGGTATATGCCAGATTTTTTGTTAGGTGGAACAGCATCTTTGATATTCGAATTCAGCAGGTTTTTTATGGTGTAGTTTACTGGTGCTAGCTGAATGTTGTATTCCTTGAACTCTTTTTGGAATTTACCAAAGGCCCATGGATGATATGTGAATTTTTGAATGTAATTCTTGTTTCTGCTACTGTGAGTGTTGTAGTTTCTTTCAGTAATTTTTTCTTTTCAGCTCGTTTTCCTTTTTTATCTACTAATTCCATGGGGAAGACATTTTTTGGTGCTATTTCAATTATTTTGTAATATTCTGGTCTGTATTCTTCTGCTGGAAGAGGGATGTTCACCAATCTATGTGTTAAACTATTAAGGATTGCTTGCTTGTGGCTTCTTGGATTGTAACTATTAGCTTTTATGTAGTTGTCCATCTGCGTTGGGTTTCTGTGAATGCCAAAGTTTATTCTATCCTTGTTTTTGATTATTTTTAGATCTAAAAATGGTGATTGATCATCTTTTTCCACTTCCACTGTGAAATTTATGATTTTGTCCTGGATGTTTAGAAGTTTTAATGCAATACTGATGTGTCCTTTTGGAACTATTGCAAATATGTCATCTACGTAGCACTGCCAGAGTTTGAACATCAACAAGAAACCTTTTGTGATCCTTATTTCTAATGAACTCATGTAGATATCTGCCAAGAACGGTGAGAGAGGGTTGCCCATTGCTAAACCTGAAGTTTGATGGAAATACTTTGGAACTGGAAGAAATTTTGTTCTGTGCATAATTTGGTGAGTTCTATGAATTCTGCAGTTTCTGATGATGACATTCCAAGTGATTTGAGCTAGTTTTTGATCAGCGGTGGGAGTTTTTTTATTGGTATCCTGGGGAATTGCAACTTTATGTCAAAGAGGCATTCAGCTAGCACCAGTAAATCATTACTCCATAAAAAACCTGCTGAATTCGAACATCAAAGATGCTATTCCACCTAACAAAAAAATGTGGCACATACCAAATTAAATGCAATGATTGTAATGAAGTGTACATGGGAAAAACCAAGAGAAATTTGGAAATTAGATCCAAGGAACACATTAGGACCATCAAGAGCAAACAATTCGAAAAATTAGCAGTGCCTTTCACTTTTGGACAAAAAATCACATCATAAAGCCAGAACCGAAACTCCTCAAACACATAACCAGAAAACAAGAGCTGTCCACATGGGAAAAAATAAAAATAGAAACTGAGTATTTAATTTCAACATTCCCCAGAAAGATATTTTCAGCAACTTCCTTGAACCGTCACCAGAGAAAACATCAGAAGAAGCATCACCTTCTGCACCATGGAAACCCAGTCATTGTCCGGTTGATAATGGAGGAAATTTAGCCTCTGAAATGCGCTCCAGAAAATTATAAATGTAAGTGTTGTTTAGTGTTATTAATTGACTCACCTTTTAGGCTAAATTGATTATAACAACACTTTTCAAACTTCTAAGAAAGGAAGATATTCAAATTTTCCGCTATGTCAACTTTGTTACCATTAACTGGCAACACTTGAACATTTTATCTTCACTCTTTTATAAGAGATAATACTTTTAGTTCCCAAAGCTGTTGTGTTCAGGAATTTTGTGATTTTGTATGTATTAAATTGTCACTTCTTTCTTTCGTAAATATTTTAAAATGTTTACAATATTTGCACATATTGAATATTTACATGCTGTATTCAACCACACGTCCTTTGGGGATATAATTTAATGTGGTTGGATTACCAACAAATTCTATTATTCCGCAGTATGAATATGCGACCATCTGTAGCAATACATATATCACTAGTAATGATTCATTACCTCTCTATAGGTGCACAGTTATGGGCATAGCAACCATGATTGAATGGCTATTTATGGATTCGATTGTGATGCGTCGATCATATGTATGTATGTATGTATGTATGTATATATTTTCTGCGAATGGGTATTACCCAGTGGCAGAGTTAAATGTACAAATTAAGGTTACAAACAAAGTGCACAAACAATAGTAATACAATCATAATACAATAAAGAATAATAATAAAAATATAGATGAAATGCACTAAATACTAATTAACACTCATTAATTAATTATCCTGTCAGTATAACCAATTTAAATTTAGCATTGGTATTCACCATCAGTTCAATAAATGTCCAAAATACACGTGCGCAAACTTTATAGTAAATTACACAGCATTTACTTGATTTACGATATGTTTCGAAAATTTCTTCACAGATAAAGGACAGCCCTGAAAGACTGCTACAGGTAATTAATTCCATTCCTCAATGGTTCTATTAACAAAGGAGAACTTTCCTACATCGGTTCTGTGCCTTCTACCTTTAATTTTATACAAATGATCCTTTCTTCTGTAATATGTAGGGTTGTCCAATCTTTCACTAATACCCACCCATGCATTTGAACCACGATATGCTTGAAATAATGCGCATAACCTCTGCCTCTTACGCCGGACTTTTAGAGGCTCCCATTCAGTCTCCTCCCCCTTTTTAGGCCCAAAAGATTTACCTCGTTTTATAAATTTTATAGCCCTTCTCTGTATTCTTTCTAGCGAATCAATTTGACTAAGTCTATATGGGTCCCAACATACTGCTCCATATTCCATAATCGGCCTCACCAAAGATTTGTAGGCAATTTCCCTGGACCTTCCACTCCCCTTTTTCAGTACCCTCATTAAGAAATGTAACGCTTTCCACGCTTTCCTGGATGTAGAATTTACCTGGTCGTCCCACCCAGCGTTACTCGCCAGGTACACTCCCAAATACTTGCAGCTATCTACCTGCAGAATTTTTTCTCCGCCCATGTGATAGTTATGAAGAATTTCCCTCTTAGATCTTCTAAATGCAATGGACTTACTTTTCTTAGCATTAATCGTCATCTTATTTGTAGCAGCCCAATTACTAATTTCATTTAAATCACCCTGAAGCAAAGACTCATCTATGGCATTCCGAATTTTATTATAGATAATGCAATCGTCAGCAAACAGTTTTATCTGACATTTAATATTTACACTTATATCATTAACAAAAATAAGAAAAAGTAGCAAACCCAGTACTGAGCCTTGAGGTACTCCCGAACTCACTGTGCCTCTCTCGGAGATTTCTTTACCTACTTTTACCTGCTGTGTTCTCCCATCCAAAAACGCTTTGACCCATAAAACCACTCGTTTGTCTATTCCTGTGCCAGCTAGTTTCCCAATAAGTAAATTATACATGGTCATGATCAATCTCAAACATATTTCGTTTCATTTCACAATAGATTTGGAACATGGATTAAGAAACACAATTTTGATAATCACATTGTGTACACAATATTTACATGTGTTATGTCTAAACAACTTGACATATTCAATATTGGCATTAATCTTTTCTCTGATACATTTCAACATACAATTTCTGCCACAGCACCCTGAAATATCTACCTAAAGGTTCACACTTGAACAGAGTTCTTATAATGTGCAACTTCTGTTTGTAAAAAGAAATATTGTATTTGATTGCATATTATTATTTTAATCTTTTTCTTTGTAACAATGCTTTGACGATATTGCAAATTTATGTTCAGTCTATACATTTTCCTGTAAACTGGTACCTTACCTATAAACAGCGTATGTGTGGTAGTTGTTTAAAGATACAATGCGTTCTGCAAGCTCTGATTCTCTTGGACTTTTCTCAATGGACAGTGTAAAGAGTATGATGTAGGCATCCAGTGAAAACTGATACATTGGATCTATCTGACTCATGTCATTCAACACAAAGAATAAGATGGATGCTCTTCTAGCACTTGGTCTGTAGCCCTGAAAATAATCATCATATAATGAACTTCTGGCACACTCTTTCACTGACTGCAACAGGAAAGAGTTTAATCTGTGTGTTGAAATTTACATAACACCCAAAAGATGATAGTGGTGGTGGTGGCGGTGGTCGTGTTTTTCTTTTTTAAATTAATGTCCTCCAATGTAATGTCATATCAGACGGTGAATGACTGAAATGGGTGAAATGATGCCCAAATGAGTCAGAGCTCCAGAGTGAGAGTGGTGGTGGTGGTGGTGATGGTGACGGTGGCAGTGGTGGTGGTGGTAGTGGTGGTGGTGACGGTGGCGGTGGCAGTGGTGGTGGTGGTGGTGGTGGTGATGATGATAGTTGGTCATCAGCACCCTTATAAAATGGATCATTAAATTAAAATGGATTATGGCAAAAGCCATATATAAGTACCGATATAAAATAAAAATCCTAAGTCATTTTCATGTCATAAAGGCACAAGAGCTCTTATGGATAATCTGTGCAGCATTTCCATGTATGCTCTGCTGCCATGATTACGATGCTTTGTTCACAACCACGTTTATTATAGTCACCATGTCTGGGATTCCTTTCCTTTAAATAATCAAATACTCTAGGAATTGTTTTCCACTCACCACTTTTAATAATTTTGCCCTTTTTTGGCGATCAATTGTGGTGTGATAACTGCAATGCACACGATTACCAAAGAACTGGTAAAACTCACAAACGTCTCAGATTCTCAAAACCTATTAAACACCTCAACTGAAGTACGACCCCATCATACCACATCTGGTGTTTATCATCTGCAAGACACAAGCACCAGGTTTTTTGGTGCTGTGTGCCTTGTGCACTGTAAGTATTCGCCCTTAAATGGTGATTAATTCATGCCTTTGTTCTGGAGATGTTCTATTCGTACATAAAAAATAATTTCACTATTTCCTTGACAACTTTGCCGCTGGAAGATTACTTTGTTTTAAAGAAATATATTTAGACATATTGATATGATCTTATTACCAACATGGCATATGAAAGCAATCAATAATCCAGATTTTTTTAATATAAATTATTTTGGTTTAAAACCATATTTTAACATTCGGAGTGAGAAAGGTGTTAAAAATCTCCTTTCAATAAAATTTTGAATTTTATTATTTTAAAAAAATGTACAATTATATAAAACATTTTCATGCATACCACCGTATTCTTCGACACATCTCATACTGAAAGCAGGTTCCTATATTATCTTAGTCGCATTTGAAATCCAACACATTTGGCAACAGCACACCTGATTCTTCCAGAAGAAAAGCATGGTCCATAAGAGCCTGTTGTGCCTTCATGATGTGAAAATTCCTATTGTTAAGGAATAAATACAGATAAATATACTAAATTATTGAGGCCAAAGCCAGAATTAAAACAAATTTACAAAGAGGTATAATATGTATGAAATCTTGATACCTAAACTTCTAAATTCTTAGGTTGATTATTATTTATTTATGCCAACAAACTTACTGTTGGTGTTTTTAAACACACAAGCCGTGTGTGGGCAAAGTTTGAGAGGTAGAACTGGAACTTAAAAATTCAATGCCACAACTGGGATTTGAACCACAGACCTTCCGCTTACCGGGCTCTACCACTGAGCTATTGTGACAAACTGCCACAATGGCATTAAATTCTCAAACCAGTTCCTATTTCTCCTGGTAAACCACAAAGGCAGTCTCACATCAGAGACAAATTACCCCAATGGTGACTTACTATTGTAAGTACTTTATATCCCAGGATTAAATAACCTTCACATGGTAATTATTATTTATTTATGCCAACAAACTTACTGTTGGTGTTTTTAAACACACAAGCCGTGTGTGGGCAAAGTTTGAGAGATAGAACTGGAACTTAAAAATTCAATGCCACAACTGGGATTTGAACCACAGACCTTCCGCTTACCGGGCAGATGCTCTACCACTAGGTTGATGTTTATCATTGATAAAAACTTCAAAACTCTTTCTAACACTTGCTTATCATCCAGCAGGACCTCTGCAAGACCGGCTAGCAGTTGCCGAGAGTCCCATATGTGCCAGGGAATACACTCCAACAACACATGATGGACTGACAAAAGTCGGTCACACAGCAGACAAAGAGGAGCAGGGTCCTCGTTGAAAAGTTAACTGTGCATAAAATTGCTCTGGCCAATATGCAACTGCATCAAGGTCATCTGGCAACAAGATACATGAGAGGATGTTAGAATTTCCTTAAGTGCTCTACGCTTATTTCTGTGGAGAGGTGACTGAGCATAAGATGCTAATGTTCTGAAATTTGTATGTAAGACACAGTCCTTGATCTTCAGCAACAACCCACAAAGTGAATCTACTTGCTAAGAGAGGTAGAGGTAGAGTCCCCGGGAGGAAGGGATGGAATGAGAGTGCTCTATAGGCCTGAGAGAACCCAGACGAAGTGAGGGTACCTAATGTGTGTTGGAAATTCTTCATATGGATACCAGGGTTCACCAAGCAGCCACCAGCCACATGGGTTTCAACAGTGGTCCCCTCTGGCAGGCCTGGCAACTGAAAGGCCACCTATCTGTCAAGAACAGTTACAGTGCACAAATCCCTCACACAGCAGTGCTAACTCAATCACCAACACTTCCGACGCTGAAAGACTGGATTGAAAGGAAGGTGAAACGAAATAGAGGGACGAGAAATTTGGGGGATGTAATTATCTTTCCCAGCATTCGCCTTGTGAGCCAGAAAAGTTCCCGAAAAAACCCATGGGGGTGAAGGTCAGCCATGGGAATCAAACCCACGACCTTCTGAATGTGAGCCTCACATGTCACCATGGAGCCTTCTCACTTGATTCTACTTGCTAAAGCAAGTTTTCTCCTGGAATGCCTTACCCAATTATTACTGAGTCATTGAAATCAAACCAACCCCATGATAAAAGATTATCAGTTGTCATCCACATGAAAGATTATTGCAACAACACAAGTTGTAAAATAGGCACTTTAGGTATCATAAAATTCCTTTCCTACATGTGTATTGTGATAATACATTAAAATATCTCCAGCGTAAGCAAGCCACTAAAGATCAACACCGCCAATGTATTGGTCCATGTAGCACATGGAGAAATGTGTGTGATGTCGCATGCTGTCATTAAGGAGAGATATTTGTCATTTTTGTTACGTGAGATCGGTCATAATATCTGCCGAAATAGCTTCTATTTAAAACAGCAGCTTTAATTTTTGTGCCTATACGTTTACAACCATGCATGGCACCTACTAAACCTAACAATGAGGACTTAAAAACGTTTAGAAAGTTAAATATATGCTTGTCTAATTATAATTTATTTATGCCAACAAACTTACTGTTGGTGTTTTTAAACACACAAGCCGTATGTGGTTCAAATCCCAGTTGTGGCATAGAATTTTTAAGTTCCAGTTCTACCTCTTAAATATATGCTTGTCTACTTACAAATCAGACTGATGGTTTGTTTTCAAAAAACAACTTACGCATTTTAGATGCAAATTGCACACTTCACAAAATCATCTAATTTTCCTAACACTGCTTTACACTTCTTCCTCAGAGAATTTTAACACTGCCAGTTCCTTCTATTCTGAGGTTAATTTCACTAAATCATTCACAAGTACACATGGATGGTGCTCCATTAGCTTATGAAATACATTTAACGTGATTTGCTTCTCACTACTTTTCAACAGTTTCCCTCAGTGCATGTTGGCACACTGTTCATAATTTAAAAACGACTCAATTCTTAGGCAGTGGGGCTTTTTCTGCTCCCATATAAAACTTATAAGTGTAGCATGCGACAAGGGAAACATTAACAATAATTGCAAATAGATTTTAAACAGTAGTAACATTAAACATCTGATGTGTTACACTCACATGGCTTTCTCTACTCTTGTACTAACCATACTTACAAACTCTTATTACTATATCTTCTTCATGTTAATACAGATATCTGATGTGTTGCACTCATATGACTTTCTCTACTCTTGTACTAACCATATAGGTTGCACGTTCGTTCTTGACGAATGACCTTGAGCAGAAATCCAATGAGTGAGCCTACCCTTAATAAACAGGTCAACAAATGTTTATGCTACGATAACAGACACCTCTGTTTTTCTCTGTCGCGTTTGTGTATACAGTCGACTGCAGAAGTTTTGTGCGGTACGGATGTATGTATGCATGCAACGAAAATAGCAATTCAGACGAGGGAGAGATGTCGGGAATAGAACAAATGCAAGAAAGTTAAGTGGAAACAGTTATAGAGGTATAGTGTATAATACGTGTGGCTGATATTACTGCAAGTGTGATAAATTGATTTGTAGTGTTGTACTACTTCAGCTCAGAAGCATGCGTGTCATCTCACTGCAGACTGTACCTCCTCTCTCTCGATGTTAACGTTCCCGCAAAAGCTGAGTACTGACTCGCATTCAACCTTTCATATAAAATTTTCATTCGTCAAGAAGTAACGCGCGACCTATACTTACAAACTCTTATTACTATATCTTCTTCATGTTAATACAGATATCTGATGTGTGGCACTCACATGACTTTCTCTACTCTTGTACAAACCATTCTTACAAACTCTTATTCATATATCTTCTTCCTGTTAATTGAGAATAACATTTACAGAAATGATATTGTTTATCTTCTTGTAGATTCATGGGGAATATGGGAATACAGTAGGCTTTGAACGATAGTCAAATCTTTTAAAGCTTTGAGATTCTGTTCTCCTTGCATGGTTAACATATAAAAGAATGAATAACAATGTTCCCTTTGACAGAAGTATAAGTTCTCCAAAACTCACACAAATAACAAGCCATATCTCCAAAATGGTTCACTCTACAAAAAAATTTATTTGGACATATACTGGTCAGGAACCAATCAGAGCATTCTGTGTGGTGACGTGCTTACAGGCACTAAACGTGCTTGTGTATTTCAAGTGGCTTGCTTATTTCGGCAGCACTATAGTTTTAGTTTATTTGTATACATTAAGAATAGACACTTAGCCTAGAACCTGAGGTCTAATAATAGCAGAGTAACTGAAGTAAGTATGTCCCAATTGTGTTCAAATGATCAACCTCAGCTCCAGTTGGAAAGCTCGACATAAACGTTGAAAATGTTCATTGTCACAGTAATCAACTTACCTCTCTGGCATGGTCAATATCTTTCTCTGTCTTCTCTGCCACTTCAAGTTTCACAGATACTGAAACTGATGTCTCTTTTGAAGTCTGTAGAGTGATTAACAAATCCAAGTCATCCAGCAGGGAGCCTTTTGTTTCATACAGCAATCTGTGATACAACATACATCAGTTTCTCTATTTATTAAAGGTTAACTGAGGGTGCCATGCCTCAATCTGATTATTGAGGTTAACGTAAGCTTTTACTCACAAAATTACATTTCAAAGCTTTTCTTAACCAATTTCTTTAATTATTTAATGTAGTTTATTTAATAAATATGAGCCGAGTGCAATTCTAACCTCACACTGGTAGAGTGAAAAATTTGACAGTTGTGATAACAGATGTAAACAGCTGTGCACAATGAACGTCAACACACGTGCTTGTTGGTGGAGTGATACAATCGCAATGTTTATGTGCGTACCCACCTTAAGCTCAGAGGGACTATAGATACCTCAAGTTTCAAATCCTCAAACTCATGTTACTCTCCACTAAAAACTTTTTCGACAGCTTGTTTATCATCAGCCAAGACCTCTGCAATACTTTACATGTTTTTGTAGATTAGTTGTAGGTCTTTCATTTGAATAATTTAAACTGTATTGAAATGTGTTTAGGTACCTCAAGAGCTCATCTTCCAAGTTCAGCAGTTTCCGTTTACTGGCAGCAATATCCAAAACCAATTTGTCTTTCTGTTCTTCAAGTTGCGGCTTTTCTTTTCTGACTACAATTCCCAAGAGCTGTGCCTCCAACCCTGTAATAAATGTTTAAATAATGCTTAATACATTTTTATTTGATGTTCCTGGTAAAGCTCCAACAAGCAAAATATTTTTAAACATGGACTATGGGGCCACTCAAAATGAAAAGAACCATTACCAGAACAACATAAAGGGTAAGCATAAAGTTATGGGGAGACTAGCCATTTTTGACCCAAAAAATCAATTTGGGATTTTTATTTCTTATTATATTTTTATACTTTTTGTTTTACGTAATATATCAAACTTTATATCCATTGAGGCTGCAAAGGTTGTCGACTTTGCATTAATTTATTCAACAATCACGTATGGTATTGAATTATGGGGGTCAACATCTAAACTTAAATATAATCTTCACTTTACAAAAACGCGCTGTCAGATACATTGCAAAATTGTCAATGAATAGTTCATGTACCAAAGTATTTAAAACTTTATCATTACTTACTCTTCCCAGAATTTTTATATTAAAATTCATTCTGTATATATGTAGCAGGTCACTTCCACAAAATTCAGCAACTCACAATTACAATACAAGAGGAAAACAAGACCTGATTATCCAAATACATATACTAAGATTATATGAAAAAGACTATATAGGTAGTAAATTATTCAATAAATTACCAATAAACTTTTGTAATAATATTCCATTCTCCAAGTTCAAATACTCATTAACCAAATTCCTTAGAAATAAAGTGTATTACAGTATTGATGAATTCCTAAATGACAAAATAGTATTTTAATTGTTTTGCATATATGTGGATGCTGAGTCAAATACCCATTGGGTGCTTCTATATGTATTGTATCTATATTTATTTACTTATTGTATATATATTTACTTATACATACTTCTGTACTTTAATATAAATGTTGACCATGTTCTTAAACAATGTTTCAATTATTTAAAGTAAAAACAAGCATCAAAGAACTTCCAATATTATTAATAGAAGTGAAGCTTTTAGTTTCTAATTTGTTTTTACTTTAGATTCTTTTTGCTTCACTGTTAACAGCTTCATTATTTCCTTATTGTTTCAATTATTATTTATTTATGTCAACAAACCTACTGTTGGTGTTTTTAAACACACAAGCCGTGTGTGGGCAATGTTTCAGAGGTAGAATTGGAACTGACAAATTCAATGCCACAGTTGGGATTTGAACCACAGTTAAGGGCACCCACCTGGTAAGCAGAGGGTCTGTGGCTCAAATCCCAGCTGTAGCATTCAATTTGTCAGTTCCAATTCTACCTCTCAATGTTTCAATTATTTTCATTGTAACATTTGTTAACATGTTATAAAGGACAATAACTGATTGATTGATTAACATTCTAGTTTCAGAAATTATATTTATTTTGTTCGTGCCTTGCCTCTAAAGGTCTGAAAAGTAAGTTTAAATGGCATACTGCACCCTTTTCCAGCCTTTATTTCCTTGTCACACTGCATGAAAGTTTGTATGCAAATTTATATGAAAGGAGATACTTAAAATATTTAGGGGATGGAGATAGCAAGGGTTTTATGAAAATAATCTCTCTCTAAACCATATGAGATAAAAATATTAGAAGGCATTGTACATGTATGGAAATAAATGGGAGCCAGACTAAGGAATCATTGCAAAGAAGTTAAGCTGGAAGATGGGAAACTAATTTCTGGGAAAGGAGGGCTCACAGACCAAGCAAACATATTATGGCATGGCTATAACAAACAACACTGTTGAGATAATCAAAATGACGCAGGAAATCTGGGCTATATTTTTTTTCACAAGGCTGTCCAAACTGTGGTTTATGCCCAGTCATTTCTACTGCAGTTATGGAGGAATATCAACAATTCCAAAGAATAAGAGAAGTAGCAGAAATAAGAATTGAACCTGAGGAAACAATACCTCAAAGATCAAGTAGAACCATCCATCCTTTGACAGTTGTTCAACATCAACAAGTGAGATTGTTAGAAGCCAGACAAGAAATGGAACCATGAGAAGAAGATGGAATGTTTAAAAGAGGTGGAATCAGGACTGAAAAATTCAATGCCATTGTTGGCATAAATAAATAAGAAGATGGAATGTCTAGAGTGAACAGGAGAAGAGAATACCAGACTTCAATGAGAAGATTAGATGCAGCAAGAAGAAGTGAGGCTCAAGTTTGATTTCAAGAATCACCATAGGTTGATGTAAATGAAAATTATAATGTAAGTGTTGTTTAGTGTTATTGACTCACCTTTTAAATTAAATAACTGTGTTATTGAAATAACAATAGTGCTAAGTGCCAAAATAAAGAAACTGAGTTATTCAAAGAAAACTCTTTACTGAAAGTGCTTAACCTAAAAAAACTTAATACATTCTGATGAACATACAAATACAACACTCCTCACACATAGAGATAGATATAATTTAACATAAATACAAATTTTTGTTACAGAAAAATACATATGACAGAAGGTGCTATGTGCCATAAAATAAAATAAAAAAATTAAAAAAAGAACCTACACTACGGACAAGAAACGAAACCTTCGGGTGGAGATTTAAAAACTAAACATGCTCATTTCAGTCATCCCTCACATCCATCTACACCTAACGATGCCAAATGGCTGAAACACAAAAAATCACCATCAACTATCAAACACATCACCACTAATTACTACCAGGGGGCACTCAGGGCTTATGTCATGTTTGCCCTCCGGCACATCAGTAATACTCGCTGTTACTGCCACTGGCAGGCAGCTTCCATCTCTCACCACAGAATGCGCAGGTGCTTAATGCGGTACTGCAGCATAGAGGCCTCGACCTCAAGACTTCCGGTGGGGCTTTTTTGTGAGTAGGCTGCCCGGGTTCGAAGCAAGGGTAGGAGTCTTACACTCGCATGTGTGCATGCAGTTAGGGTGTAAGTAGCCTTTTTCCCCACCACAAAAAAAAAAAAAAAAAAAAAAAAAAGTGCCATAAACAATATTGTCACAATATTAGCACACTGAACAGTTGGTAAAGATGATAACAAGTAATATATTGTTGAAATGTGACAGAACAACCTTAAGATAAACAGTTAAGTGTACTTAAGAACAAATAATCTGATAAAAGAGTTTGTTTTTTTCATAAGGAAGATAGTTTTCCACAGCAAGTGAGTATTTCTTTTTCTCTTCAGTTTTGCTTGCTCTGACCCAAACAAACCAAAGCCTGCTGCTCTTCTCTTCTTATTAATATAAGCATTAACTTCCATTGCATCTGAACTGTTATACTGGTACAACCTGCACTGTCAACAGGCACATAACACCAATGTAATGTCCTGGACATAGCACTTCTGCCATCTTTGGAGTTATCTCTGAACTGCTTCCTCAATTCATGGCACTTGACACTCTTGATATGCAGAGACTGGAACTTAGGCAGAATGGTTTTTTAAATGTGTCCGATCTATCTGCAATTTGAAAGTTCAATCTGTACGAATTATAACTTTGTGATTGAAATACCACAGTTTTATAGTATGTTTTTCTGCCTTTTTTAAAAATATAAATGCCAATTTTACAAAATAAATGCTTTTTTTTGCCTAAAAAGCAACATTTTATTTCAATTCCTGTTAGTCCGTGACAATGAAAGTTACTTTGCCGAATGTATATTATTGTCTAAGTTGTAGACAGCATAGGCATCCTTCATTCAGTTCATTATTTTCTTTGCAACAATGAGTGCTGCCAGACAAATAAATGTACCTATGCATTACAGAAATCATTTGAATTACCGCTTGTGTTTATTTTAAAAGGCAATAATGAGTGCGGGCCTAACTTTGTATTCTTTAAGTTTTCATTGCAACGTTGTTGTAGCTAGCAGAAAGATGCCAAAATTCAGTGCTCCTTTATGCAGTAAATTACAAAGTTGATTAATACTTTTGGATCTGATGTATTTTGAACCAACGGTAAAGTACTCACATGCAAAATATGCGAGCAGTCAGTGAACTATGAAATAAGTATTTTATATCACAACATATCGGCACAATCAAACACAAAAATGCACTTTCCAAGCCTACTGAAAAGATTTCTTTGCTTCCAACAGTAACTGAAACATTGAGTTGAAAATCTGAGTTTGCATTTGACTTAGATATGTAAAGCCTTCCTCAACGCCGGAATCCCTTTGTGGAAATTACAGAATCCTACATTGTTACTGTTTTTGGAGAAGTATACTAGCCAATCTGTACCTAGCAAGTCAAGTTTGCAAAAATGTTACTTAACCGAGTGTTATGATGACACAATGACAATCATTAAAGATAAAATGAAAAATAATAAGATCTGTTTTAGTATTTATGCCTTTTTTCCTGCCTATTTTACCTATTTATAATGCCTTTTTTCCAGTCTCTGGTTATTGGCAATGGTCCATAGCACCATTGTTAACAAAAATTCACATTTTGTCAAAAGTGGCACTTAGCACCATTGTTATTTCAGTAACACAAGTATGTAGATTTAATTTTTGTTTTAATTGATTTCCTAATCTAGTAGTTATTTGACCTGCAAATGTGCTCATATACAGAGTGTCCCAAAATTAGAGTGAAAAACTTTGGAAGCTGATAGATAACATTATGTTAAACACTTTTTGTTAAGGAGAGTTTTTTGCTGCGGTGCTTCGTTTAAGTGCTAATGAGTTAATGTCCTAGATTACTGCGTCCCCCCCAGTTGAAGTATTTAGGTCAAAATCAACAATGGAAGTTATTATTGCATTTATATTACTAAGGCACACAATCTTAATTCAAGAAATAAACACTGAACACAGAAACAAAACCAAAAATCTCATTGTTTACAGTTAATCACAGCTTTACTGTTAAAAATTAGACCAACAAACTTTTAAAGCAGAGAAATGGCTGGTGTCTTTGCGAGAGTACAGCAGAATAGGGCATGTCGATGCACTCTTTGTGTTAATCACAATGGGCGTGCGTTCCAACATTTACTTTGAATGGTAAAGCTGTAATTAACTGTAAACAATGAGATGTTTGTGTTTTGATTATGTATTCTGTGTTTGTTTCTTGGATTAAAATCTTACTAAGATAAATGCAATACTACTTTGCATTGTATAAACCTAGGCTTTCACGGCCGGTGTCCTGACTATTAGCTAGTTTAGTTCTTTCAGGCTTGTAGGCCGTCATCTAGAAGGCATTGTAGATACCAACGTTTCGCCAAGTACTTCACTTGGCATCATCAGGGTAACACGATCTGCTGTCTGCACTGGTCAGAGTTCGAACGTGGAAGCAATTCTAGCTTCTCTCAGCTTTGAGAATGAGTTGGAGTCAACTTGCAATGTGTCAACTGCATAAAATCTTGCAATATTACTAAGGTAAGTGAAGCTTTTAGTTTCTACTTGTTCTTACTTTAGATAAATAGCTAGGTATCTAGTTAAAGGACTCAACATAACACGTTTATCACTCCAGTTTTACCTAACTTATGTATGTACCTTGTTCCTTCACAGAAAAGTTGACAAGGGTTGTTTTTGTGGTGATCTCAGGGGCATAGTGGGGGTTGCTCATCTTTGTTGTTATGTACAATCGGAACTTCTCATTGTAGGAAACCATTTTGTCTGTAAGTTTAATCAGTGTCTGTCCACCTGTAACATCAAACAATATATTTCAAAAACTTTTTATTGCAGTCTTTATAACCAGAGCTATATTTTTGGCACAATACCAAATTTAGGTATAATATGGTATAATACATATGAGCCACCTAAAATCAAAACTAACAAGTCACAACATTTTGAAAAGTGACTTTTTATTATAAACTGAAAGTAGAACAAGTAGTCTTTCCGTTGATAAATTAATATGCATCAAATCCAGCCAAGATAACATATTACACATCGTTGAACTAGTGTTCTGCTACAGAACGAGCCAAGTTATGCAGGAAGTGCATTCAAAACTGGCCAAGTCAATGAGGAAAGTTTTTGTTACAATAACATCCTACTTCAGCATTTTCACTTTGAAACTCAACAAACCATCGGCTCTAAATGGATACGCAGCAGTTAAAAATAATTTATTACTTTAGCTGCAGATGTTACCTTGGTACAAATGACCTTACTAATTGGTGCGAAAGCATTTTCCTTAATGACATGTTATTCACATATACCAAGAGTGTGCCAGATATTGTAATCTAATGTAAAGTAGGATTGAGGTGTGTAAAATTATATCTATCAAAGTGCTTTTGTTCTAATAGAGAGTTCATATAATTTTTCATGTCAAATCCCCCCTCTATTAAAGCTTAAAGTGAAAGGAAAAAGAAATACTACTTTTTAATGTTCTTGAGTTCTTTCTAATTTTTGTTCTACTTTAATATTATACTGTATTTCTTATAATTAATGAATAAACTATATTTTTAATTGATGTCGGCTACTGATTGAAATAAAGACTCTCTTATTTGAAACATTTAGAATTAAAAAAATATCTGTCTGCAATAAAACCGGCCAAGTCGAAACTTAAGATTTTTAAAAAATGTAGTAAATCATTAATATGATTTTCTATATTAATACAACATGAACCCATCATATGGAGCCTAATAAAAGTGAAAAAAATGTTACTTTCAGTGGTTTGTCTGTAGAAGTTTTTAATACTGAAAAAAACCTTTTGTGACTTGGCTGGTTTTGAACTAGACGACTCATATCATTAGTGAATTGGTGACATGTGTATTTGGTAAGGAACATGAACTTTTTTGCTTTGAGAAATGCTATTAATTTTGTCATACCAATAGTGTCACACCTTTATCATACACACACTTCAACAAGACACAACTTATTATCCATTACTAAATTAAATATATGAGTATTAATATTAATAAAACAAAAAATCTGATGTGTTGCTCTCACATAACTTTCTCTACTCTTGTACTAACCATTCTTACAAACTCTTATTCCTATATCTTCTTGTGTTAGTTGAGATAAACATTTGTATAAATTATCTTATTGCTTATTTCCCTGTAGGTACAAGGAGAATATTATAATACAGTAGGCTTTGAGCGATAATAAAATCTTTTATAGCTTTGAGATTCCATTCTCTTTGCACACTTAACATTAAAAAAAATAAAAAATGGTATTCCATTTTGCCAAAGTTTAAGTTTTCCAAAACTGACACAAATAACAAGGAATATCTCCGGAATGATTCACTCTACAAAATAAATTTTTTCACACATAAATTGTGCATTTTAGCGAGATCTACAATTTTTGTACACTAACATTTGTCTATCTCTTATGGTTTATGAGCTATTCAAACATCTTCCAGAGTAAACAGGACTACTTAGGCTATAGCCAGAAAATTCAAGATATACATTTCATTTGTCCTACAAGCATTTTAAACATATGGTATTTTAATCAAAATCACAAGAGCCATTTTCAGGAAAATCAAAATTTTTGAAAAAGTTTTCATGTAAAGAGTAGTTTTGGGTGGGGCTATTTTATTAAAAATCTTTGTGTCACATCCTTGCAAGATATTAAACTTAAATACCAACTTTGGTTTTTAATGGACTTTCGTTTTTGAGTTATGCTGCCCACTGACTGACACACGCACGCACGCACGCACGCACGCACGCACACACACACACACACACACACACACACACATGACCAAGATGGAGTCAGGTAAGGAGGATGCAGTGGAAATTGCTCTTAAAGTTTTGGTGTTACTGATAAAAGTGGTAACTTGAAGAAAGAATACCAGGAAGAAATTCTGCAAGCTGTCAGTGTTCCTAGGAATGAGTTTGTGAATTTGAAGTGTTCAGTTGAAGAAAAGATTAAAGGAATAAGCAATTTGGAAAAGAGAGTCGCGGAGACAGAGTCCATCTTGCAAGCTCTTCAAAGCGGAAGTGGTGGCATTGGTGCGTCATCTCCTGGGAGCTGCGAGAATAGTGAATGGTTAATAGTGGGCCCTAGCAGCAGACAGAAGAAGCCTGTTGGAAGCTCTGGTTGATAACGGCAATAGCTCCCGAAGAAATGCGGCTCAAGGGAAGGAAATAAACAAGAGGTTTATCAAATCTAAGAACAATCAAAGTGCCGAGTACATTAAAACTCTGATCAAGAGGAAAGTAAACCTGGCAAAAACCAAAGTTGGAATCACTGCTCTGAAAACACCAAAGAAAGGGTAGTTATTAATTGAATCTGACAGTAAAAATGATCTATAAAAAGTTTGCAATGAACTAAATGCTGTTTGTGGGGAAGAACTAGAGAGTTACCTTCCAAAAGTCGGGAACTCTAGACACCTTCCGAAAGCCTGCAACCCTAGATTGATTCTGTTCAATGTGCCAGACGAGATAACTATCGAAAATGCAAAGGAGGCTATTATATCACAAAATTCTGAAGCAAACTTGGAAGAAAGCAACATCAATCCTAAATTTGTCTTCGTAGATAAAAAGAAGAACAAAAATGTGGTCATTGAAGTCAGTTCTGAAATTAGGAAATGACTGAAAGACAAAAAATTGAAAATAGGATGTAACTCAACTGACGTATAATAGATTTGAACGTAGACTTTATGACAGATTATTAAACAATCCGTAGTACTCTCTACAAGAATATTTTGAAAATTTAGCTCAACTGTATCACTGTCATTGTATCTTATCTTTGAAATGTAGATTTCTACTCAATTAATGGATATATCCATATATGCTCCATATTTGTGTCTATAAGACAACTGGATGTACTAAAAGTAATATATAGTAGGTCATTGCGAATATTGGTAGCATTATTCTTATAACTGATATTTGTAAATATGTATGTATATTAAGTAAAAATTGAAGCTATTAACAGTGAAGCAACAAGATTCTAAAATAAGAACAAATTAGAAACTAAAAACTTCACTTATCTTAGTATGTTGATATCCTTTTTTTTATTTTCCTGACCCAGGGGTTTCAAGCTATATCCAGCTCATTCTCAAAGTTTATATGACTTTGAGAATGAGCTGGATATAGCTTGAAACCCCTGGGTCAGGAAAATAAAAAAAAGGATATCAACATACTAAGATAAGTGAAGTTTTTAGTTTCTAATTTGTTCTTATTTTAGAATGTATGTATATATAATTTTACTAGAATCTATTTGTTATATATAGCATGTAAACTACACTGATGTTGTCAATAGCTGTAACAGGTGAAACCGAAATTATAATGTCAATATATATATATATATATATATTTGATAATAGAAAGAAACAAAAGAAGATTCTAGTCAATAGTTAAGGGGAAGATGTAATAAAGCTGAATATGTTGAAGTCTCAAGAATGGAAGCCTAGGCAGATTTAAATGAGTGATTAGGTTACAATTGTTGTTTGTATGAAGCCATAGTGATTCCTCGGGCTGATTCGTATCTTACCATGACGTGCTCTAAAGTTAGCCAATGGAAATCGCTTCCTTCGTGTCGCCCATGCGAAACAAATGCAATGCAACACACACTCGTCTTGAATCGAGTTGAGATAACGCACGTGCAACTTGGGAGTTGTACGTAAGCTAGTGCGTATACATAATTCGGCGGTTGCTAAAGGGTGACAAAGTTAAAGTGTTATAACGTTGTAGTTGAAGTTACAAAGTTACATTCTATTTAAATATCGTCGGCAGTTCTCTACAAATCTGGAAATTTACAAATAAAGTGATATGTTGGTTAATTCCTTGTTTGGTTCCATTCCTACCATAACTCACGCATACCCTGTAGATTAGGATCTCTTGCTAGAGCTAGTCCGGACATCAAACATGAGATCTTATAGGTCTTAAAGGCGACGTCTTCGACGGAGAGGAACATTTGCATCACAGGCCTAATGACAATAAAATCTATTACTATTTTTACTATTTGCAACAGTGTTGATTACTTATAAGTTCAACGGTGCCATAGCTGCTGCAAGTTTAATCACAGAATGCTAGACTGTAAAGGAGAAGTGACCTGCCCACATTGTACAGAAAAGCACACTATGAGCGATTGTGAAGTCAACAGGGAGAACTATAAATGCATCAATTGCATTAATTATAATAAATAGTGTACAACTCCAGTAGATCTAAAACACACATTACTGGACAAGACCTGCACTAGCTACAAAAATGCGCTAAAAAGGAACGCAGATAAAATAGCTTATTAATACGGCTGCTAACCCAAATAAACCATATAATAATAGTGATGATAATTTGTATTGCATTCAAATCAATTTGCAACATAAGCGAGTGGCTACAAGTAACTTACTATGGATTATGGAAGAGAATAAAGTAGACATTGCTCTAATACAAGAACAGTACCTTGTAATAACCTGACTGGAGTTTCCAGGTCACTTAGGACCTGCGCTTTCGGAGATGGAAGGAAAAGAGCTGCTATATTAATAAACAATAAACAAATAGATGCAACAGCAATCACACAACTATGTAACAGAGACATTGCTGTAATTGAAGCTATCTACAGATGTAAAAATTGTATGCAGTAAGCTCATATTTTGATTTTACACAAGACATTGAGAGAAATATCAGTCAAGTAGAAAACATTTTAAATTACATCAAAGGAAGTGGTATACTGATCGCAGTTAAGCAATGGGCAACCCTCTCTCACCCTTCTTGGTAGATATTTACATGAGCGCATTGGAAATCAGGATTACTAAATGTTTTCCATGCATGTTCAAACTCTGGCAGCGATATGTAAATGACATATTTGCAATAGTCCCAAAAAAACACATTGGTGATGCTCTAAAACTCCTTACCAGCCAGGAAAAAAGCATAGAGTTCACTTTGGAATTGGAAAGTGATGAGAAACTACCATTTTTGGATTTATAAATAATCAAAAACACAGAAAACCAACACAAACGGACAATTACATAAAAGCTCATAGTTACAATCCAAGAAGTCACAAACAGGCAATCCTCAATAGCTTAACACAGATCGGTGAACATCCCCCTTCCAGCAGAAGAATACAAAGCAGATTATTGCAAAATAATTGAAATAGCACAAAAAAAGGATTCCCCAAATCATTAGTAGACAAAAAAGTGAAATGAGCAGAAACAAAAAAGTTACTAAAAGAAACTACAACACTCACAGCAGCAGAAACAAAAATGACGTTAAAAAAATTCACACTTCATCCTTGGACCTTTGAAAAATTCAAAAAGGTTTTCAAGGAACAGAACATTCAGGTAGCACCAGTGAACCACTACTCTATAAAAAATCTACTGAACTTAAACAACAAAGATGCCACCCCACCCAATAAAAAATCTGGCATTTACCAAATTGAATGCTGTGACTGTAATGAAGTGTATATAGGAAAACCAAAAGAAATTTAGAAATAAGGTCCAAGGAACACTTTAGAAACGTAAAAAACAAAAAGTTGGAAAAAATCAGCAGTTGCCACTCACTTTCGGATAGAAAATCACAACATAAAGCCACAATCCAAACTCCTCAAACACGTAACGGGAAAACAAGAGCTGTCCACATGGGAACAAATCTTTATTTTGAGAAATAGAAATAGAGTACTCAATTTCAACATCCTCCAGAAGGATATCTTCAGCAAGTTCCTTGAACCACCACCAGAGGAGAGCTCAGAGAAAACATCGCCATCCACAACAGGGAGAAGTCGATGTCTGGTTGATAATGGAGGAAAGTCAGCCTCCAAAACATGTTCCAGTAAATTATAAGTGTTGTGTAGTGTTATTAATCAGGTTACCATTTTGGTTTTAAAGCATGGAGTATGTTTAGAAGGGAGGTAGAACATAATGCACATGGGAGGTAGCTGAGAGAGAGAGAGAGATATGGAAGCTTAGAGGCACTCAGCTACGTGGTTAACAGTGCCCTTGAAAACAATTCATGGCACAAGTCACATGTAAACTTCAATAAACAATCAACTTACTAGTAAAAAGGCAATTAAATATACACAAATATACAAAACAAGAGGAACAATCCAAAATTAAAACATAGTGATAAGGATCTTAAAAGAGTATAAAAACTAGATATCTAAAGCATTGGGCCAATCTCCACCTTAAGTAAAGTCAGATTCAAAAGGGCGGGGTTGCAGGATTATGGGCGTTCAACTTCATAGTCATCAGCACCCTTAACAAATGGTTCATGGCAATAGCCAGATATAAATTTCAATAAAAAATATAATCCCCCTACTACTAAAGAAAGAAAATATATAAATATACAAAGCCAGTAGCAAAAGCCAAAATTGAAACAAAGCTATAAATATGTCAAAAGAGTATAAAAAATTGGATATATAAAGCTTCAGATCCTCAAAAACATGTTGCACTCCGCTAAAAACCTAAAAAGTCTTTCGACCGCTATTCTGTCATCCACCAAGACCTCTGCAAGTCTGGCAGGCAGCTGCAGAGAGTCTCGAAGGTGCACTAGAGAGGAGCACTCTAGCAGCATGTGACTGAGTCACAAAAGACTGTCGCATAGCGTTGTGATGGGGAAAAAGGCTACTTACCCCTAACCGCATGCAAGCGAGTGTAAGACTCCTACCCTGGCTTCGAACCCAGGTAGCCTACTCACAAAAAAAAAAACCCCACCGGAAGTCTTGAGGCCGAGACCTCACTGCTGCAGTACTGCATTAAGCATCTGCGCATTAAATGGTGAAAGATGAAAGCTGCCTACCGGTGGCAGTAACAGCGAGTATTACTGATGTGCCGGAGGACAAACATGACACAAGCC